>VXAL01012024.1:116145-231425 GCA_013399475.1 Chauna torquata
TACTGCAGCCTTTCACTGTTCTACTTCAATAGCAAGGTCTCCTCAAGCAGTCAAGTCACAGAGATGTATTTCTACTAACAAAACACTGCAGTCTTCACAAAGCCTTCCTAAAAAGCAATACTGAAGAGAATATTGAGTGAATTCTCAAATGTTCTTATTTTTAAGAAGACCAACAATATCTTCCAATATTGTAGGACAATTACAAATATGCTCTCACTTAAGGGAAGCATATAAATTTTTTTTTTTTCAAAAACTGTTAGAACACTGACAGAATTGTGCTTTTGAGAATAATTCTGCATTAAAAACATCATTAAAAGCCTCTGTCAACTTGTAATGGGCTGACATCAGCAAGAATTTTTTTTATTTTTAGCTTGATGTAAGATACACATACTTAAAAAAAAGTAATTTGACACTCAAAAGAAATACATGAAACTCTGTTAATAAAATTACTGAGGGAATCACTAGACTGAATTCACTGAAAAAAAAAAGCAGTAGCTGTGAGGAATCTGAATAAGACAGGTGTTCCTATGAGGAATTAACAGAAGATAAACTGCTTATGTTAATACAATACAGAACCATTTGGCTTTCTTTTAATTCTTGCATTTAGACACTTCAGAGAGAAAAGAAAGACATAAAAAGACTGATAAACACTGGAGAGCAATGATTCAAACCTGAGTTAAATCAGAAAAATACATCACTTTTTGATACCTTAGGAAGTACAGCTGTTCAGAAACTGCATGTCAAGTTCTTTCTTAGACACTAATTTATACAATGATGACAATAACACAGAGCTTAGTTCTAGGCTAGGTCCTCACCACAGATTTGCCCAAGGATATTTTGTCAATTTCTTTATTAAAATAAGCCTAAGTTTAACCAAATGAATAGGTGCTAGCTTAGAAAAAGTTATGTCCAAGAGAATCATTGACATAACACAAATTGCTAAAAAAAAGTCCTTGAATTGACTTTTTAGGCAGCTCTGCTACATGTATTTTCTATATTCCTCCTTGTTTCTTGCACATGTTGACTCTGACAACATTGAATCATCACCTTCATGAAAAGATTAATTGCATGAAGTCTCATGTGCAAAATACAACTTGAAATCAGATCAGATTCTCAAGACTGGTGCATGTCTTAAACCAAGGCTACAGGAAAGAAAAAGCACTGCTGCAATTTCTCCAGGAAAAATGTCACATCTGGAAAGTGGAAATGGACCAAAATGACACAAGAAAAATAGAAATAATGATGCTAAAATATGGCATAAATCCACTGAATGAAAGGAAGACACCTTAAAATATGAGACTGCTCAAAAAAGAAACCACCAGAACACTCCATAAAAGCCAACAGATTTACCAAATGAAAAAGCTCCTTCTTCCCTCACCTCCACTAGAGCAAAAACAAGTACACAGATTCATCTAGAGGGGCTAGGAAAATCTTCTGTTTGAACAAAAGGAAATATGTGTCCTCGAAAAACCAAAATCACAAACTGAGATAATCTACTTAATAATCATGAGCCCTATTTTTTTTTCTTGCTTAAATCAAACAAATGAGTCTCAGGATATTCCAAGAAGTGAAACATGATACTTTATAGAAATAATGGACCACAAAAATGGCAACCCTTTGAGGGAAAGCTTTGTTCCTGCTTAGATCTATAATACAATTTTCCTCATCAGGAGTGACAGCTCTGCTAGATAGCCACAGCCACTGGAGGTGGCTGGGAATTCCACATCATGCATTTGGGGTGTCTAAACAAGTGAGTGGTTTTGATATCACTGTTGATGAGCTACATTCATGACGCTATCTTCCTGAAAATTGGTCTTAAACTTTTTCATTGTTAATTTGCATATAGTTTTAGCAATCTCAACAGACCTGCGGAAGAATTACAGCTGAATCTAATAAAACCGTATGGAAGAGTAAGCTATAGAACACTGTCATCTAAACAACTGATGAAGCTGAATGAGTTTACAACAGGCCATTAAGGTGCACATCTCATCTTGCATCTCCACAGATGTGGGAACACACCTGTCGTTTCTACACAGCTAAAAGCCCTTCAGACTCTTATCAGCACAGGACACGGCACATCAAAGCAACCTCCTAAACCCACAGCTCTTCTCGGGAATCAAGGGGCAAAAACTTCAAAAAGTTTTTGTTGTTATTCTCTTAACCAAGAATTGAGACCAGCAGTAGGGAAACAAGCAAGAATGAATGTGACAAAAGACCAGTTCCAAAACATGCTATGCCTGCCAATCAATCTTTTAGTAAAATTCTGTTCATGCTGCTGTGGTACTGTAATCACAAGAGAAACAACTATTCTAACAAAAACACCCAAAGCAGTTCACTTACAAAAAAGGGAGATACATTTTTTCCTCCAACAATCAGCTTAGCTGTTTTTCCATCTGATTCTTCCTTTGAAACGTACCTTAAAACATGACAATCTTGCACCTTAAGAAAAAGGAAATAGCTATTAGTTAAGTATAAGCAGATGTGTATGCTTTGACACCCAAGTAAGATATTATCAAGACAAGTCAAACAAATCCAGTCTCTGTTTCATTTGTATTCATGTAACAGGAGATTTGGCATACAGATAGCGCAGTGTGTTACCCTTTTACCATAGACATTCTTTTCCCAATCAATTAGAGGCTTATCTTAGAAAAAAGATTATTAAAATGCAAACTGTATTTTCATGAATGCTCTAGAAACTGAATAAACTCCTATAGCCATCCTTTATGTGCAAGATGTGCAAAATCCCTACTGCATGCAGCTGCAAGGCATACACTACGAGGCTGCATTTTAGGCTTCTGATCCTCTGCCCTGTAAACCTGGTGTCCTTCACAGCCCTGGTTTGTCACATGGCAACAACAGGCGAGTGAAACAGCTTCATCACCGTAATATCTGCCAGATAATGCAAAGCAGCAGCTTCACAGCTACAAAGGCCCAGCAATCAAAGTAAAACTAATCCCAAAGTGCCTGCAGGTGGCAAAAAAAAGCAAAGTGGGGGAGTGAAACCCAACTTTACATTGTCCTCCCACCTTCCCTCAGCTAGGTATACTATGCACAGTTCTGCAGCACTTGAACACTTGAGACAGAAGGCAGACCACTTCTAGAAAGTTCAGTACATAAACAGAGGATAGGCACAGTGTGCTATGCAGGGCTGAAAATTTTTTTTTTTTTTTAATTTCCTACCATGTAAAGTGATAAATTTCACTTTTGCCTGAAAGGGGATGAAAGTCAACACGATTTATTTCACCTTAAGTAGCGTGACAGCATGTTTCTTTCCTGACTTGGTCCATATTGGCATCATTCCCAGTTTTACTGCAACAACACCAACTCTGATGGAACCTGCAGATCACAAGAGAACACAGATGCAACCCCACACTTAATACTTGAAAGAACTCATCTCATAACCTACAGAGCTGCCTGCAAAGTCTCATCAACTCAGACCTTTCCTAAGGAGCTGAGGATGGATAGAAAACATAGCTGACTCACTGCAGGTGGGCTGGGAATAACTTGTTCATTGCTTTTAATCCTGTTAGAAGTAAAGTTCTATTTGTTCCAGTTCTGTTCAATAGAACATGCAAACCAGTTCATCATTAAGATTAAAACAATCAATGCTTCAGACCCATTCTTTTATGAAATTATGAGGCCCGTGTAGAATCCTAAAGCCAAACCAACTATTAAAAAGTTTTCTGTAGTAGGTTCCTCCCACCTCAGCCTTTGCCTATTTTTGACACTGTAACCATACACCAAAGGCATCCTGTCAAGTCCTGCTTCTGACAGCCCATAGTTTGAAACACAGAACATTTCAGATAAAGAATAAGTGCATTAAAGCCTGAAAAATCCTACACACTTCCTAGTACGTAAGTAAATGTAATACATTAGTTCTCTAGAAAGCATTTAAAATGTCACAAGGTATAACCTTGTGAAAACTTAGCTTTCAGTCCAAATCAGCACTTCGTCAGTTCCAGTGCAACTCAATGCCAAGAAAACAAAATAAGAATTCATCAAAAAGAACCTCTAGAATGTAAAATATATGAACTTGAAAGTGTTCCTGTAAATATTTCTGGACTGAAGAAAAACTGTCATAGAATACATCCCACTTCTATTTTGTGATTCCAGAGTCTTATGGACTAGAACACAACATGAAGTTTTTGACTCTTCAAAAGGGTCACGTCATTTGACATCAAACAACTACCCAAGACAGTCTGCAAATCCATGAGAACATCCTCACGGATGACAACAGAAATTGGGACAAAGAGCATTTTGTTCCTTGCAAAGGGTAAGGCGACTGAGATAACAGCAAAAAGGAAAATACTCTGCAAGACAGAATCCTGGTGTTACTGAATGTAACAATGCAACAAAAATAATTTCACCATAATTTCGGTATTTCAGAAGAGGGGCTTTCTTACCTGGTTTCCACTCATTCAGTGGCCACGGTTCATCTTTCAAAGGGCACAGTTTGCTGGCCATCTGCGCTTTGTATTCCTCCGCAGTTATCTTCTTGAGGAACTGGACATTCTCTTCAGAAAGATGCTCATGCCACCACGTTGCATCGTTAACATGCCTGACTACAAGGTCCGGCTGCCCCCTTTCCAGCGATGGGAAGTGTCTGCTCAATTCAAATAACGAGTCACAACGTGTATGTTTGTAATGCAACACATACTACAAGATTATATCATTACGTAATACAGCATACAGTCACAAAGACTGAAATTATGCTAGTAAGTTATTCAACCACCATCACTCAAACTGGCGACCCCTAACCAACACTACCTAATTACTTGTCATGCTCTCATCAAAGTTTTAAAATGTTCTAACAACACAGCTAAGGGAGGCAAGTAACAACAAATCAACCAACCACTCCTTCTGTGATAAAAAAGCCAGATCTGTGGAGGATGAGCCAGCACTGAATGTTGTTTACTCTGACTTTAGCAAGGCTTTTAAAACAATCTCCCACAGCAGCCTTCGATCCATGTTGGGACATTATGACACAAATGAGCGGGTATCAGATGGGCGAAAACCTGGCTGGATGACCAGGCTGAAAAGGTGGCAGTTAGTGGTCTGTACTCTACCAAAAGGCCAGCTGCAAGCAGAATTCCTCAAGAGTCTATGTGAGGACTTACCCTGTTTAACGTCTTTATCAATGACCTGTAGGAGGGGATGAATGTGAATAAAACTGAATTGGAGGGAGCAGCTGATAACGCTCAAGGGCAAAGCTGCCAGTAATATGGCTTGGCCAAGAAGGAATCTAACAAAATTCATAAAGGAGAAATGCAAAGTCCCACACCTGGGATGGAATAACCTCTTGCAAGGATACAGGTTGCAACTTCAGCAGAGCTGCTCCCCAGCCAGGCAAAGGACTGGGAGCCCCGGGGGGCAAGAAGATATAAAAGGAGCCACCAGGCTCCTGGCAGCAATGAAGACTAACAGCATCCTGGGCTGTATCAACAGAAGTATGGTCAGGAAATCAAAGACAGCAATTATCACCCTCTCTTCAGCACTCTGAGTAGATCACATCCGCAATACTAAACGTGGTTTGGGGTCCCAAGTCCAACAGGGACGTTTATGACTAAGCAGGTGCAGCAGTGCTGCACAAAGGTGGTCAGGGGCTGGAGCATGGCTCCACCAGTGCTGGGGCGCTTGTTGTAAGAGGGGAGGCTGAGATAACTGGGCTTGTTTAGTCTGGAGCAGAGGAAGCTTAAGGGGGACCTGACAGGAGCTTCCCAACACCTACAAGAAGGTCACCGGCAAGACAGAGCCAGGCCATGTTTACTGAGGTGCACAGGAGGAAAATGAGAGAATGAGCATAAATCAAAAGACGAGATTCTGATCTGAAGTAAGTAAAAAGCATTCAGCCTGAGGACAGTCAAACACCAAAACAGGGTACCAGAGGGCTTGTGCCACCTCTGTCCTGAGCAGCCGGGTCTGCCCTCAGAGCTGACCACGCTGCGAGCAGGAGGCTGGACCACAGACCTCGCGAGGCCCCTCCAGCCCAACAACTCTCCCATTCTGTGCTCGCTGCTGAACAGCTGCAGCAGTTTAACTGTACCGCCACCATTTTTGTAAGTGCTAAGAAAGACAACCTAAGAGAGAAAAGCCTCTAAATTCTCTGCAAGCATAAATGAAAGAGAGTAGTCATACAGTTAAAGAAAGGTTAAACAATATTGTTGTGGAGAACAGGCACCCAAAAATCCTGTGCCACCAGCGCAGATGAAAAGGTAACAGTATTTTAGACTCCAGAAGTCTTTATGTTCCCCAGAACTGTTAAAGACAAGGGCAGGCCCTTCAACTTGTCAAACGTATTATTTCTTCTTCGCAGCCGCGTCAGGACAAGAGCGAGTCCCTCGCTCCGAAGCGAAGACGCTGTGNCATTCTCTTCAGAAAGATGCTCATGCCACCACGTTGCGTCGTTAACATGCCTGACTACAAGGTCCGGCTGCCCCCTTTCGAGCGATGGGAAAAAGTTTAAGTGTCTGCTCAATTCAAATAACGAGTCACAACGTGTATGTTTGTAATGCAACACATACTACAAGATTATATCATTACGTAATACAGCATACAGTCACAAAGACTGAAATTATGCTAGTAAGTTATTCAACCACCATCACTCAAACTGGCGACCCCTAACCAACACTACCTAATTACTTGTCATGCTCTCATCAAAGTTTTAAAATGTTCTAACAACACAGCTAAGGGAGGCAAGTAACAACAAATCAACCAACCACTCCTTCTGTGATAAAAAAGCCAGATCTGTGGAGGATGAGCCAGCACTGAATGTTGTTTACTCTGACTTTAGCAAGGCTTTTAAAACAATCTCCCACAGCAGCCTTCGATCCATGCTGGGACGTTATGACACAAATGAGCGGGTATCAGATGGGCGAAAACCTGGCTGGATGACCAGGCTGAAAAGGTGGCAGTTAGTGGTCTGTACTCTACCAAAAGGCCAGCTGCAAGCAGAATTCCTCAAGAGTCTATGTGAGGACTTACCCTGTTTAACGTCTTTATCAATGACCTGTAGGAGGGGATGAATGTGAATAAAACTGAATTGGAGGGAGCAGCTGATAACGCTCAAGGGCAAAGCTGCCAGTAATATGGCTTGGCCAAGAAGGAATCTAACAAAATTCATAAAGGAGAAATGCAAAGTCCCACACCTGGGATGGAATAACCTCTTGCAAGGATACAGGTTGCAACTTCAGCAGAGCTGCTCCCCAGCCAGGCAAAGGACTGGGAGCCCCGGGGGGCAAGAAGATATAAAAAGAGCCACCAGGCTCCTGGCAGCAATGAAGACTAACAGCATCCTGGGCTGTATCAACAGAAGTATGGTCAGGAAATCAAAGACAGCAATTATCACCCTCTCTTCAGCACTCTGAGTAGATCACATCCGCAATACTAAACGTGGTTTGGCGTCCCAAGTCCAACAGGGATGTTTATGACCAAGCAGGTGCAGCAGTGCTGCACAAAGGTGGTCAGGGGCTGGAGCATGGCTCCACCAGTGCTGGGGCGCTTGTTGTAAGAGGGGAGGCTGAGGTAACTGGGCTTGTTTAGTCTGGAGCAGAGGAAGCTTAAGGGGGACCTGACAGGAGCTTCCCAACACCTACAAGAAGGTCACCGGCAAGACAGAGCCAGGCCATGTTTACTGAGGTGCACAGGAGGAAAATGAGAGAATGAGCATAAATCAAAAGACGAGATTCTGATCTGAAGTAAGTAAAAAGCATTCAGCCTGAGGACAGTCAAACACCAAAACAGGGTACCAGAGGGCTTGTGCCACCTCTGTCCTGAGCAGCCGGGTCTGCCCTCAGAGCTGACCACGCTGCGAGCAGGAGGCTGGACCACAGACCTCGCGAGGCCCCTCCAGCCCAACAACTCTCCCATTCTGTGCTCGCTGCTGAACAGCTGCAGCAGTTTAACTGTACCGCCACCATTTTTGTAAGTGCTAAGAAAGACAACCTAAGAGAGAAAAGCCTCTAAATTCTCTGCAAGCATAAATGAAAGAGAGTAGTCATACAGTTAAAGAAAGGTTAAACAATATTGTTGTGGAGAACAGGCACCCAAAAATCCTGTGCCACCAGCGCAGATGAAAAGGTAACAGTATTTTAGACTCCAGAAGTCTTTATGTTCCCCAGAACTGTTAAAGACAAGGGCAGGCCCTTCAACTTGTCAAACGTATTATTTTTTCTTCGCAGCCGCGTCAGGACAAGAGCGAGTCCCTCGCTCCGAAGCGAAGACGCTGTGGCTGCACATCCGCCTTCCCTGCCCGAACCCCCGGAGCCGGGGCTGCGAACGAGGCCTGGCGGCGCCGCGGCGGGCCGGGGCCCCACCAGCCCGTCACACACGCCAGCTCCCGGGCGCTGCCGAGAGCGGCCGCACCCGGAGGCCTCCGTGCGGCCATGATCGGAGGCGCCGACGAGNGCCGCGACCGTTGGCGGAAGCGCCGCCGCCTGGCCCGGCGCTGAAACCCTTCCGTGCGGGCTGGGAAGGGAGGTTCCGGCGGGCGGGAGGCGCCGGGCGGGGCGGGGCGGCTGCGACGGGCGGTCCCTGCGCCCTGCCCCTGTCAGCGCGGGCTGGCAGGCTGCGTGTGGGGCTGCGGGCCGAAGGCAGCGCAATAAACCAGCGTGGCCAGCTGAAAGTCTCTCGTGGCTTCTCCTTTTTACCCTGCTTCCCCGTTATCCCCGTTTTCTTGACCGCCGTGGTGTGTGTGTCTCCATGGCCGGCTAACCAGATCCAGGAGAGGCTGTAGGCACTGTGGAGTGGGTAACTGAGCAGCATTTTGGTGTTCACCCCCAAAACTGTCATCCAGAAAACTACCCACAGCTTTCACACGCACACCTTGTCCTTGTGCTTACTGCTTGTCCTCTGAGAAGTAAACACGCGGTGTGTGCAGAAGCCCATCTCTCCGGTGCACAGTCCCGCTGGTATTCCCTCCCTGAAGCTGGCTGGTCATCTCTGCTGACGCAGAGACCACTGCATCTTTCCATTCTCTCCCCGGCATCGAGAACAGCAACACCACAGGGGTGCTGCTAAATTTCATGTAGACATAGTGGCCTAGTGGTGCCCATCAGCAGGTTATGCTGCTGCTCTGACAAAGACTTCCGTGTCGGGAGGAACAAAGGATCTCAAAATGCGGAAAGTGATACTTCCCAATTTCTAAACACTGTGACAACCCTACATGGTGCTTACCAAAGTCCCCAGGAAGGAGCAAAATGCTATTTAACCCCATTTTAAAGATAGGGTCCAAGGCACACAGCAAGATTAAGTGACTTGCCAAGTCGTGATGGATGTTTCCAGCCAAGAGGGCTCCCTCAATGCTAGCTAGCCTTGCTGCCACGGTTTGATGCTTTTCTTATCTAGCATGCTGCGCAGCTGAAGTGACTGAGGATTTCGTGTGATACATTTCTGGAGAGAAAAAGTTTAATGCTGCACTGCTTTTCACCTTCTTTTGGATGTGAAGCAACTTCAAAACTTTTTTTTTTTTTTTTGTGCATGCATCTTTTGATGATGCTAAAGAGGCATCAACTCTTGTCAATTTGTGTGTGGGAAGGGGGGTGGCAAGACGGCTGCAACTGGAAATGCAATCAGATGGCAAAACGCCTGCGCAGCAGCCAGTGGGACTCGAGAGTCGAGTGCCTCCTGAGCAGAGGTAAAATACTTTCTGCACAGCAGTAGATATTACTAACGCGGTTTTGGAGAAAGAAGGGAAAGAAACAGTGCCCATTACAAAATAACCTTCCCTGCTAGTCTGCTGCCTTGAGTAGTCCTCAGAACTGCAGGACTGAGGAAATGCAAACAGCACTTTTGAACTGGCAACCTTCACAAGAGAGAAGGCACATAGGTTTCACCTGATCTTGCTTTGGGGATCTCCCTAACTGTGCAATGAAATGGGAAAAACAGGAAAACGGGGCTGAGTGCTGCCAGCTAAAGGTTTGCAGTGAATGTTTCAAGCACATGTGCTGCTGGCCTGAGCAGTACCACTCATAGAGCTCTTTGATTGCTGGAATGTCCTCCGGTGACGTGCAACTTCCCTTCTCAGCCCAGGGCTGCAGGTACAAGTAAGACCTATGAGCAAAGGAGGTTGGACGGTGCAATAAACTATATTTTCCCTGTGGCAAATGGCACTGCCTGTAAATAAAGGGAAAAAACAACCTGAGAAGTGTAACCTTAACCTAGGAGTCCTCCAGCTCATCCTTTCTATTCCCAAAAATGTGAATGTAAATGTACCTATGTTACGTGACTGAAATGTCCATGCCACTTAGCATTAAAGGGAGTGTGTCTTTCACTCTGGAAAGGATGGAGATATGTTTATATTTGCACAGCAGGTGTGACTGCAAGACCCATAATCCCAGATGAGAAAGTTCACTCTGAATAACCAGTCGGGATCTTTCTGGGGGTAAGCCATGTCCTGTTTGTGCAGCCGGAGAGCCATGCTGAAGGAGGCAGCTCTGTTTTAACTCATCAGCAAACATCTTACTGCGGTACAATAATGGGGCTCAATAAGCCAGATGCCCTTCCATCACAATACCCAATGGGTAGGTAAACCCAAAGGATGTAGTTGAGTGCTGCAGACCTGCAGGGCTGTCAGGTCCATCTGCTCAGAGCAAGGGCCTTCCACCTGTGCATTTGTTGCAGTATCACCTCTGCAACCTGGAGCAAGCGTTGGCTTAGACCACTGATCTCAACTGCACTTAGAAGGTCTCAAATGTGAAACTGTAAACCTTTCAGCTATCATCAGCTGTGTACCTTTGATATTTGCACACTAAAATAAAATACAGGTTTTAAAGGTGTACAGTTACTGCTACTGCATTTTCTTTTCATACCTGTAGGCTCTTTCATCAAATGCTATAGATTACGATATTGCTGATCACAGTAAGAATTTTATACGGATAGGTTTTTACCTTACAGTAAATAAGCAATTAGCAGTGTATTAGCACTTTTTTCTTTTTATTACTAGACTTAGTTTACCCTATATAACTAAAAATATAACTCAGCTCACTATCTAGCTCAAGAATTATGACTACACACACAAATGAAAACCTATGTTTTGGGCTAATAGGGATGATGAATATCTTTGAGTGTTCTGGGACTTTTGGGTATTGGATTGGATTCGAGAGACAGTAAAAAGGAAGGCAGGATTGCAGCAGGCAGAGAAGATATTTTAGATAATCAATTACCTCAAAAGGACAAGATACAATTTATAACAAAGGAGTTTTCAGAATTTAAAATGATCCATCAAAAGTCAGTAGAAGTTTAAATTTGCATAAAATATCTACAAGAGAAATGACGGCAGTTCAGCCTAAGGCAGAATGGCCTTGCTAAACCTAACTAGGTAAAACAGGAGAAAAAAATGTTATTTCAGTGATATATTCATATATTTAAAGATACTACTCCGCACAAAGCCTATACTATCTTACTGCACTGAGTACCCTGGAGCAATGAAAATAACATTCAGAGCCTCATGAGAAACTCTTTACCATATGGCTAGTTCTATCTTCAGTGCATTTTCCTACATCTCACCACACTCTTATGGGTTTGTTTGACACGCTGGAATCTGTATAGATTGAGGGAGATTTCCAATTGAGTTTTCAATGTCATGGAGGTGTCCTTTCAAGTACCTTGAGGGCTGGTGCAGAATTGCTGATCTATATCACCACTGATGATGATTTGGTTTTAAGCAGACAGCAATTGTAATCTGGATTGTGTGAAGGAAACAGAAAGAGCTGCAGCAACTGTGATTCTCTTGAGACACTTATATAGACCAGCTACATACGTGAAAATGACTGAAGAATTATATAGCTCAGCATACAATAACCATTGAAACCACCTGTTGATCACTGCATTTTACGTGATGCTGCATTACAGAGGCTCCTTGTAACACCTCTGCTAAGGACAAGCTGTAATGGCTCAATTCCATGTAACCATGACCACTTCACAAATCATTTAGCCAAGGATTGTATGTACAAGAAGAACAGTTTCTCTGATTCCTAAATTTTCTTGCTGAAAACTTTCTTTTACTTTCCTTCAGTCTGGCAAACAATAAAGAAAATGGTTAGCCCCCTCCTCAGCTGCCCTTTACATGCCTAAATCCATGCCCAGGGTAAAGTAATATTCCTTATGTTGGAAGAGCACCATCATGCCTTTGAGGATCTCAAATCACATTTCAAATACTAAATTCCTGCAGTAGCGGTATGAGATATTCACGAATACATGGCAGTGATCTTCATTTTACAGATGAGGAATCTGAGGTCCAGAAAAGTTAAACAACTTGCTCAAGATTACAAAATAAGATACTGGAGCAGCAAAGAACATGGAGCCATTGATTTTTCAGTCATGTGCTTTAACAGTAGAAAAATGCTCCTTCTGAGAATAGGGAAGAAAAGGAAAAAAAGGGGGGGAGGGGAATGGGAATAAGAAACTAGGGATGTCTTAGAGAAGAATTAAGATACATTGGCAGAGTGGTATATGAGATATAAAGGAAAATCAAAGTATCTTCCAGCTGAAATACATCCACAAAGGGGAAACATGCATCCTGCTGCTCAAAATGAACAGTCAACCATTAAATGAAAATGTGGATTTGAGATCTATCAGTTGGGACATCTTCACACAATTTATACCTTTGACCAAGTAATACTGGCTGCTGTTCAATATCCGATCACCTGAAGAAATCTTTACTAGCAAGTGTGAAAGACTGCACTGCAGGATATAGATGGAGCAGAACTGAATGTGCAGGGAAGACAGCCCCATCCATCTTGGCTATCTCATGGCCTTCATTTTATGGTACAAAATCATCAATCAAAGCTGATCCCATGGAAGTTACTTCTAAATGAGAACAAGGGAATTAGAGTTCTACATTACCTGCAAACTCATTGAAAAATACGTATTTCTAAAACCAAAAAAGCCTGCTCATGCTCACAGGTGAGATTTTCCAAAATATTCAACACTGGCCCAAAATGTCTTCTTCTGGAACTCGCAACAAGAATTCACTTCCACAGGAGCACAACTCGTCCAAAGATATGCCCTTTGGACAATCTCACACAAATTATTTTTGGTCATATTTTATCCCTAACTTCTAACAAGTTACATCTTTTACTATTGTCTTTTAGCAAATGAGGAAGTCCAAATTCAAACGCTAACACTGATCTAATTTCTTTATTTATATACATGAATATTTCAATGGAAAAATCAATCTGTTCTTGTTCGTCCTCTTTAAAAAGGTGCCTTGAATATTCTTTTGGTACAAAATCAGTTTTTCTATCACACACAAGTGATGCATGTGTGAGAAGTTTCAAATTACTAGTTGTCACAAAATCAGACCATGCAAAATTTCTTTTGGAAAATGTGTCACGCAGAGTTGGGTGTTGGGTGTGAGATTAAAAAAAACACACACAAATGAAACAAAAAAAGAACTCTCAAGCATAATAGATTCTAAATGGGGGTAACCAAAATACAACCCATTAGAAAGCCAGCCATATCGTTTGGATTAAGTAGGCATATTTTAAGACATGCAATCCTGATGGATCATGCCCTCCAAGTCAGATCTGTTTACAGCTACGGTCTGAACTTTGTAACGCCTGGATGTGTCAGGCTTTTGAAAAATTGCTGCTCAGGCTGCAGACTGAGTGGGCATGTTTGGGTACCCATGTTACAAACTGCTACTGTTAGAAATGCCCATGCTTAGGGCCATATATCTCTTGAAATAATTTATTACCCTTTTCTTGGAATATGGAAGTTGAAAGCAGGCAGCTTTGTGGCAGAGAGAGAAATAAAGACAACAACTGCAAAACTGTGTTGTTTTTATTTTAAACATGCAAAATACAGGTCATGCATCTGCCATTTTGAAAAATCTCTCAGTTCATAGCAGATTAAACCAAAGACATTTTGGCTATCGACTCTCAATAAATATTTCAAAATGCTTTACAGTGTAAAGATAAGAAATTTAGCAAAATTTCAACAAACCTGTATAAAAAACAGATACAGACAACTTTTCATTTCAAGGCGACATGCTGTAATGTAAAGAGTTCACTTTTTTTCTGGATGTTTTTTCCTCATAAAAAGTTTTCAACAATACAACCGCTTAACAGATTTAAGCCTTTGGGCTACACATGCAAAAAAAATGGTTATTTTAGTTAAAAATCACCAAAACGTGCTATTTTTTTGTTTGTTTCATTTTTAAGTACAGTAGTTGTAGTCAGTAGCATTTCTCTTTTTTAATTTTGTAAAACAGTGCAGGCAGGTTCATGGAGCTAGTGTCCTGGAAGACTCGTACTCTGACACACATTTTGGTTTTATCCCTTTGCCATTGTAATAGTCCACGACTTGGTTTGGAACTTCAGCCAAAACGCTTTTTGCTAGAGCAGCTGGGGATGCCTGCAGGAAATGGTAGAAAACACAAGTGTTAACCTGTCTCTGTGCTAGAAGTGCCATGGGTTTTAGAGGCATTGGTGCCATGAGATCAAAGCAAGAAGTATGGTACAGAAACGGAAGGCAAAAGAGACTCAGAGTGAGTGGCACTACTGCTGCAAACTCATTTTGTAGGCCGGTCTGGGCATATACCTGTAGCTGCCCAGAAATACACTAAAGCCAAAAGTGCTCTGCACGTTTTTCAGATCCGTTTGGACTCTTCTAAGTTCAGGGCTGATGCAATTGTAGTCCCAAACCTCTCCGCACTCTGAGAGAGCACCTTAGCACGATGAAAAGGTCTGCAAAGACTTCGTTCATAAGTACTCAGTGAGGGACCCTGCAGAGCTTCAAGTTGAACAAGGGTGGACATCCCTGTAAAGGGAGGCCTTCATCACTACTATGCTCTTCAGGCTCTGGCATGGTGTTTTAATGGCTGGGGAAGTTTTTAGTTCAAATAAAAATATTTTGTTCTCATTGGAATTAAATCATTGTCATGAAAAGGTTTCATTTCTAGGTTTTGTGGAGGCTTTACAGCTCTTCCTGGAACATATAAATGGTGAGTGTCAGCCAGAGGCAGCTCCTTTAAGAACTGATGTCCCTGATATGATGGCCGCTGGCTTTTGCCCCAGGTAGGGAGGAGGGTTACCCCTTGGTGCAATGAGAAACTATGTCCTCCATTGACAATGCCAATTGCTGCCTCACACACTGACAATGCTTCAGTGGGGCCTGTGGATGTGTTGTGGGCAACCATTAACCTGCATGTACTGCAGGGATTTTCTTCAGACCCTGTATTCATCAGTGATAGAACTGGAGTCCTGTTCTTCCATGGAGCCCAAAAGCACCCTCCTGCCCAGTGTTTTGGATTTGCTTATTTCTAAGTATTTGGGTCAGAGCTGATTCCAAGACCCCTGAGCCAGCCTACCTGTTCGCTCTGAACCCACCACAAAAACACAGGAAAAACACAAATGCTTAAACTTCTGTCTGAGGTTTAAACTGTTGTGTTTATCTCCAGGTACAGCACACACAGATCACACAGTGCAGCTCAAGTGATGCACGGGAAGTCCTCGACCTGTGGTTGGATCACATTTCTTCTGCACACCAAGTACTTTTTTCCACACTAATGAACATTCCCCTTCTTCCTGTCTGTAATATTTTCAGCCAGGATTCAAAACTAGCATGTCAAAAGTAGTTGTATTGACTGATTTATTGCCCTGCTGTCTTTCACAGGGTTGGATCTTTATTCTTTAAGAGTCTTATGATTGGGCTTACATAGTATCTAAATGGTATTCATAGGCATGCTAATCCAGGGGTGCAGAAAGCCCATGGGGTATTATAAATTCCACTATCAACTGTTACAGTACTACAAGTACGAAGACAATGCTAGCAAAACTAGAAATAAAGCTACTTTTGTCTTTTGTATTTTGGTATTTTGAGTCATATATGTGATTAGCAATGAATAAAATGAAACAGTATTTCCACAATGACACATTTATACCAAAATATTTGAGTGGGCAAAAGTGCGGAACATTTCTGCATAAACAAACTGGCAAAGCAGAACCCATACTCTGTGTGACAGCACAGCAACTGTTCCCAGGTGTTACACAGCAACAGAACCCATTTATTTTAATTCTTCAAAGTGAAATGCATGCTTTTTCACAGTTGTCCTGTTCTTGCCTAAACCCGTTCTCACTGAAATCAGCAGAAAATACTCCTTGGAGTCAGGCAAATAGCTCACTTCTATATTACTACTGAGAATTACTGTTTTTTTAATCTCCCTCCCAGTGTGGCAAAGCTGTATATACCTTAACTTGCCTTTGTGTCATCCTACCAGAAATACAACCCTATATAAAGGGTTAAAACAGGGAGCTGGGGAAGAGTCTTGGGCCATCACTGCACACACAAGCCCTAGCAATCAGGAAACTTCACGCTGCTCTATGTTTAAAAATGGTGGGCAGGTGCACTTGCCATCAGCTTCTCTGGATCACACGTGTAGTCTGAACACTGGGCCATCACTCATCACTGCATCACATTCCTGACGCCATTTCTCTCTCTCCTGACACCACATCCAACCTTCCTAAACAAAGGGCCAGCCCTTCAAAACAGACTCTGTAAGGGCTCAGATGCGCAGCTGAATCACTTCCACGTAAGGAGTTAACTGACCTACAGAAGTGGCCAGGTATTCACTTCTCATTCAGTGTGCATGTGAAGTAAAAAACCTTTCACTGAGGTTTAAGCTATCTCATTTCGCTGCCCACAGGCGAACAGGCTACCTGTGGCCCCACACACGGTTGCCTTGGAGTTGCTGGCTTGCCTCAGCACTTCAGTCTGAATATGGACAACTGTTTCTTTGCAGAGTTTCACCATTCCAGTGATGTCTGTTGGTCCTGGGGCTCTTTTTAGGAGGGAGCATCCTAAAAATGGGATTAAGGGTGATTTCCTGACTGATGGTAGGAAAATTTCCTACTGATGGTAGGTTCCTCTACCTTGAGTACTTTTGTGTGGTAAAGCACTTCCACTTCTAGACCAGATGGTGCAAAGCAGCATTTGTGTAAGTAAGAATCAGACCCAATAACTTCTGAGCTTTAAAACCAGCCCCAGTTCAGCAGTGCTGTCTGAAAATTACCTTCACTGGGTTCTTAACACAGATGGTACACAAATGTTTTGCTGTAATGTTTTTGCCACCATGTAAATGCTATACTTGAAGAGAATCCTAGCAATAAACACCTCAAGATGAATAGTTGTCCACTGATGGCTAATACACAACAATCGGATCAGCCAGCAGAAAGAAAATAATCCCCTATGATGATAATTGGTATATATTACAAATGACTGTTCATTCAGCTCTATAGCTTCACCATGTTTAATCTATAATTACAATGCATAGTGCACAACATGCAGTGGTGAAGAACTATGCTTTCCACACTCATTTGTGATATGTGTTATTAAGTCACAGTTGTTAGGCTTTATAATTAAACACAATGCAGAGTGCAATACAATCTACTCCTGGCATCAGAGTTCTGCACATAAATATAAAATGCATTCTAAAGGCAGGAAAAATCAGCTCTTAAAATATCACTGTGAATTGATTGAGACAGGTGGTTTTCTTCACCTGCATTTCAGTGATTGTGAGCATCACTGTTCTACAGTTTCAGGTGAAGGATGCTCATGTTGCTGGGGTGGTGATAACTACAGAGAGAAGAAACTCACTTGCGTTCAGAGACATTTTCCCTTTCTTTTTTATGTTCTCCTACAGTGAAATGCACACATCACCCAATACAATATGGGACAATTTTTTTAAACAGTAATGGTTACCTTGATTTTATCAAGCCTCTGCAACTACAGATTTGCTAAGAATTAATACAATTATTATTGATGCTTTACTGAAGTACTCCTGATACACTACCTCATGTAAGAGCAAATTAAACTCTAATAATAAAACTCTCTCTCTATCTTGGGTCTTGAGCCAGTAAAATACTGAAGTGGGCATGACGTTTAAGGTATGTGAATAATTGTAACTGAGTTAATTGCCTGTATATGTGCTGTGGAGGATCAGAACCTTCCCTGAAGTCAAACTTACCAAATAAAAGAGATTCTGTCTACAGGTTATTTTTAGAACTTCCTTCTCTCTCATTTCAATTTTCTCAGAGGGGCAGCTTTTAGATATATTATTTTTGATCTCTTTCAATAGATATGAGATTTTGAGTTGCGGGCTGACATGAGAATTGAAGTAATGAAAAAAATATTGTTTGGGTTGACTCCAAATGAATTTTGGTTTACTGTTCCAGGAAGACAAATAAAACTGCTCACACATAACATCCCTCCTTCCATCAATAGTAGAGGTAATATGCATTTAGGCATAAATAAATACTTGATTTAGCAGAAAAATCTCTAAAAGTTATACAACTTGATTTGTAGTCTTTCTAATGAGATCTTTCAAGTTTTTTTTCCTACTTAATAGCTGAATATCCAAAGTAGCAAAACTAAACACAAGGTACAAAACTGACAAAATTGACAAAAGGGATGTGGTTTTTAACTAAATACATCTTTCACTTAAAGCTGTCAAATGTAATATGCTGTTTTATGGTAATTCTTGTATGTGATTAGAACCAATCTGACAAAAATGCTGCAAATTTTGGGTTAAATCTGCATTTTTCTGTGGGAAAAAACATCACACTCATTTCTACCATGAAAAATTATTTCACTAGTTGATACAAAAGACATGGCCTTTTGTTTGTGCTGAGAATAAGTAAGCAAGATAGCTGTGAATGTCACTTTGTTCAGAGAGAGATTATTTGGGATACTTCCACAATAAAGAAATTCAGCCAGAAGTGGCTGTTGCTATGGGCACTCATCCATCGCACTGACATTTTTCGAAATGCTGAAAGATCACAATAAACAGACTAAATATCAAGTTGCATGAGATACATTGTCTGTTGTGATACAGCAAATACATTATGTATCTCTAAATCTATATTATCTCCATTACTGAAAGAAAGAGGGAGAAAAATCTCTCCATTTAACAAGAGCAATAATTTTTTAAGATTGCTATCCTCTCCCAATACTGGGGTAGTTAATCTAAAACAGCTAAAAATAAGATATACTTGTCATTTGACCAATGCTTGCAATTAAAATCACATGTTGAATCACTCACAAGTTAACACCAGAGGCACGATATATTCAGTGCCCAAACAGAACCGCAACTGTCAGCGTTAATCTATTCAATCAAGGATGATTTCAACTTTGTTATAAAGTCACAAAGTGAAACTAAAAATAACAAATGCAGCTGGCTTTGCCAGTTCCTTGCAGAAATATATTTTTCAACTAATTGAAAGCAGGTCTAGCACTAGCCCATAAATAATGTGCCTCTTGACACTTCTACAACAGACTACAGTGCAGCGCTACACACGTGATTAAGCGATGAAGGAGAATCGCAAGCTATGAGCAGGTCACGCTCATACTTTGTTCAAGCAGGTACTTAATAGGTGACTGAGCAGCCCTGTCAACACAGAAAAGTAAGTATCTACAATTTGGAGCCAAATCTGCAGCCATTTGGCATAGTATCACTGATCTAATAGCACAAGGTGAGTTTTACATCATATGAAGACCATTATTTACATAAAAGCAGAGGGAAAAGAGGAAGAAGTCTCTTTCTCTTCTTCCTCAGTAGAATTTGTGAAATTAAGAAGGGTGTCTAGATCTATGACAAATATGGCAAAATTTTGTTTTGAGGAGAGAAAAAAGAACAACTCTTGACAAGAGGAAAATAAAGTGAAAGTATTTTGGAAGTAGCAAAAAGAAATAAAAAAGTCCTGTGGTAACAAAAAGCCCAGAAAAACTGAAGAAATGTAAGCACTACAAACCCATATGCAGACCAAAATCAACCCAGAGTTGAAAACTTCTGTGTGACAAATCCAGAACTAAGGATCACTAGGGAATGAAAGCAGTTTAGGAAGGGCACTCTCGTGATGAAAATGAGTAAAGGAATTTACTCCATTTACTCCATTTACGCTGAAGAAAAGGAATTTTCACATCCAGTACTGAGGATATCGTTACTAGACACCAGGGTGAGTAAAAAACAGTAAGGAAAACCACTTAAATATAACAGAAGGAATGAGGGGCAGAAGGGCAGAGAAACATGGAGAAGCAGAGAGAAAAGGATGCAATCAGCATTGTAGAGGAACACAATGGCCATTCCACACCTCCATATAGAGGAAAAGGACCCTGAAAAACCTGGCTGTGTTGGGGAAAGCTTCTGTGGGTGAATACTGTCTCTACCCAGCTGCTGAAAAAGTCCCTGGGGCAGATGCTGCAATATAGGCCAGGTGACCGAGGAGAAAAGTACATGGCTAAGGGATTATTTCAAATTTGGCAAATTAGTGCTGGGTCTGTCACTTCTCCTCCAGTGTCTCCTATACTATGTTGGGCTTGCACAGTATCAGCTCGCTGAAGGCATAGGGAAGCTCTTAGTAACACCACTTTCTTGGCTGTGTTCTTGTACAGAATTTGGGGTGAGGTTTGGAGGCAACCAGAATGCTCTGGGTGGACAGATCTGTCTTTGAGGACTTAGGGATCTAAATTTCAAGAAGGAAGCAGCCTCCTGGGGAACACTGTGAGTACAAATTCACAGCCACTTCAGGTCTTTGTGGAAATGAAGGGATAGTGTACATGTGTGGGAATGGAATACAACAGCCCTAACAGAACAGATGAAAAAAAGAATGGAAAAGAGACACCAGGAAAAGTAAGTCGGGGAGGAAAACCAAACTAAAATCAGGGAGGAAGGGGAGGTAAGGACTGGCACCACAAGAAGCACAAGGATTTTCCCCCATCTCTTCCTTCCCCACCTTCACCATCTCACTGATGGAGCACATTTCATTCTGTACTTTTTTTTTTTCCCCCGATACAGTAATGCCATTGACTTACTGAACACTCCATTTTCATCCAAAGTCAGGCCTAGCCCCAGGGACCATTCACTATATGTATATACATTCACCCTTCTGCAGAATGGATGGAAAAGTCAGCTTACATGTTTGAAGTTCCTAAATGGCACAAACTGGACAATGTCTCGAAGCACAGGCTCGCCCTTGGGAGACCTCAGGATCCCATCATCGCCATCCAGCATCTGCATGTCACTAAAATCGGCGTTCCCCACCCCGACGATGATGACTGACATGGGAAGGTGAGAGGCATGGACAATGGCCTCTCTGGTGTCAGCCATATCTGTGATGACGCCATCCGTCAGAATCAGCAAGATGAAATATTGCTTAAGTTGTTGGACAAGAAGTAAAAATTATATCATTAGTTAATCTTCCAAAGCTGCCTGCCCTTTCTTGTATAAAAGTGTTTCTGATAACTGCCAATCATGGACTTTTTTTTAAATAAATAAGAGCCGTTATAGTGACTCAAACGTTAAGTGCATTCCCCTTCCAAACTTCCTCTAACTTCTCCTCTGCTGCAGTTTGGCTGTAGTTCACATCAGTTCCAGGAGCTGGAGGGAGCCAAGGGATGCACAGTGCAGAAAATGGGGGTTCTAGCTGCTAGGGCAGGGAGAGTCAGGACTTTGGCTGGGAAGTCTGCAATAGTCCTGAGATCCTCACTAGCCCTATTTTCCATCTGCTGCACAATCACTTCTGCTGACAGTTTCTGATTACATTTTTTCCCCTTGGGAACCAGTGGGAGGCAGGGAGGAATGGGGTATTGAAGCGTTACGAGCTTGTAGCAGAGCTGTCAGGGAGGTTATGACAGCACTTTGCAGAGGAGCTTTGCTAACAGGCAAGTGGGATGGGTGCAGCCATCTGCAAACTGGAGGGTGACCCACTGGTGCCTGTGGGAGAAACACCCCACCATGGCAGGTCTACTGTATTCTGCAGAGCAATGGGTTCCCTGAGGAGAGGAAGGGCACATGCAGGAAGGAATATATCCATTATCAAACACTTTATATGGAGCCCTTAAGAGAGGTTTTCTCATTCTCTAAAGGAGAGCAAGCAATTTTCTGCGCCTGTCATTTCTTTCCCAATACTCCAAGGCTCACTGGACTGGAATCAAATGGACTATTACATCTTCACTCAGTAATGGGGAAAAGTAACTCTCACTTGGGTCCTATATGAATAGCTAGGCAGCTGGAGTCATTTAACAAATGTGCATTAACAAGAAAAATGAACAGGTCATAGAATTTGGTCACTGCACGAGCAATACCAGCTCACAAAGCATCATTACAGTTTATTTATATACAGCTATATAAACTCACATGGAGTTCTGTTCCGTGCCTCCTGCCATGAGTAAAACACAACATGCAGAGAGATAACTTCATCTTGAAGAATCGTGCTATAAACTAATTTGATTTTCAAACAAACAGAAAGTGTGGAAGCTTGGGTTTAGAAAACTGAAGCAATTTATTCAATGTGACATAATAGTTCAGAGACAGCACTGGGAACAGAGTGAGCCACCTCAAGATTAGGTGGGTATGGAAATTCAAAAACAGCAATTCCCCACTGTAGGAATGAGACCCTAAATAGTGTCAATATACTGTAAATTGTAACAAAGTGACAATCACAAGCCCAGACTCATGAACAGAAAAGCTTGGGAACTTCTGCCTTAACAGGACTTATAACAAAAAAAAAAGCTGAAGAACATGAAGAAATCTTAGGGAAAGCTCCAGGCCTGGTACTGAGATGCATGTCCATGTACAGCTCTGTTCTGTTCCTATACGTAATCATTTTTCTTGCGGCAGTATATGAGTTGCCTCTTACATCCCTGACTCCCACAGAACTGCTCTATATTTGTAAATGTTTCAGACCTACTCACTCGCATTCTTTCTCCCATTCTCTCACTCTCCATTTCTCCCATTCTGTCTGGAAGGCAGGAGAAAAGTAAGCCTAATGCATTTCAAAGACATACATTAAAAACACCATCTATGTTTAAGTCTTATAGCCCAAGAAATCTGTCATGGAGTTTATGGCAGATACAGGCTAACAGACTTGTCTCCTGATTTCCTAAAGGCACATAATACTACATGTCAGTAATAGTAAATTGAAAACTGTATTACTACAGGTTTCAGAGGAATGGCCAGAAAAAAACCCTAGCTGAACGAAAAAAAAAAAGTTTTAGTACAGCCTCTGCAAGATACTTGAAAATGGATAGTCTGTGTAGGGAAACATTTGAACTCAACTATTGGTATAAACAACACTGTTAGGGCTTGACCCCTACATTTTTGTAACCCTAGTCCCGCCATTTCTGTTTCCTCTGTGAAGACCTGGGTGTGGTGCAGTGAAAGAGCTCTAAGAGCAGGAAACAGAACAGTGAGGGAAGTGTTTACAGTTGTGACTCTCGAAGATGTAAAGGTTAGATAGAATGCTCCCACTGACACAGTCTCAAGCTGACTTCTGTGAAGGCAGTTAGTAAAAACTGTTAAGGCATGATTCACATACACTGAAAGGCCCTGTTGTGCTGGCCTACAAGAAACAAGGTAAGAAAAAAGCCAAACGCAGTACGCCCTTACTGAGGCTTCCTTGGTGTTGGTCTCCTCCGATGCTGATTTTGCCACCTTCTGGATGATGGGAGCAATGTTTGTTGGCCCATACAGCTGCAGCTTTGGGAGGCAGCTCTGATAAGCCTCCACAACACCTTGTATTCCTGGCAGGAAAAGCCACAAAAAGGCAAATAAATATGGAGCACATCACCAATATCACGCTTGTTTAAAGCATAAATAAACGGCAGGTTCTTAATGAGTAAGTTAAAAATATCACACGATTAGCAAGGACTAACAACTTCAGATAATTTCTGAGAAGCTGCCTCTAGCTGCCTTGAATCTAGTTTGTGACATATAATCCGTTACACCACACTTCCTCCCAACAGTTTTTAATGCCTATTTTTCAGGTATCAGCTTGCAACGCAATAGGCTTCATTCTTCTCAGTTCAAGGAGTAAGTGATCACTTGCTGATTCATGCTAAAAGGGTATACGCAAATTAAAAACCCTTCAACACTTCTCTCTCCTCTTCAGATAAATTGTTATTTCTGTTTATAATGGTAGTTACCAACAAATCTACCCTTTGCAGTAACAACGCAGAGCTATCAAGGAATTCAAATATCTTTTCAAATACCTAACTCCCTGATGCTAGGAAAACAATTTTTCAGGGTGAATTTGCATAATTGCTCACAGGTTGAACTTGACCATGACCAAAAACTATGAAATCTTGGAAGAAACAGAAGGATGCTTTCCAGTCTACAGAAAAATGAGCTCTAGTCAAGAAGTTTTGATGGAGAACTAGCTATTTATGGCTTTTTCATTTCAGGATATATAGCCAGACCCGGGAGAACAGACTTCTGCTGACACACTTGACAGATCACAGAATGGGAATTGGTATTTTCAGTCACTGAGAAGAAGGATTTCTTGAAGTGATGCACGTTAGCCTCCTCATTCAGAACTTCCAGCTTACCAGACCTAAAGGATTAGAGGTCTAAAGTTGGAAAGAAAGTGATAGACTGACGAGCTTTGTAAAGGATGCTGAAGAATGAAATGGATTCAGTAAGATCCTGAGCCAGTCTGAGTTTACACTGAGACTGGCTCACTCATGAGATTTTACTCAACCATGTTTACAGGATATATGAGTGCAGATCCATTACTAACAAATCACAGGGAGCTGTAATTACTTTACAATGATACATCTGAACCTCTTGTGATGAAATGGTGGAGAACACAGTCTTTTCTCTTTATAGATAGTTACAAACATTTTTCCATTGCAATGCTTGCAGACAAAAGAACACTCTCCAATTATAGCTATGATTGGCTAAAATGCAGAGTAATGTTACAAAATTTCACTTGGTAATTCCAGTGACTAAATTGCATATTGCAAAACTGGCCTTTTGTTAACTCCCAATTTTAAACCTGCTAAGGACTTCATGACATATACTTACTGGTCTTACATGAAGGCCTCATAAATCTTCCTTAAGCTGCTGACAAGATACACTGTGTTTTTTGATTTATGTATTAAAATAGTATGAGATAAAGCTTATTCCCTGCAGTCGATACAGATTTAGCATGGTTTGTATCAGCAAGTTGCTTTCATCTTAGAAAGCAACATGTTCCAGAAACATTTTTTTTGTATGCAATCTCAGATTAGTATCTATTAGAAATATCCACTTTCCTTATATATCCAAATCCAACAGGATACATGAGTGGCTTACCTAGTGGCTTACTTTTCTTAGACCCTTTTATTTTAGGCAGAGCTAATGAGCATCATTCTTCACAATTCAGTTCTTTACATTTTTAATTGGAATCCACTTTAAATAGCTCTAATGAAATACAGTGTATGCATGTGTACATATGTGTGTAGAAGAATGCATATAAAATGCATGTATTTGTAAAAGCTTTCATTCAGTTTAGAGGTTATCACTTTCTTCCTCAGAAAATAAAGACTATAAATACTAGATATAAGACTATGTAAATAAGCAAATACTAAATATAAGACTATAAATACTAAAATTTTCCAGAATGGGAATGGTAATAAGGGAAGAAAGGTGAGAATATCCATATTTTATGTATCCCAGTGATCTTCATATCAAATATTCTCAATTTACAACCAAGTCCTATGTATTTCTTCTGAACATACAGTTGTATCTACAATGGAGTCCAGAGTTATTGCAGCTTGTATAGGCCTACTAAGCTAGTCTTGTCTCCGCAGACATTGGTTGGGTTTACTGGTGACTACAAAACCCACTCATGACTCTGATTTAATATTTATCCCATGCTGAACTCTATGCTGCTGCAGTTACACTGGGCCCAATGTTAGGGGTACTGAGTTTAAGGTTATCTTAATAGCACCTACCTAAGCTGCAGTTACAGGAGAGTAATGCACAGAGTGTGTTACTCGCAGAGCCAAGCGGGGCTCTCCCCAGCTCATACATGGCCACTCAAAAGGAACGTTCTGCTGACTACAGGATGTCCCCATTTGCTACTGTGCAAGCGTCAGCCTTTTCAGTAGTCTTGATGGGTTTTCATGGGAGTGGTAGATTGAAACTCAGGAAGAAGTTTCCCTCATGTAGAATTAAAAATATACATTTTCTTAGTTAAGTAGGATATGAGGGATTAACTGGAATTAGAAACACTCAATCCTTATTTTGATCACCCCTTCGCTCATTAAAGAGTTGACATCTTAACACAATCCCTTTTCAATGTAGAGTGCTGCTTAATGCTATCACACGTCAGTGAAAGCTCACTACTTCCACTAAGCAGCGGATTTCATTCCTCAAAAGCAAATCAGACACATACTCTTTACACTGGATCCAGCCTCTGCTTCTTGGTTTAAAGCAAGATCCTCTTCAGCAATTAGCCTGTGCTTTTTGGCAAGTATACTAAATATTACAGGCTAAATAGTGTGGTCACTAAGCATTTTATCTCCCTCCCATTCTTGCCCAAAAGACCATCCTGTCTTCATATGATGTGCTGGTGTTACTGCAACCTGTGCCACTTAATACACTGAGGGCATCTACAAAAGATGGAGAAACATCACGGAAAAACTGGCTGTAGGAACTAATCAAGCATCCATTAGAGGCAGATGACAAGCAAGCTGCCGTGGATGATTAGACAACACGCTTTCTGGTCTGTCTCCTTTTCTTGCTTTCATCCAGATGGATATTATTTTAAATGGTATCATTTAGGACACAGAAGTGTCTTTTATATCTTGTAGATGTGTGTATGAATGCTCTAAAATTTCCTCCCTGGCCTTCTTCTGCGCTGTAACCAACGTTTTGCAGCTTCTTAGCCTTAAAACTTTTAGGCGATAGATTAAATTCTCAGATAACTGAGAATGCAAAGAACAAATAAAGATTAAATACACAACAAATACTAAGTGACATGAGCTTAGGCAAAGTTCATAAAGCACCTCCTTCCTTTTTTTTAACCTCTCATTTCCACTGCTGCATTTTCTTTTGCATACAGAGCATGAACGGTAAATTCTTTACTTGCAGAGGGTTTGTCTGTCCAACCTGTGGCCTGCTGTTGGCATTTTATATGTGTGACAGCCTTTTCAAATACCATTCAATCAATACAAATCATTATATTATATACAATGTCAGCACAAAAAAAGAATTAGCCTTGGACTCAAAAGAGGCAGAAAAGGGGGGATAAATACATGGTCTTTGCATGGACTTCTAGGGCCTTTTTTTGAGGTATGCAGAAGGTCAGAAATGTCCTGCATTTAGACTGGGAAACAAAGCTATATTTGAACACTACATGCATAAATATATTGTAACCTAATGCTGACCACTGTTATCTGAGATGTTTTAAACAGATCAGGCCCTGTGTCTGTGTTCAGATGCAGGCAAGCTAATGTATTTTAAAATATGACTTCTTTCCCTGGACAAGAGAAAATCATGAGGTCTGTTTCACTTCTCCATCTCATTGCCACACCATCAGTGTGACTAAAATCCCAACTTAAGCTGGCTCACAAGCTGACAGACACATCTAGATGCACACACATAATTTCTGCTTCTTTTAACTCCTTAAAAGCAATGTAAAAACTGTATGAATGCACCAAGCAGCTGTAGGATTTATGGTCAATTATATTTCAAGCATCAGACCTACAGAGACTGGAGCAGTCCAATAATCCAAGCGCATCTACAAAGCAGGAATGCCCACTGAACCTAAAACAGAGGTCTTGCATTTAAGATGCGTGAAATCTGAAATCTCTTAATGTCTCTTTTCATTGAATTGCTTGTCCTTTCTTCTTTTTCTCACTTTATTTCCTGGCATCTAAATTCTCATCCTGAACATATTTTGCTGACCATATCAGAAAACAAGCCACTAATAAGCCTGAGAAGGGCTGAAACGAGCAGCTAGAAAATTTGAGTGAGAAGTGCATTTTGAAACACCCCGTTCAGTGTTTGGAAGGTAGTAGAAGAATAAGGAAGAATAAAAACCTGTGTATTTAGGACAGCAATAATCATCTGACCAAGACACTCAAATACATGTTAGTCTAAGATTACTTGTTACACTGTTTAGAGATTTTTTCCTATTATTCTCACCTTTTACAAAATCTGTGATTCGTGGCAGGAGATTCTAGAGACAGCATTGGTCACTGCAGACCTCACTTACAAATACAAGACACAGCAAAATCTGCTACACGAATCTGGCCTCTGAGTACTGAGGATTAGTGACTGTTGCTAGAACACACCACTCTCTCTTGCTGTGTTAAAACAGCTCTCACACTAGTCCTCAGCTGCTGCTCTGACTCTGGTGCTGTATCTCGCTGGGCTGACTTGCAGCAAGCTACCGGGGTTATGGGTCTTGCCAGACAACTGGCTGTAAACAGAGGGAGTTTTGATTACAGAGGTGCATGGTATGCCTTTGTCTCTGCATGTCCTGCCCTTCTTAGCTGTGCAAACTATGTTGCTGTAGCTGAAGATCTGGAATGAACCTACAAAACAAGGCTTTAGTTTTCAGCAATGCCTAGTGATACGGGGATATGCAACACTGAATGTCCAACATGGTGTACTTTCAATGGGACCTACTTTTCAAGACATTAATGTGTGGTACTTGCTAAGGTTTCTAGAGCTAAGCCTGAGGGCTTGGAATCTGTCAGGTTTTGAAACTGTTTTCTTTAAAAAACACTTTGAGCAATACTCAGGGGATACAATAAAAAATACAAGCACATTTTGCAGACAGCAGAAATACAGCAGTCAGTCTGTCCTGCTGTGTTACCTGCACATTCTGGATTGTCTTCATTGAAATTGATCGCAAAATCATGAGAGACCTGCAGATAAATGGAAAGAGGAGAAGTGTAGTTGGAAAAATTGTTCCAGGAGGACTTCCAGTTAAACACCCTTTACATTCTTTCTGTGTTAAACCAAAGACATCTTTCAAGCTTTCAGCATTAAGTGTGAAATACAGTCCCAGCTGGAACTCCCCACAAAAACAAAGTACCGCAACTGGAATCAAACTTGTCAATAACAACAACAACAACAAAAAACAAGAAAAAAGAAAATAAATAAAAAAGAAAAAAGCACAGGAGAAATCACATAAATACGGCATCAGGGCAGGGCTACCAATGCCAGCCACCGAAGAGGGACCTATTGCTAAGGAGAGATTTAAATGCAAGCTCTCCCCAGCTCCACATCTCAGACTGCAGGAGAGCTAAAGCAGGTTGTGTTACAGCATTGACAGCACAAGCTCAGCCCCATTCCAAATCCTCCATTCACGTGTGTGAACAGTTTCTCATTCGAAGGCCATGGGATTACTGAGAAAATAATTTATTCTCCAAAAAGATCAAGAAAGTCACTTGGACCCACTGTGAAACAATAATGTAAGAAATGTAAGGAGTCTAAGCTGGTTAAGAAATTAGAGTAGGCTGGGGAGAAATTAATAAGAAAAAAAATGAAGATTTTTTTCCCCCTCAAATTTAATAAATATCCCATTTTCCCATTCTCCAAATGTGTCTGTATAAAACACCACAGAGCTATTTTCTAAGACAAATGACTGTTAATACAAAAATGTTGCTGATTTTCTAATAAAACAATATATTGTATATTTAGTGGTTTGGGAAAATAATAGAAGACTTCTGTATGCATAAATAATACAAGACAACGTAAGTCTCAGTTTCCAGGCTTCCTAAATCTGCCTGTCACTTAGAGATCTGCAATCACAGCAAAAATCTATTGGGACTGAAACTTTCCTCAGATGCACTTTTCTGGTTTTAAGGTTTGTTCTTGTCTGCTTTGCTTCCCAGGTTCCTTTTTGTACTGTTCTTTGATCACTGAGAAGGCTTGGTTCACCTTAATCTCTTTAGCTCTGAAGCTCAGTCTCTTAATTCTCATTATCTTCAGTTGTCTTGAATGAAGCCCAACTTCTGTCTTGCAATGCACAACGTATATATATTTTGTGGTTTGCAAAAAGTGGATATGGCTGAGACTTAAGTAGGCAATTTGCATAATTTTAAGTTGAGCTCAGGTATATCATTCCGGAGTCATGAAGGCATTTATATGGCTAACTCCAATTACATACCTTTGAGCCTTTATAGATCTCTGTAGGACACTTAGAAGTGCCAGCAGCCCTAGTCATATGGAAAGCAACCTGTTTACTTCCTGTTCAATGGAACCCAGATTATTTGCAGAAACAGATTTATTTGTTGGATGCCACTGTTTTATTTCCTAATTTAGATGATTTCCATTTCTAGGATACAGACAGCACAGAAATTGGTCTATGAATGGATGCTACACACAGAACACATCCATAGTAACCACTGTTTCCTATGCTGTTTGATAGGATTCCTTAGATCCAGATAACTTAAATCAGTCTAATTTTCCCCAAAGTGCAATGTCAAATGTGCCAAACGTGGTCTTTACCTGGAACTAACCAGAAGCTTATCATCACTGAAATGTTTATCCTACAAGAGGCTCTTAAAGGGTACATAACAGAAGATGCACTAACAGAATTAAGCTTCAGTAACAACTTCAGGAATGCATCCACAATCCTGACAAGAGTTCTCTGTGAAAGTTAAAATTCAACCATATGAGTGGATTTGTTTACTGACTAAGAAAGATATCAAATATGTGATTACAGAGAAGCTTCTCTAAAGGCAAAGTGGTATAGGTTGGCTAATTACAGCCACAGAGAGTTCCTCAGAGAGAAATAGAATTTTCCTATCATATTCTGGTCTTGCTCACCACAGTGATGCCTACCATTACTTACTAAAAGGTTAAATAAAGTGGGACTTCTACCACAATGGGAAAGGACTGAAGCAAGAACTCACTGAAGAGTCTTCAGCCAGCTTGGCCCCAGCCAGGAATTTGGTATGTCTACACCAAGCATCAGTTGCCTCTTTCAAAGGGTTTCAAACGGACCATTCAGGCTACCCTTCTTGGCCATGGAAGATAATGCAGAAAGTCACTATGCATGTTGCTTGTTGACCAGGCACAAAAGAGCAGGGCTGTCAGATCTGCCTCAGAGGTGCTCCAGAGCACTTCTGCCTGGCTGCTCTTGTATGCCTCTTGGCACATTTTGCTCAGCTGGTATCTGCCACTCTCATGACCAGCTGCAGGCCAAAGGTAATTGCAGCTGTCAAGATGGTTTTGTGAATTTTCACTCACTGATGATTTTTTTTGTTGCTCAATAGCCTTTCTTTTTCCATTAGGCTTTCTGTATTTTGTATTAAATGCATCTCAAGAGCAAGAAGGATGGTGATGCATGTATATGTATTGCAGGCTGATTCTTCCAATGCTGTGCCTCTTCAGTGATTTTATTTCTTTATTCCTAATGCATTTGAAATGCACTGTCTCCCCTGTGGTGACCAGAATTCAAGAGGGACCAAACCAGAAGACACTTCAGGCACATGATATGTACTGAAGGCCTTATGGAACTCTGGCTCCTACCTGATAGGACTCCACGTAAAGCCCAAACATGTCAGAGGCTGGACTCTGAGGAGCTTTGGATCTAACAATCAATGCTATTGTTTTAAACAGTGCAAGATAATGAACACTCCACCTCCCCCCCGCCCCTTTTTTTAAATTTACTTACACATGCAAGGGCTTTTGAGGATGAAAGGCAAACCATGCTGATGCCAGATGACCAAAAGTCGGTATACTAAATGGCATCTTTCTGATATTGAATGACACAGCCCTTATGTACTCCCAGAACTGATAAGCTAATGGGAAAAAGGAGGCAAAAGTTTGAACATCTAAGATGCTGAAGACTGGGAAATCCTCAGCAGAAACATAACAAGATGTTTGGCTGTTCAGTAGCAAGCTTGTTTATATAATCTACTAACGTCATTTCTATGATGGATCAGTTTAAGAGTCAGGAAATCCTGGAATACATCACATCATACAAACACTGAACGACTGCTTTACATAGTGTAGGGTACAGAGAACTTTTTGCAAAGAACTGCAGACTATGGTCTGTGGTGGAAGTCAGCCTCATGATAAGGAGTGTCCCTGCAGAACTGTGACTGTGTCACAGACCGTGGATTAAGTTTCAAATATGTAGCTGACCCTCTGCTCAGCCCTGCTTTCTCTTAAAATCAATCCATAAAAGGAATGGAGAGAGAAATTCTGGTGTGCAGAGGTGATTATGTGTGATCAGCCTGGCATTACCTGGCTTCCTGCACAAAACATCACTCGAAGGCTCCACCTAAGAACATTTACTTACACTTGGCTATGTACTAATCTTTTCCCTCTAGATGATTCCAGATAAATTATTTAGCAGATCCCATCATGGATGTGGGATCATTAAAACACAGATGTCCAGGAACTTCCTGTACCAGGAACAGATTGTTTCTCAGGTAATTTCTTCAAGGTTTTTAACAAGAAAAATAAGTAGCATTATGATGTCCGTAAGTGCACCACAATGTCCATTACAACAACAGCATTTCTGAGGATACGTAAATTAAATACATGGTCTAAAATATTTTTGCTGAGGCAGATTATAGCAAAATTTGTTTTTTACCACTGTATAGTGCTTCCATTGCCTGTACGTATACACTGACAAGCACTTGCGTACAGAAAGGCAGTTAGTTGTCCACCAACGTGACGGTATCCATGAGACTCTTGCAGAAGTTCTAACCGTATTTCCACGCATAGCTTAGTGGCAAATTCACCTTAATTTAACATAGCAAGTAACTTATTTCCCTCATGTTGGGATGTAATTAAATTCACGCTCATATAGAAACCTCAAAATGCAAACAAAAACCCTACTTTGGAATCTGACAAATAATAAAACCCCACAAAAGTCATAAATCAAATTGCCAGAAAGTTTTTGGACTACACAAAAGGCATTTTATTTAAGTCGCAGCAAAACATGCTATTCTATTTTGGCCTCCATATTTTTTAAATCCTTTTTACTCTACCTGAACTTCCATTTTTGAAGCAAAATGCTCCTTTGACTCAGAAACGAGATGGTTTTCGTTCACTTGCAAATGCTGAAATTGGATACCTTAATTCTTCTGAAAAAGTATTATTTTTTTTTCCCTCTAGGTTGTTGAGCTCATTTAAATTTACATCCTCACCCCAAAGAGTTCCAGCTTTCCAGAAACTTCTGTGGTGATGACAGTGGGACTACCTGACAATCACACAAATTCAGTCATGTTTAGGAACGCTTTCTTACTCATTCAAATAAAGATCATCAAAAATCTATGAACAATAGATGCACACAAGCATAAATGCTAAGAGGCACAATGTTGAACACTTAGCTGTGAATAAACTGAAAACTATTAAGCCACTGCCAATCTGAAAATTAAATATGGAATGCCTGCATAACTTGCAAAAGTTTAAGATGCTAACAAATTTAAAGAACCACTGCTCAAGAGCCAATATTTTCGGAATGCTCATTAATCAAATAGTTTGGGAGCTGGACAGCTTGTGTCTCTCGCTAAGACCACATTGTAGACATTTCTGCTTGGCAACACTTGCCCATTTGTTTGCCTTTGTACTTGATTTTTGAGCACGCTGCCCAGCTTCCATGTCTAAATTCAGGTCGCATGGAGGTGACAAATTCTGTTTTTTCCATTGGTCTTTTACACATCCTTTTACTGATTTTTTTTTTTCCAGCTTTGCACGTATTTTTGCCTTCAAGCTCCTGGAAAGTGTGGAGACCACAAAGACCACAGCACTTTTCAAGTACCTTACAAGCAAACCAGACAGTGAAGGTTAGGGTCATAAAGGTGCTGTACTGTTTCTGTAACTGCAGTGAGGTTCTTTCCAGTGACTCCTCCCACTATAAACAATGATCGAAGCTTTCATTAAAAATGCAGAAATAAGCAGGACTGTCTTAAAACAAACTGTAAGTTGTTTTGTACCTATTCAGGTATCAGCCTGCAATTCTTCTTTAGCAAAGAACACTTCATTATTGACAACACACCTGTCATGGGGCTGACACAGTTCTAATTTTTTTTTTTTCATTTTAACAGTAAGTTTTGTGCTGCTGTGTGGTTTCTCAGATGCTTTGAGTTCTGCCTGCTACGAAATTAGTATGTGTAGTTCAGCTTGCTTTCCTCCTCTTTACTATGACCTTTTGGAGCACTGTTTCAGTCCATATTATCTGCCACCTCTTCACTTGACATCAGACTCCTCAGATACTTCTCATTGCAAAAAAAAAAAAAAAGAAAAAAAAAAGATAGGTTCAAGACAATGCTGCGGAATAACTTGCAAGTTCTGCAAGTTTGGTGTGTTAGAAACTCAGGTGTGGAATACTGCTCTTAGAGGTTTACTTAGATCAAGGAGTAGGCTGATGTATTTGTCAGGCCTTGGGGAAGAAAGATCATATTGCTGAATACTAGATGAAAGTTCTCTAGACTGATGAGGACTGATATATAAGGCATGTCTTGCTTCCTTCACTCCCACAGATTCCTTATGCCACTAAGAAACTGCTGTTTTTCTGCTAACAGCTGAAGTGTTTCTTTTGGAGCTGAAATGAGGGAAAATAAAGTCAGTGTAACATAGCAGTGTGCTCTTGAAATGGAAATTCTGTAGATAGTATCTATAGAAACATGTTTTTAAAGGGGTTCACCCTGAAGAGATTTGTGAAGAACCTGCACAGGTGGATGCTGCTATTGTTCTGAAGTGCTAACATAAAGGGAGGGGCTGTATTTTTCCATGAGGAATAACAGTTGGCACAGTAAACATTGCTCTCCTTGTAACATGTAAAAGGATGTGAGGAGCTGGAATCTCACTAAATGGACAGGTGGATGCCGCTCTCCAGCATCCATCCCAGACTAATGGCAGAAGCCCAAGAGAGTAAGAAAGCAAGGCACTGGTTTGATATAATACCACAAAATCAACACCTGTCTCCCATGTGATCTAGTGCACCCAAGGAATCTTGGCAAAAAAATTTAGAGATTATGCCCAGCCCGGAGGTAGTGGCCTTCAGCTGGTCCTAAACAGCACTGATCATTAAGTGGAGACTTGTTACCATTGATTTATACTGAACAGTGAGTTACAGGCCTCATTTTCCTACAGCTTGTAACTGAGCGTGACATAAATTAGACCTGAATCCACTACATCTACTTACTTTGCCCACTATTTTTATCAGGCTGCCTTCCTCTGGCCTTCCCTCACTCTGTTACTGGCACTCATAGGTTGGTCAGCTTTCATTTAGACTTTTACGGAAGCTGTGTTTTCTTACTGCTGTTTTACCGTTGTACAGAGACTCTCATGGTTACTTAGAAACCCTTGGCAGTGGGAGTCATTTCTTCCACAGCCCTAGCAATTCGTTGTCCACTGGAAGAAATAAAAGATAGCAGCTGCTGGTGTGCAGAGACCAATGTGCTATGAGCAGGTTAGATCATCTAATTAGGACTGGAGACTCGAAAGCAGGCACTCCAAATTAGAATGAAAAGCTGATTTATCCACATGATGGGGTCAGAACTTAGACATTCTCATAATGATTCAGCCTAGATTTGAAGATGTGAATTATAACAGTTATGACACTGCTGTTCTTTAATAAAAGATATGTATGGCTTGTAATAATTTTGACTTAAAGTATCAAAAGAACATTTGAATAGTGTAAGATCAACACTGCTGCTGTAGTGTCTGTAGTGTTACCATATTTTTGCAGCAGAAGACAAGTTAGGGCAGACAAGTTGCAAGCACTCTTTTGTTACTTTTAATTATACCACTTTCTTCACTGTTTCCTATGCATCTTGGCTATGTTCCACATAAAACACTAATAATTGTTGGCTTTAAGTTAACTTATGATACCAGTGCAGACTAAATTACTGAAGGATTTTCAGGATTATTGGTCTTGACTTATTAATACATCCTGTTGAGGCTGACTCTTCACTCTCTTAGAGGGCATATCTTTCGATTTAGAAGTACAGTCAAAGCCAAACAGGAACTCTAAAGTGTTGATATTTATGTAAGATGACAGATTCTTGTATGGACTGTGAAGAGTGTCACAGGGAGGGACTGAACAATAGCATAGATGACTGTTAATTCATAGTCCAATTCCAGTTGGATGTGCCCATGATAGACACCAAGCTAATTACTTGTCCCCATCTGCTGCACAGAAGGACTAGTCCCCCTGCAACGTGGTTCTTCTCTTCTTCAAAGTTTCATTACAGTAGTAAGCTGATGTCAGAACATTTTGTCTTTGCCATTTTTTGTGGCAATTTTCCATAGTGGAGATTAAAGATGTTATTCTGGCCCTCACTTATGTCTCCACATACTTTGGGACTTGTTCTGTTTACTCACATATACGTAATTCACAATCAAGTAGCTCCATCTTAAGTTTACCATTAGTTTTCCCGAAGTTCTCAAAATGTGAAGGTCCTGATTCATCCATTTCCTTGCTCTGAAAGGTTAGTAACATACAGACCCATCAGGGCAGCTCATGCTATTGCACAAGACCCTTCATGCAGGTTTGGGCTACTAAGGTCAACGCAAGTCTCTCACTTTCTTAAGAGTACTTGTCAGTAAAAGAATCCAAACACCAGTTCTACTCAAGCAGTAGATCAGTTGATGTTGGTGGTTGTAGGAATATTTGGTTGCAAAGTACCCCTGAAATCACTTTTTGGCCAGACGTGTCTTTCATCTGGCACCTGAAATGCTCTCACAGTCAAGTGAAGAGACTGTTGCTTGGGTCTAACAAAGTTGGTATGTTGCCAATATGTTCATACGACCGGAGGCATTAATGCCACCAGATGATTATTTTGGCTGAGAGAGAAACAGGCTTGTACTGTGAATTTTACTCCACTGCTGTCACCAGCAAAACAGTGAAAAGACTTCAGCTGGCACAGTAACATCTTCCTTCAAGCAGTCCTTCAGGTAAGTAGGGCTCTCAGCAGCTAAAAGAATTGCAAGTTTGCCCCTGTGCAATGATGGTTACCTCACAGGCAGTGGAACATCCGGCCCCTGTCACACCACCAAGCTGGTACCTTTGTTTAGGACAATCACAATAGTACATGACATTGCCAGTAATGGTCAGTATTGGGCCTGAAAGGGCAATCTAGATGTGATGTATAGTCCAACTCACCAGTGAACACTGCTATACAGCCACGGGTAGAGATGTAGATATTTGTGGCAAAGGGATGGACATTTGTGTTTTACTAATGTGTCTGGTGGCAGAGGCTGCTCAGCATGTTTATTCTCCAAAACACTCCCCTTTATATAACAGCAATGGTTATCAGCTGCTGCAGTTGGAACAGATATGCAACAGATGCAGATGTTCCATATGCATTTACCACATTAAAATCTGTATCAAAGTTCTGGAAGCTGTCTCTGATTTTGGAAAGCATTAACACAGGTGTTACTTTTCAGGAACACAGCACTGCAAAACACACTGTCAGGCACAGTCCACTTTTTCATAACAGTGCTTTTTAGCTTAAAAGACAATGCTGTTTAGACATATGTTGACTTACCTTAGACACCCATTTGCAAGATACCTATCAAATTTGCAGTACATCACTACTGGAATTTCATGCAGATAGCAGACCTAGAAGCCATGAGAACACACTGGTACATTTTTTTTTTTCATCTGCTGATTCATGCCTTATAACACTGAACAATACACAATCCGTCTCTGCAGAGAATTATTCTCACCTGGCCAGTGTTCACCTCCCTGCTGCAGCCACAGCTGAAAGAAGCAACTCAGAGCATGGGACCTGGGGATACTGGATGAAGTCTGCATGATCAGAAGCCCAACGCTGCTCTTTTCCAGATAGTACCTGAGCTGCAGAATCCCCAGCTAGTTTTTGGTTACTTATTTGTGCAGAACTACTATTCTGCCTACTCTACCTCTGCATGTGCAACACAGGACTTGAACTTCTGCCTATTTCTTCCTAGGCCTTCTTCTGTTGGATGTTCCTTCTTTTACTCCACTGTCCTCACTCCAACGCTACAAGGCTGCATATTTATGCTTCCCACAATTAGATGCACCATCACTCTAGATCACTCTTGTTTTGTACTGCTTTATTTAAAAATACCACTTCTCTTTAGCATGGATATATGCTCTTGCATTTCTCTTCCTGGTATTGAAGACGTCCACCACAACACAGAAATTTGCTACAGAGAAAAACTCTTCTAAGGTCTGTATTTTCAGGAAGATGTTCAATCTCTTCATCATACAGCATAGACAGTAGGCCACAAATTGAACCACATCTTACAAAAATAGGTTCTGTCAAAGCAGGGCTTGTAAAACTTCAAAATATGCTTGGCAAGTGCTGTTCAAAAATTCATTTCTCCTCTTACTAGACAAATATCCATTAAAAAGCTTTGCCAATACCATAAAATATTTTGGCTATAACACACCTATTTTAAGTTTAATCTTGATCAGAGGTATCACTGGATGAGAAAGCCAAATGAAAGACAACAAGCAGTAGGAACTGCTTCCCCCAACCCTTGCCCTTCATTGAACCATTTTCCCCTTATTTTGTACCTCATAAACCAAGGAAATGAGAAAATTTTATTTATGCACCTACTTTGTATTCTGGAGGTATCCTTGCTCCAAATCCAAAGGCTGGGAACATTTTGTCACTGGAAAAGAACAAAGAAGAGTTCCCACAGAGAAATGCATTTTGCTACAATAAACATTTATTCTTCTGTAAGCATTCATCAAAAATGCAAAGCAGCACAACGGCACAGAAAAGGCTTTTAGGTCAAGAGTGTTACAGGGCAGAATGGAAGGGCAAGGTATTAGAGAAGGAGGGGTGTGTGCTGACCAGATGGAGAAGTGATATGGGAGATTTTTCAGGTGAACCCCTAGTATTTTGGGTTAAGTTAAAAGCACTTGGAGAATACCAAGGAATGAAGATATCTTGCCCTTCTCCCAAAAGTGCGAGAGCAGGCCCATATTACCTCCTCTTTTGCACTATCTGGCTGCAGTGAGAGGGTGAGTTGTCTAAGAGCCTGTGACAACAGGTTTATTTAATATAAATATGGATGTGCTCCCCCAGCTCAGAAAATGGGTTTAGTGAAGACATGACTCTATAATTAAAAGTGTTTGCAAATGTGAGTTCTTACAGTTGTCCAGGTACAAAGGAGACCTCCTAAAATATCCAAAAATTCACCCCCAGAAACCTGCATAAGGCTTTCCACCTGTATCATTAGTACTCCTACTAAAACATGAATTTATTTTAATTAGGTATAGATTGCCTGATAACCTAGCAAATGCTGTGGCATGGTGAATTTGCTTTCAAATACTATGGTGAGGTTGTTCCACCCCAATTAGATCTGTAGAGACAAAAATTCCTACTTCAGAGGACCTGGAAGCTTCAAGGCTGTTAATATCCTTTCAGAAACACAGTAATGTCTCACACAGCCCACGTCCTGTCAAGTTGCCTCTTCCCAGATGGCAATGTGGAAAACAACAAGCTGTAAGGAATGTCTCGTCCCTGAGTCAGCAAAGCACTTGATCACACACTTGAGGTTAACAATTCACCCAAACATATGCTTAACTCCAAACACATCCTGAAGACCCGCTGAAGTCACTGAACTGTACTCCAGTACTCTGATGAATCAGATCCCTCATAGGTTTATCTGATTCTGCTTACAGAGTTTCAGGGCCCCTGGAAAAATTGAGTTCCTATCACCATTATTGGCACTTTCAAAAATTACAAGAAGGGGCAGCAGCTTCAAGTGACTTTGTGTAGTTCAAGACATTGCCACACCAAGTATCAAGTGAACAACTCGCTTCCCAGACGTACTCAAGACAGAAGACAGCACCCATTAAAGCTGCCAGCCTATTTTGTCTGGTGCAGTCTGTGAAAAGCAATGTGGCATTTCTGATACAAGCTAAGGAAAAATGGGAGGATTTAAAAGGAAGGAGAAATAAGCCTTCCCCCACCCTGCCCCGAAGTTAGAGTTGATACCATGAGATAAATATTCACCAGATCACTGGGAAACAGTAATTATTGTCATCTAATGGCTTAGCTCTCACAATTGTTGTTCTGCTACAAAATTTAGTTGCCATATAAATCTTGGGAGCACAATACTGTGTACCATATGTTACACTGTGTGACAATGGATCTTGGAAAGGAGGACTAATATCATTTGCATGGTAATGAAACATTTTTTCCAAGAGATGTCTGAAACAAAGTAGCTGCTGACATTTGATGCTAACCACCTGCTGAGAGCTTTCTCTTTGATTAAACACTCCCGGAAGTGGGGAAGCCCTTATAAATAGATATAGATGAGAATTCAGGCACACACTTACAGGGCAAGAAATAAGAGGCCATTAGAAAAGAGTCTGAGGGGACAAAAATCTTGTTTTACAGCAACAATTAAGCCATGGTTGGATTAGAGAATCAAACCCTGTGGAGCTGCAATTTAATTGATTTGGGGTGAGAGCAAACAAAGACTAAAAAAAGAGTTTTACTTAGGCAGAATGTAAGTGTCCAAGTTCAATAAAGCAATCCAGAAAGCTGACGTTGGCAGCAATTGTCCACCCTGTGAGATGCCTAAACCCATAAAGTGCCAACATGTGTCCTGTAACGTTTCTTGAGTGTAAACAGTTGCAGGGACTCTCTTATCTGCAGCTCCATCTTCTGTTCTGCAGCATTTCAGAGTCAGCACTGAGTAATACCTCCAGCAGCCTGGATTATCCTTCTGGTGGCAAGACTCTCATGTGCCCAGGCACACAGTGGCTCAGCCCCTACAGGAAGCTACTCTGCGCCAGAAGGCTTTACCACCACATTGGCAGGATGCCTGCCCCTGTGTCTGAATCTCCCACAGCTCCTTTTTGAGTAAGTGCCATGTAGTGCTACCATTGCCTTGAGAAAGAGTAAAGCATGATCACGTGCGCCCTCAAGATGGGATTCCACGACTGCATGAACTGTTAGAGAGGAGGGGTGTCCTGACAGCTACTCCTGTGCTTAATGTCTTCTCCTTGGGAAGATCCTTGTCTTCCAGAATTTAGACACATACCTCTGGTATTCTGCTCCAAGCTGCTGGGACCAAGGAATTAAGTTCCATGTATTCCCAGAGGCTGACCTTCAAGGGGAGAAGGGAACCTTTTGATCTTTAACCATGGCATCCCTTGCATAAAATAGATGATCAAGGTATTCTCTGACCACACCTCAAAATTTATGGCTGACAGCTTTCAGAATAAAATCCAATTTCAATGTAAACAACACTTATCCTCCTATCACACAAAACAAGGTGTTTAGCTAATATAAAGGATTCACTCTGAAGTAACTACACTGTACAATGGCTTAGTGCTAGTCTACACAGTAACCCTCTCTAGTCTCCCCGCCCACCCCTCACTTTGTCACAGGAGATAAAGAACAGCAGCAGCTGAGCCTCTCCAAGCAGCCACGGTGTCTTGCTTCCAGGACAATCCCTTACAGTATCGAGGCATGATAGAGCTGCTCTACCAGACCCTGGTAGCAGCTTGCCGCAGGAAGCAGAGCAGCTTCCCAGTCTCTGTAGGCTATGTCAAAGGTTAGGTCATCCAAGGACTGAAACTAGTCACAAAAGGAGAAGAAGGCTTCCTCCTGCCTCAAGGGTGAATTGCACGCATCAGAGACTCCAGCCCTGCTTCCTAACCTGGTATTTCAGTAGGAAAAGGATCTGCTGTAATGACTTTGCTTTTCCTCCTTTGCAATTTAAACTCATTCAGAGGAAGAAAAGTGAAACCCCGTTTTCTTTTCCTTTGTGCTGCTTGCCCAGACATTTAGGCTTCATTTATACCAGGGAATGGGCCTGGGACCCTGGCTGAAGCACTGGGATGTGATGATATCCATGGTCTGTTAGCATTGTCCCAGGCATAGTGCTGGCCCGTACCAACCAGCAGCACCTAGACCCTTCCCAAGAACCGTGCAGGGGGCAGCTGTGCTCGAGACTGCTCCCAATGGCAGCCTGGGCATCACCCATTTGTGCTGGGAGGATGAAAACTGAGATACAAGGACTTGGGTAGTGTCATGTCCTTGGCCTCAGGCCACTTAAGAACCTTTGACTTGTTTAAATGTAGCCAGAGAGCCCTTGACATATGCAAGTAAACTGCCAGCACTGTCCTGCTGCAGACAGACTGCTAACAGGACAGGAGAGAAAGATGGAAGTCAACAAACAAGGGGGGTTTATAAAACCTCAAATTTATAGAATCAATTAAGAAAAAGAGGATCTTGGCAGAATCTTTACAAAATTACTCTGTTGCATCGTCTTCATATTTTATATAGTTGTCATTTACACAGGTTCCCTTGAAAATTAAAACTGGGCATAATTTTCAAAAAGCTGAAGTACTTGATATGAAGATGAGAAAAGCAAAAGCATTGGATTTTGACTTTACTATTTGGTTATCTAAGGACTGTGACTAGTCATGCAAGCATAGATGTGTATGATTCTCGTACATTTTCCTGTCAAACAGGCATATATTACTGAAAGATACCAAAGACTGAATGGATCTGGATTATACCCTGAAGATAAAATCAGGGATAGAGTTCAGGTTCAGGGTTTGTATTGGTAAATGTAAATTAATGCACACAGAAAGAACTGTCAGGGATCAAAGACTGCAGTCTTCTAAACAGAAATATAACCAGTTAAAGTCCCTGAGCAACACCTCAGCTGTAACATAATGCATAGCAGAGAATGACTTCTGAAAATATCCCACGTTATCCTTTTGGAACAATGCTCAGTTTCAGTCACCCATTCTTCAAGCTATCAGGTGGAAACAGAGGAACCACAATGACAAATCAATACGTTAATAGGGATGCAGATGAGAGAGATTTCAATGAGCTGTACTACACAGAAAGGAGAAGAGACTAACAAAGGAAATAGTAAGGTTTTCCAAATTAGTAAGTGATACAGATAACGATATCTTTTTCTATTTCACTAGGAAGCCTAGGGTTACTGGAAGGTAAGAAATATATTTAAAGATAAGGAGACAAAACATTTAACATTTAAAAAATCATGTCTCATTAACCACTGGTGCCCTCTGACATACAATATAACTGAGACCTAGAGTTCAGGTTTATTCTGAGGATTTGCTTTTTCCAGTAACAAGGAGAAGAATTTAGATGAAATTCTTCCACTGGGTGAAATGATTTTATAATCAGACATTAGAGAGTCTCTAACTTTCTGTGAAGCTGCTGGCTTAGATGATGCTGGAGATAGAGCTGGATACTCATCAGTGTGGCAACACCTCTACTCAGAAAGGAAAACAAGAGCTGCCAGGACTATGTTACCTGAAGATTAGTTCCTTTTTAAAATCTAAATTGGGAATCTAATTTTTTAATTGTATGAATTTAATGTAGGGGAAAAAAATGGCCTGTTTCCATATGCCACTTACTCATTCCAAAAAATGCACTTCTAGCTAGCCACACAGGTTGAACACCTTACTGGTGTTCATGAAAGCCCTTTGCTATGTAGTTACAGATGCACTTAGCTTTAAGCTCCTGAAGTCAGTACAGCAATTAGTACGGATGTTACTTGAAGAGCCTCAGCATGAAAACCTGCTCGCTTTATGCTGGAGCAACATAGTTGCAGTAGTGGTACTAAAGATGCAATTAAAGAGGAGGAAAATAAAGAAACAAGGGGGAACAAAAAAGCAACACTAAAAACCCATTTTTGGTTTCAAGTGACCAAGAATCCTAAATTTACAGCTCTTTGAAATTCTTGCAAGGAATATACCTGATTAGAATCCCTGAGTATTAATCTGTCACTTGTAATTTTGGTTTTGGGTCAGATCAGAATTACCAGGAAGATATTTTTAAAGTACTGCGCTGGATACAGCAAAATCAATTACTTTGCCTTTCATCTTCAATACTAGTCTTAAAAGAATAAATCGTGAATCTGCTCTGCTCTACACACTTTTCCTGTGATAAAATCAGATATTTTTCCTCTGTTAAAAAGAAATTTCAAATTGCTGTAATAAAAGGGGAGTGTCTGTTACACATATAATTGAAAAAAGTGTGAATGTGAGGAGGAGGAAGAGGAAGTGAGAGGACTGGGGAAGGGAAGGGGATGGGAGGGAATGGGAAAGGGGGAGAAGGAAAAGAAAAAGGAGAAAACAGAAAATGCCACAAACAAAATAGAGCCTACTCTAAACTCAATTAAAATTCTAATCTTTCATGTTCAAGGAGTGAACTGGAAGAGAATGAGCTGAATTAAGTGTTTCTTTTCTAAAGCATATGAATGAATCATGTTCCTGAGTGTATTATTTAGTACTCATCGTAGAAGGGCTTGATGCCAGTAAATTCTGAATCATGACAGCTTACAGGGATTAGCAGCAGTTCCAAAGAAAATACAGAAATCATTTGAAATATTTAAACATTTTCAGTTCCTGCTTTGCAAGCAGAGCTAGCTAAATAAAGGACATGATCTGTATGATCGCGTAGGGCCAAAAAAACCCATCCACGTGGAAGGGACAAGAGCCCATCCACTTTACCCCTGCAGTCCTGCACAGCCACCTGCAATCCTCCAGGGCAGACTGGGATAGAGCTGGGCTGTGGTCCAGCTCTGTCTGCCCCCCGCCTAAGTCAGAACGACCGCAAGAATTTGGCAGCAGCAGTGTTTCCTCCCCATAAACTGTATTCTTCTCTTGAGGGACCGCTATGCTGTCACAGCATATCCATTGTGGGGTTGTGCCTGGTTGGATACAACCACGTCTCTGGTTCTGGCCAGGTTACTGTGTGTTTAATCAAAGCTGCACTGTACATAACAAGGCCTAGCAACCAGTCCGTAATGCACGCTGATTTTTAAAGGAGAAGCAGAAATGAACTGATTATCATATATCTTGGTAACAAAAGAGAGCTGGGAGCACGCAAATCAATGGCAAGTCACTGCAAGAGCTGCATTGTTTGGTTTGTCACAGACAGAGATGCTACACAATCACATAAAAATCCTGACATTAAAATTCATTCGCTATCTGTAATTACAGCTCTTAGTCACCTTAGGGGAGCTGGAATCTGCTGAATACAGAGAAACAGATACTGTCATGTAATTGGTTTTCAAGAATATGAGAGAAGAGCCTGTCTCACCTGCGAGGGAAATAATTAACGAAGCAGGGGAATACAAATTCCCTAAAGCTAACCACTGAAAGGCATCAACTCATGCAATAACTAACAAAGCCAAGTCTAGGTACAATAGATTTAAACTTCCCCTTGTTAACATTTAAAGAACAGCAAAAGAAGCTCTGCAGGGTAAAAATAGCAAGTGAACTCAGAAATTCCTAGACTAGGGAAAAGTAAAAACCCACAGAAAGAAAGTCATCAGACCTTGAGAGAGGAGTATGTTAAGCAAAGCAAAATGACAAAGAGATATATCACTTGCTAGAAGAATAGCCTAATAAAATGGCATACGCAGGAAAGTGAGACTAAAATGTCACACTTCCCTGCTAGATGACAAATAAACTACAATGACCTGATTTATATGACCCAATTCAGTAAAAGGTATCTTGAAAAAGAAATGGGACTCCGTAACTGGGAATAAACTAGGGAAGTGGATGCCGCAAAAGGCTACACTGAGTTACATTTAACTTCTGAAATCCAGGCAGCTTCCAGACACTCCTATGAATTAAAAGGGGTTGCAAGCACGTCCCTGTAGCTTCCAAAACTCTATAGCAAATTGGCTGTCTCTGGGATTGTATATGGAAAACTGTACCATGACTGACAAGGTCATTCTCACACAGACTGTAATTTTGGAAGGTTAAAACTTGACATGACTTGAAAACAACACCGTAGGCAGCAGACTGAATCCCATCACATAACATGTAGATCATGTAGAACCTCAAACAAAACAGTGCTGGGTCCCTTCCTTCTTGAAATACAAGTGTAGCTTTCCAGTTTCAGGGTGTACTGCATTAAGGAACCACAAGAATGAAAGCTTTGCTAAGTATGCAAGTAATTTTGTCATTTTTCACAAATTACAGTGGAAATGGTGGGTCAGAGACTTTCCTCTGCAAAAAAATTCTATCAGAAAATATCTATCTTATAAAGGGTGTGCTGGGAAGAGGGGAATACAGGCCTGTGTTGCCATAAGTAAGCAGGGAGGTGCTGGGAGAGAACTTTCTCATCAAATGCTCTCAAGATACAAATCAGTTTTCTAGGATGAGCAGGATAAAACTGTTATAGAGATTATATTGTGATTTAATATGACCAAATGAGCAGCTGATGTAATTTTACCAAAATCAAAATGACATTCAGTCAAAATGAAGAACATTATCAAAACAAGTTACAGCAAAATTTTAAGTGAAATACACCCATAACTAAACATTCAGCTAGGCATCATTGAATATGCAGGAGAAAATGGGCTAATGCCCTCTGTTCATCTGCTGATTTGGAATCTCTGATCAAGGTTGATTTCACAGTAATTTGAAATGGACGGTAAGAATTAAGGGTTGCCCACTTTTAACTGAGAGGAATATGACCCACGAATACCCTGTTAAGGTCTACTCGGGCAAAAGGTGTCCAGTTCCTGTAAAGGAGTAAACTTTTATGAGATTTAGAACATGGTGTTCTTTTATGGACTGATGGGTTTTCAAATGGGAATAATTGGCAGCTCTGCTACATGCTAATATAGTAGAGTAGATGACTAGAATAATTATATCCTTAACAACGCAGGGAGGAAATTCACACTTCTGAAATTGTGGAAATGGTTGTGTTGACTGGAGATGCACCAGATACTAAACTGTTGCCACATTTGGCATCAGGAAAAATGGCATGACAAAGTGCTATCTGCTTTATTTAAGCTTATTTATTTATACTTATTAATACTTACTTATACAGACAACTAGTCTCTACAGCACTAGGTGGTCTGCTATTTCAGACAGTTTGTAGAGTTTTGTACTTCAAGTCATTCTCTTCAGAAAGAGACGCTGACAGAGAAATCACAAAGGCACCAGTCTGCATAGCCCCGGCAAAGTATCAGCTACTGCATGGAACAAAGCTCTTCCTCAGAGGAGAAAAAAAACAGTAAAGACTGCATAGAAAAGCCCTGCAGAAGGTTCAGACTTTGATGTATCCACCAGCTGACAGAATGCAGCAGGGTGGAGGAAAAGCACAGAGAGGAAGTTGTTTTGCAAAGAAACTTGGAAGAGACTGCTCACAACACTGACACAGGCAGTGAGTGCCTGGCAGAAGAGGTAGCGTAAAGAAGACACAAAGACGAAAACTTGGTAAGGGAAAAGGCAGAGCTGTAAAATCTGACAGTATGTGACCAGCTAGAGGGCAGCTGCAGATACATATATACGTATATATATAAATATATAAGTATGTATGTATACACACAAAAAGAAAGTGTTACAAAATCCCCTTCTCAACACAGTTGTACCGGACTAAATCTCCTATACTAATTCTTGGAGTAAAAAGTGGTGACTGTAGAAACTCCTCTTTGGCAGCAGTCAGCAAATACAACTCAGCAAATACTGCAGAGGCAAACACTAAATATGTCTATGCACGTACTATATAATCATGCCAGCCTAGGTCCTCAACAATTAAATCCAAGGGTTTTCAATCCAGTTTGGTGATTAGAAGTATTAGCAAACCCATTTTCCCTGTGCAGTTCTAGTCCTGGGTTATACAAACAATTCAGAATGTGTTTGCCCGCACCTGAGATAATGCTTAAAATGATGAACATAAGCTGCAAGTTTTTCTGTATAGGCTACTGTTTTTCTGTTTTTCTTTTGTTTTCTGTCTATGTAAATTTGGTCCTATTAAAGCACTAAATAAAAAGATTCATGTCTTTTCCCCCATGGTTTTTAAACTTGTTTAGATATGCTAATCAGCTTTTTTGCTTAACAGCTTCCAGAAAGGTTGTTTCTGTAACTAAAGTGATAAAGAGATATGCTAAATAATTAACCGTATTTTTATTTATTGATCTGCATGGGTAGATTAAATTTTAACATCTATGGCTCTACATAGGGATTTCATTAAAATTCAACATCGCATACAGTGCCAGTTATTCTAGACATCAATCTTTCGCCCCAGTTTTAGTAAACTACTATTACGTTACCATCTCAACCAAAGCAAGTTCCTGTTTTTCTCCTTGCCTCTGCCCAAATTATGTCAAGGTATTTAATTCAGACACCCCCAGCCAAGTTAACTCTCTCAGAGTTTTCATCAACAAACCCAGACACAGCTTCAGGGTGAATGAGCTGGTGAGTAATTAGTGGGGCCAAAGCTCCAGAACTAAAAAACAGACTGTAAGGTTTAAACTCTGGGAAATTTTTTTCCACTTGAAGCCTCAATCCAGAACACAGCATTTAAGTACGTACAGACCTTTGTATTTGGGACCAGTTGTACTGATTTCTATGGAACTTCCATAGCATGTAGCGCATCTTACATACCTTGTCCTCTTCCTCCTCCCTAACTGCCCACTGCTGGCTACCTCAGGAAATGTGTTTCTGGGATAGATGGACCTTTCATCTTCCATTTTAGTTTGAATGCTCTTAGTTTTTTCCATTCTTAGATCTTCACTGAAAGGGATGGGCTGGACTGGGAACTCTTTCTCCTTTCATAATTTTCCTTCTTAATTTTCAAGCGCACTTTGCTGCATGAGGGAAGGAAGCTTTTGTACATGATTTTCAATCAGAGTGAATGCACTCACTCAGGCCCAAAATACTGAAGAAGAAAAAATAACTAGTAAGTTTTGCATCTAGTCAGCTACTGCTGCAATTCATTGATTGCAAAAGAATACATTGATTGTTGAAACTCAGACTGACTTCAGGACTTATCCTATCTTTTGTGGAATGTGGCCACTAAATATTTTAGAGATATTATACGCATAAATTATTTCTGCACTGTGTAGGAATAATGTACTCTCTGCCCATTAGTGGCCTTTGGGGAGGTTGCTAGACAAGTGTGTTTTACACAAGCAGTTTATTTGTTAACATACGATCTTAGTGTAAATGTCAGTTTTAAGGAGCAACTTGAGTGTTTATAGTTAAAGACTTTATTTGTCTAAATGAAAAAGGACATTAGTGTCAGGAAATAGAATTTACTTTCCACATTTTTCAAGGGCTCTTGGAAATAACAAAAACAAACAAACAGACAAAAAACAGCAAAAGTGCAGTATTTTTAAGAGTTAACAGACAAACAGATCATACAGATATAAAATAATTAAGAACTAATTTTTGAAATAGATTTGATTACAAATAAAATGAGGACGAATTTCATGGTATCATTTTACAAAACTATGTGATAGAACACATGGAATCATAAGCTGAATGCGTAGATCAGAGTGGGGATGGCCTGTCAAGAATGGGAAGTTCCACAAATATCCAATGCAGCAAATGCTTAAAATATTTCAAAGGATACATGTAACTTTTGTGTTTTTCAAAGTAGGAGTATTGATTTATACTGAGTATTGACCACATAATAGCCAACTCACACTTTTGTAAGTGCTTTTTATTAATCCAGTAAAGAGCTCTGCATGTATGTACAAATATAAAACTGTATGTAAAAATTAATCATAAAGATAATCTATGTATATGGGGGATACTGAACAGTTTGGCGTTCAGAACATTTGGGTGTAAAACTCTTACCTCCATCTTAGTGCCATCTATATTTGCATAATACCTCAATGTTTCCTTGAATCAGGCTGAATTCAGCGAGATTAGATAATAAGCTGTAGTGTCTTGCTGAATCAGCACAGAGGTTTTAATGCAAAAATAAATATTCAATGTTCTATAATAAGATTCTTAATAAGCAGAAGAGAAAGGAAAGCTACTAACTGCAGAAATCAGGTTTCAAACTGAAGATCAGATTTGCAAGTCCTACCATGGGCTTCACTCAAAATACCATCATTAAAACCTGTAATAACGTAACATCATTGAGGAAGTATTTCAGTCTTTAGCACTGTGTGCATTTATCCTTACGAATAAGCTCTTTTCACCCCCATTCCAGCCCATTTTCTTTTATGAGAGACCGCTATCACTGCAGAATGAAAGATGAGCTACACTCATGGCTAGCTGGTTGTATTCCAGCACTGGTAAAACAAATCATCAAGATCAAACGGCCAGCCATTCTAATAAACTGTGTGTGCTATTGATATTGTGACTTATGGCTTTGATCTGCAGAGAGGGAAGCTATAAATTAGCACAGAAGAGAAATATATATATATATTTTTTACTGCATGGTTAAGCGTTTACCATACATATTACACATATATCTAACACATATATTATACACATACCTATGTATTTATATCCATATGGGAAAAGCTCTAGGTGTATATATATGTACCTAGGTATATAGCTCTATGTGCGTACATGAGATTCACAGCAAACCTGCATCTGTCTTGGGAAAAGTACTTGTTTTATCTGGAGATAGTAGTTCTCACAGAAGTTTCCAGATTGTGAAACTGGGAACAGACTTATGAATGTGCAGGTATGTGTGCTGAGGGCAGATTCCAGTACTGTTTGGGTGCTGGTTCTTGCCTACACAAAGCAGCTGTGTTGTGCTTTAAGGCTCGCAGGCATGGTCTCCCCACCGTTACTCAGACTGTACGTCCTCTTACAGAGCACGGGAGCCCCCTCCCTGTCCGCATGCCTAAGTTTCTTTTGATGGAAATGAGGATGTGTGAAGGCAAAGAGGTAGCTCAGGTCCTGACTTGCAGTCAGGACATGGACAGCCCTTATGCTGGGACAGGGCGGGAAGGAAATGTTCCCTGATTCCCCAGTTCAGTCACAGGCTTCTCTGGTTTACAAAGAATTGTTGTTCCATGCTGAACAGGGGCAGCTTCATGAAGCAAAGGAAAAGTATTTGGGGAGCAGTTGCTATGGAGAACAGGAGACATCCAAAATTATTAACAAATAACTTACAGAGATTCATAGTTTTCATGACATAAGATCCTGATATTTTAACGGATGAATAAGTCTGATATTTTAACTGATGAATGATTTTGTCTTTCTTCATGTCTGGGTATTCAACCAGCAGGATCTTTCAAAGACACCTACCATCCATCCTCTAAAAGTTGCATTCACTTGAAGGGGTCTCCACTGGGCTCCAAAATAAAGGGTCGGCCAAAACCATTGGGCAGAGTTGGTGAAGGTTAGAAGAGAAGTTCTCAGCCAGCCACAACACATGAGGAGCCAGCTATAACCTCATCTGCCTTAGGTATACTTGTTAACTCATTGCTGAAAATATGTAGAGGGAATACATGCACATTTGGCAGTGATCAAGTAAACTGATTTTTCAGAATCCCGGCAAGGTTGATACTGCTGGTAGTGAGAAACCACTTCATTTGACTTCTGATCCAGAGAACACAGTATTAAAATTACTGAGGTAAAGAATAAATATGGAATGATACAGAAGCAGTTCCTTTTGATACCAAATACTTCACTGCCCAATGTTTTTTTTATCATTTTCATCTGTTTCTCTATGCTACAAAAAAGGCTGAGTAGATCTGCTCAATTTCAAGGTAAAACTGTATCAGTGACATAATTCTTTATATAAAGAAAAGCTTGTGAAAATGTTTAAATGAACATGTATATTTCTCATTTAGTGCTTTATTAGGTTCTCTTTAAACATTCACAAGTAATTTATCTTAAAATAAATTCTTCTCCATAGAGCTGTCTGCTTATTTTACACAATCGTTTCAATAATAAGTTTTTAATGTGTTTTCCCCTTTCCAGTATTTCAAACTACATTTTAGAGCCTAACTCCTTAAAACTAATGAATGTTTCTCCTTCTTTCGTGATTCATTGCTGCTGTTGCTTAGCCACTGATTATATCATGTCCAAACTTTATATTCTCTCTTATGAATAATGTTGTTACAGCCTAAAACAATTCCATCATACAAAAAGAATTAAGTCTTTTGTGCAGGTGAACAGGTCTTACATTTCCCGTACCATCATCAGATTGGCCTATTCCTGCAGGACTGCAGTGTTTCCACAATCAGGTAAATAATCAAAGCCTATTTCTCATTCTCTGAATATTGCTGATGAAAGAACGAATGTTATTCTTTCACGCTTAGCTACGCAGAACAGCACTACTCATTTAACTCTTTCACTTGAACCATACAGATAAATGGGCTTTTGGATGAGCAGGTATTATTCCACTGTATCAAGGGATGTGAGGCAGCACTTAATTTGGAGGATTAACTACTTAGGGATACATTACGTTAGGCTGATATGTACAGAAACCTAGATTACGAGAAGATTTGGCTTGAATGTATTTTCAATGGTTTGGTCTGAAATGACCATGGTACAAACTATAAAACTTCAGATAAGAGCACTGCCATCCTTGTAGGCTCATATTTTAATCTTATTGAAGACACGCCCCTGTGCAAATGATAAGCACTCTGGCTCTAAACAGCCCTTAGGATCAGTAGGCCCCTGCTTTTCACTTGTGGTTGATCTTAACCTGGGAACATAAATCTTCTTTCAGCATTTTAAGCACAACCGAGCTCACTGGAGCAGTTATGGATCTGTGTCGCATTTCAGATTTTCAACTAAATTTCAAACTTCTTTTTAAAAAATGTAAATACAGAAGATTTCACAGTATCACAGAATGGTCGAGGTTGGAAGGGACCTCTGGAGATCATCTAGTCCAACCTCCCTGCCCAAGCAGGGTGCCCTGGAGCACATTACCCAGGACTGCGTCCAGATGGCTTTTGAATGTCTCCAGGGAAGGAGACCACAAGCTCTCTGAGCAACCTGTTCCAGTGCTCTGTCACCCTCACAGCAAAGTAGCTTTTCCTCATGTGCAGACGGAACTTGCTGTGTTCCAGTTTGTGCCCATTGCCTCTTGTCCTATTGCTAGGCACCACTGAGAAGAATCTGGGAGTATTTGCTTTACAGGTCATATATGCTCATATGTCTCAAGGCTGCAACTATATGCAAAATGAACACCTATATAGTACCTACAGATTATTCTGTGTGACGGTTTGCTCCTCTTAATTTCTTTTCTTCTTTAGAGAAATTATTAGAAGGTTTAATTTCCAGTTTACTGGATTCAGTACATGCAAGTATAAAGAAAGGTCCTCACTTGGCATTTTCATCAGAAAGCACAGACCATGTTGAATCAACTTGTCCATGGGAATATATTTATAGTGTCACAACTTGAGAGCATGTATAGGTCAAACACATGCCAGAAAGGTGACGTTTCCCCAGGACAAGAAATTGTGGCTTTTGTTCAGTCCTAGTCCATAACTCACAGAAACATAGTTGTGCTGATTGGCAGCAACAGGAATTTTCGTAGCACAATAGAACTGAATGAAGCTAATGATTTCATTTCAAAATGGCCAGTATTTTTCATACTGATCGAAACGTTATAGAGAGAAGAATCCTGATTTTTGGATTAATATCTCCATACAGGAAGGCCTGTGTCACTTAACTATTTCATTTTCTTAACAAATATACCTGAAGTGATAAAATAAAAAAATCTGTGTGCATGAACCAGCCCTTACTTCTTATTCCTTCTATATTTTGAAGTATATTAATCCACTGAATTATTTTTATTATTATTTTATAATCACTGTGGAATTATCAGCTCACTTACAATAAAATATTTATTTTCTCTGACTCGTTGGCTACATTTGACCACCAAATTCTTACAGAAATTGTATCATGGCAGTATCTTCCTCATTCTTTTTCAAGAAGGCATTTCATTACCACGCAAATGGCAGTGCCTCTGAGCAGGCTGATAAGCATATGTGACATGTAACATACAAACCACAGTATTAAGTCACTCCACAATTTATACAGAAAGTATAAACAAATTTGACTGGAAATACCTTTGTTTTTTTGAGATCTGGCATTTACCCATGGCAAAGTGGTGGGTGGATATCTATTACATGTGCAAAGATTAGAAAGAATAATTGTGTAAGATACTATGCCTCACCAAGAGGCAGAACAAAGAAAGAACATTTAAAGGAAATGTACTTGGTAATTAGATTAATAATGGGCAATTAATTTGAGAGAGAGAGGCAGCCTACTTGAAAGCAACAGAAGTACATAATGTAATCAAAGCATATTTGGCCCAATTACTTGCATTTGTTTATTTATTTAAAGGCATGTTGTGTGCGTATATTTTCAGTATCCTCTAATGTTTATTTTGGAAGAGATTGTAATATTCAAGAGGCTAAGAGAACACTAAAAAACACCACACTTTTAAATCTAAGAACAGACTTGGCCACTAAGCAGTTTAGGCACCTACAAATTCAGTTTCAAATATGAAATCTTGGCAACACTTTCCTGTAGGATGGGACAGAACCATACTCCCAAGTATATCAGAAAGAATGTTGTCTGCATCTGTGAAACAGGCTTCAAGTTTAATACAAATGAAAAATCTGCTCAAACATGCAATTTTGGCATGTGGATACAAACTCAAAACTTAGCACATTTATCAGCCAAACAGCCAAGAACCAGACCTTTCGTTACCACGAAGCTAATCTAAACCCACTGTCACTCTCAACAGTGTGGTAAGGTACACTAAACTTTCTGTCATGCAGTCATTTCTCTTAAGTGACTAAACGTGGAGCTACTGCAGCTGGCAGCAGGCAGTCATTGATTTCACACTGTGAAAACACTTTCTAAAGACAACTCTGTTATCAAATGTGGTTATTTACCTGTCATAGTCTTGGCAAATCTCCCCAACTGCTACCAAAGCTTTCAAATACTCATTGGGTTGATAGGGGTGGATGTAGTGCAGTGAGCAGCTGTTCCTAGGATCACCATTTGATGCAGTGAAATCTATAGCTACCTGGAACAGAAGAAAAGTCAATGTGTTGTGGTGCTGTTCTGGGCACGATAATACCCACGCCGACCATGTATCTTCACCAGACCAGTTTTCTGCAGAGATTGAAATCTTAAAGCAAAGGTCATTTCACAGGGTACTTAATCAAATTTGAATTAGGATAGTATCAATAAATATTTCTAAAAGTATATGGCAGCTTATTATAACTCTTACTATAAAATAAAAGTTAATAAAACCAAATGGTATAATTAGGAAAAAATAAGCTGCATAATTATTCTATGTGGAGAATTATGCTCTAATAAAAATGAATCAAATTATCTCTATGTTCTCAAGCTTAATTAAATTATCCCAGCTCAGGTAATGTTCAGGACATAAATGCTGTGCAGCAAAAATGTCCCTAGAGAGTTAAAAATTCTACTCAAACTACAAATTAAAACTCCATTCAGGGACATTTCTTAGCTATTTTACACCTTCTAGTGTCTGTAGTAATATTCTCCGTGTCTGTAGTAAATACTCTGTCTGGTGTTTTTTTATCTTCAAAGCATCTTCTAAGCATTAAATAATTAACCCTCCCAGTTTCATAGATGATAGTGAGCTTAAAGGTGAATTGCAGGGTAAAAATACAGCTTGAATCCTGCCTGCACAGAGTTTTGCGTTGAAAAGGCTTACAGGAGGTTGTGGGAAGCATTCAATGCAAAAACAAATACTAAAGAATCTTTTAGAAATCAATTTCTCCCTTTTAAAATGCCCTTTATCCTTCTCACTGAAGATATACTCTTGCATGCATTTTTCTGTGACATGACTGGCATGGACTGGAAAGCCCTTTCCTGAATTTCTTCTAGGAATTCCGAAGAGGAGCAATAAGAAAACCAGATCGTCTCCTAGAGGGAACAAAGCCATTTACAAACTTCCTTACAATTTTGTTTAGTGACCTCTTCCTCCAAAAAAAACATTATACCTGGATCTTCAATAGCTACAAACGCACCACGTTCAATTTGCAGTTTTATTGTGTAGTTGACATGTAAGGGCCTTGCTGAGGGCTGCAAGAAGAACTTTGAAAGTCCCAGCTTGCCTCTGTGAATGCGCACGTTCCCCAGCTGGAGACCGCTTGGCAGAGGGAAGACTATTTTATGCAGCTATAAAATGAAAATGAAACATGACATTTTCATTCTCCCTTAAAAAAAGACACAGTCCTGAAACTTTTTTTTGTTGCGGTTGCTAGAAGCTAAAAGAGAAACATACTGCCTCAACCCAGTATGGCTTTTGCCCACCTTTTCTGATTACCCACCTCTAACCCTTGGCTGAAGAAAAATATTTCTCACTGGGCTCTAGTTAGTTTGGAAATCCCTTTGTCGTCTTGATCAACTACAAACCTCCCATGCCCTACAGCGTCAGTCAGGAGATGTAACGTTGATCTGGCTTGCAAATAAAGTAATCTTTCATCTTCACTTCCCTGCTCATTGTTCATGCACTGAAGCAGTATGCCTGGTAGTTTTCCACATGGATCTTCTTCCCAAAATGACAGCTTGATTTAACTTGAATAAATCAACAGAAAACCCCTCATGTTTTAACCTGCATGCATGTACATAACTATCTGTGCCACAGCTGTCAGAAATGAGCAAGAAACACTAGCGGTTTGTGAAAGCTGAGGTAAATCCATGAATAATTGAATGGATTAGCATAGTTTTGGGACAGTTATTTAAAAAAAAATCTTAGCCAAGGTGTTCAAATGTTTTTCTTAAAAATATGAATATTTTCTCTAATATTATTTTAACCTTATGTTTTTGTCCTTATTACAGAAAGTGCAAAAATTTCACTATATGAGAAATAGGGGGCATTCCTGTAAAACTGTTAAAAATACATATTTTCACTGATAACCTCCAAAGTGATATTAATAAGGTTGGAGTGACACACCAGGCAGAACTGAACAAGTCTTCCTTCATTGTCGTTAGCCAAGGCTAAATGCTTTTTAACTGCAAACAAGCGCACAGTGTAGGAATAAGCAGGGGATTTCATGAGCTTGGAAAAAAGTCTGTAGCTAGTGTTCAGGAAAGAAAAAACTCTGCTCAAAACTAGCTTCTTTTTTGAAAATGGTCCTTGTAGCTGAGATTTGCTGATAAGGAAAAATCCTGATTTCCTATGATGATGCCTTTATGAATGTTCCTACTCTGATGCACTATACATGACTTTGATAAAAACCTCTGTTTGATTCTCCAGGGAAAGACTTTTAAGAAGATTACCGCTGTTACTTGTCATAGTTGCAAAACAACAACACAGGTCTCTGCTCTTTCAGCACTACCTGGCAGTACCAAGTTCTTGTGCAAATATGTAGGAGAAGAATTTGTAATACTAAGTTAGCATAACACAGTAGCTAGACTAAAATCACAAATGAGCTAATCTTGTGGGCAGCAAAGCAGGAATCTTTCTTACAGTGCAGATATTTGATTTTTGTCAGTGTATCTTTAAACATATTGGTTCAAATGTACCAGTCATCTTCCCACATCTAAATAAGAACATAACACAGCAATAACTCTTGGCACTTTTTTTTTCCTCAGCCTTGTAAAAGGCTGATTTTCAATGCACTGAAAACATCCTACGCAGCTAGGACCTCCTGCTAGATCTGTCAGAAAAGACTCAGCCTGTCCAATACCATGACCTGTCTAAGAGAGAATCTGTCCAATATATCTTTCTATTACAGTTCCTTTTATGTATGTTACACATCCTTTCTGCTGTATTTCCTAAAGTGATGAAAATGTCTTCTGACTACAGACCCATTTGCACTGCCAGCTTCTGAACATTTCTTCTACAGCAGAAAACATTGTCTGATAAGAGATATGGCGTGTTGCAGTAAGTACTGCATAAAAGTAATGGCCTGGAATCAGCACTATTGATCTCTGTAGATGAAGGCTTCCAAATAAATCGTTTTAAAGTGAAGGAAATGTTTACTTGTGTTTTCTAGAGACATTCATTCTAACTACAAACTATATTTCTACAATGGATGTACAAAGTATCCCAAGAACATACAGCATGATGTTACCAAAGCCCCCATTAGTGCCTTAAATGAGCCGGTACATCATACTACAGCTTTTTGTTACCTAATCTATGCTTAGCATGCTAGTTTTCCTCCCACAGTAAGTGCCCTTTCAGATCACAGCTGCATCATACCGCCTATACATGGCATGAACTCAATGGAAATATCATTTAATATTAAGGCAACAACGACAATAAATGTACCAAGACAGTTTCAAGCAATTCCAGATCCAGTGTCCCATTCCAGTCAAAAGAAATGGAAATCTGGGAAGGTGGACTGAATAGGCCTGCTCTGTTGCAGTGGTCTGAATTAACCAAATTAGGGCTACATGAAAAGTTCATATGATGTATGCAGAAAGCAAGGGAGCACTGAACATCTTCTCTGTAGGCTGCAACTTTTTGCTTCAGTTCCACAAGAGAATTTCTGATACATTTCTGGAGACAGCAGCAAGGCCCACAAGCAATCTGTGCTATTACCATGGGTACTGGTGCAACTGAGGCAGGAGGAAGTAGAACACGCAGACCGTTAGCTTGTGATTAAGTAGAACCACTGGGTTAAGAATGAACAGAGCTATAGGCACAGAGATGTCCACAACCACCTCCCCTGATTCCATGTAGGTTGAAAACTGGTACTGATGAATTTACACAATACTGTAGCTGGTGGACTCAACACTGAGGTCAGCAGTAATTTAGGGATCTCTGTGGTTCACAGTGTAATGGATCTTTCATCTCCTTTATGTGCTCACTGCCCTTCCTTGCAGGTGAGTTTACTTAAGTTACGTATTATCAACGGTTTTATTTCATTCCAGCTATCCTGTCCTATTTCCTCACGTAACCCAAAACTAAGCGCATACAAACACTTTTGAACATGCAGACTGAGTACAAGCCAACACACTACACACTCCAAGAAAACACCCAACTTCTCAGATAAACTAGGATGAACCTCATTTAAAAGAAGTTGGTGCAGCAAAAACATGACAATCTGAGTATTCAGACTAACAATGTAAAATATACTAGAACCAATACTATCAGTCAGATATATCAAGAAACATATATAACCACAGGTGTTTTCAACTTGTGTTGAAAACCTGCTTAGCTTCGCACCCCCTGTATGAAGTTGTCTTTACTTTTTGCTACATGATCGTCATTGCTGTAAAACATAGTAAATATAGTATGTGCAAGAAAATCCTACCGCATTAGCATAGGTTTATTTTCTGGGCTAATGCATTTTGCAAGGAGACCTTAATAATTTATTAAGGAATGACATGTAAGATTCTTTTCTTTCTGAAAGTGATGAATCAGTATCTAAGGGGATTCCCTTTCTTTAAAACAAGTTAGAGAAGTAAGACACTTACTGTAAACTGTATTTGGCAGCCTCCCATGATATAATCTAAGAAAGAATGCATCTTATGGATCTGCAAACAAGAAATCAAGACATTTAAATTAACTGTGTACTGCTAAAGTATCAGAGCGTGGAACTACCTGAAAAAAGTAAACTGAAAGGAGGGGAGGGACCAACTGAAGGAAAAGGAAGAAAGTGTTACATACAGTTGGAGAAAGGAACAAAAATTTAAAGAGTGAAAATATCAAAATCATTCTAAAACTACAAAAAGGTAAATTCACATCAAAAGTAGAACCGGGCTCTGATCCTTCTCAGTAGGAAGTCAATGGGAATTTTCCTGTTGGTTTAAGAGGAACAAGAACAATTTTGTATGTTCAGAGATAGGAATGTTGGAAGGATTGGAAGGAAAACACACACAAGGCCATTTGGTAAGCCTGTAGGTATAAGAGTTTAGTACTGCCTACTCCATTGCACAGCAGTAGGGACAGGACAAGAGAAATTAAAGAGGAATGCTGGAGACAGTTAGCTTACTTTTGGGATTCAAGTCCTTGTCTTTACTTTTTTTAGTGGATCAGTTTCTATTGCTATTCTCTGGAAAGTTCCATTTTGCTGTCTACTTTTCCAAACACCATTAAAATACATTGCTGAGAGCTTAGAAAAGAAAGAGACAATGAGCAAAACACAAATACCTTGCACTGGTTAAGGATGACAATGCCTGAGTTCTTGTAATTCTTCTTCTTTGCTTTGTACTTGGGGTTAATGCATTCCCATTGTACCTATGAAAACAGAAGTCACTACATGAAGGAAAATTTATGTACATATTGAATAATTAACAAAAACGGCACTGATTTCCATAGTTGACTAAATTCTATCAATAATGGTGCATACAGAAGAAAAAATTAAAAACAGTAACTACGAAGAGAATTAACAGAAAAGGGCCCAAGGCAAACATCTGTCTTCGAATGTGTGCATGTGGACACAGCACTGAGAGAGATACCCAGATTTGTGTGTTGTCACCTTCCAGTCTTGTACGTTCAGGTGTTACATGAGCAAGATTGAGGATCTTTTAAGATTATTTAAGAAGACAAAAAAAGAGCAAGCTTAATACAAATGAAAATATCTGAGGGAGAACCTGATGCATTATTTTAACTACAAAACTGTCTACATGGTATCACTGGTGTTTTCTGTTAAACTCACGATTAGAGAAATTCTGATCAGAGATCATGTCACTCTCTCTTGAAAAAGCAAGAGTTTCTCCTTTAAGTCTGATAGTAAAACAAAAAGTTAACAAAATCAGTAAAATATGAAAAGAAGATGCAGCTAATTAATGATATACTTAACAGTTTAAAAGTTGAAAATTATCCCTAAGAATGTATTAAAAAAACTTTTTTGAAAATATTCTGATTAGGTTTCTTTATGAATATTCATTTCTACAGCAAAATAGTCCTACTTTGTTACTGAAATATGTTGCCTTGTTCCCATCATAACATCTCTGAGAGTCTTACTGATTTTCACTTTAAACATTCTGCCTTCTCTGGTTTCAGCCAGATTTATCAAGCCAAACTTTCAGACCTTGACCGCTAATCACTACAATAGTATTCATGTGTTACTGCAGGAGCAAAATGCATGTTTGCATGTGCAAGTATCCATTGGTATTTTTAAATCCAGATTGGTATATGTAACATGCTATTAAATAACGTCAAGAACATTTTACTGTTTTCTTTCAGGGAGGTGTTTTCAAGCACTGGGAGAAAACAGGTGACTTCTAACACGATGCTGGGTGAAACAAAGAATATATCTGCAAAGGGAACCAGGACGCTCTACTATCTAAAAATCCCCATTATGACATTTTGAAATGAAACATATCTAAGTGCTACAATAGTTTGTCTATAGTGTAGACCTTCATATCAGATTCATCTGAGCAAAGTGTTTGACCACGTAAAACCACTTTTACCTTATGAACAGCCCCAGTGATTTCACTGAGCTTCAAACCATTGCCCAAGAGCAATTATTTGGATGTCGCTGAAGTATTTAAAACTTGGAACTTTTTTCAAATGTCAAGAAAGGGAAGGCAAAACATATGGCTCTGGAGCAATATGAGACCTTTTTTTTGCACAGAGGAGGAGAGTATTTTCATCACTGTGTTTCTGGAGACAAGTGACAGAGCCAAGAATGGGAAAAGACAAAAAAATAGTCCAACTGCAAGAAGCGCATCTGCTTGCTCTCCCAGTTAGCCTACAGCTCAATTATTTGTCTTGTGAAATGAATTTTCCAACTGAGAAGACAGGCAGACACAGGCCCACGTGTTCAGGGGAAATCCTCCATAAACATTTTTTCTCTACTCAAGAGAAGCAGTCAGGCTTAAGAAATAAAAGCCTTTCTTTCCAACTACAGAGAGCTCGTTGTGACACAACGCAAGAGTGCAATAAGCTCATTATTTGGGAAAGCAATCTGACAGTGAGGCAAAATCACTGCCCACGTCTTGATATGCTGCTGTCTGGCAAGCTGGCTTAGCACACAGTTATCTCCAAACTTATTGGAAGTATTCCTACAAAGAAACTGTGCTGTCTGTACATTACAAAGAAGTTGTAATATACTTAATACAGAGAAAAAATAGGATCCAGGATTTTTGTTCCTCCCTTTGACACTGAAGGGAGAGACCACATAGCTTTCCCCTGAATGTCCAAGGTGCACTTCCTTAATTTTGTCATCCTCCAACATGAACACTTTTTAACGTGCATGTTTAACAATAATGCTTGGCCTGTATGAATCCCTACACTGTGCACGTAATTCCTCTCCTGAGGAAAAAGGATGATTTAAGCCTGATAAACATTATGTTCATGTAATTGGTTTCTGGAAGAAGTTTATACTATATGAGGACCAAAGCAGTATAAAAAACTACTTCAGGGGAGAAAAACCTATGCCTCTCAGCTTCTCTGTGCTAACTGCAAAACGTAAGAAGGAATGTTTGCCTATCTCTGTAATGCATTTTCAGATGTATGCGTAACAATTCCCAGCAACTATCTAAAGCTTGTTAAAATATTCCATATGCAAATCACTAACGTCATCGGCTGATGTGGATAAGAAAGCAACGGAAAGAACAGACTAGCAAATTCCTAGAAAGTGGAAAATCAGAAAAAAAGAAATAATTTGTACCTATTATATCTGTTGATGTCGTAGTATAAGGAAGGGAAAGGGAAGAAGAGGCGACAAGACAGATAAGCCCTTCCCCCGTTCATGGTTAGGCTTAAAAAAACAGTAAGACTGTTTTACGTGAAACTCTCAATCTTTACTGACCACCAAGATGTGGTTCTGACCTTGGCAGTTCCCACAGCTCAAGCTGAAGATGTGACAAACATCATTTGAAGGAAACTCCCTATACAGACCTTGTCACATCTCTAACTCCTCCAAAGGGAACAGAATTCAGAATACAGCTCTAAGCGGGTAAGTAATAATGCAAAACAATTTTGAAATATTTTGCTTGTACTGTGAGAACCAGCCCAAATTTCAGTCTGCTCCTGCATTTCCAGTATTTATTTGGTATCTGACATTGTTTTTTATTGATTCACTTTTGTCTCTTAAGTTAACTTTTCAGCTGAGTGAAAACTAATGCAAGAGTCTGCAATCTGATGCCAATGGCAAACACTGTGAAATTTGGATTCAATGTCCTGAAAGTCACTTAACGTTTCCTCCAAATGTCTGGTAGCTCTGGGCAATACAAGCTCTTTCCCTGTCAAACACCACAGTGAATCTGAAACAGAAAACCACCTGGTTTTAAATATCTCCTGTTAATTTAATATAGGTAGTGCTGCAAATGTTGGTAATGAAACCCCAGACTATACTACTTTGGTGTTTCTTTCATATCATGGCATTTAAACCAGTGTGCGTAGAATTTCTGAATGTAGAACAAACGCCTTCCACCTATTCTTCAATGAAAGTTGGCAAACTAATGCTGACACCTGGATGGTCCTAATCCTCTCTGTGCTGTAATGAGGACACAGATCCCTCAATGGGAGATGGGACTGCTCTCAGCAATGAAGGATGCTGCTTTTCCAAACATCCTCACATGTTCTCTTACCAAACCCTCAGAAGAGAACAGCAAATGATGCAAGCATTCATGCCACATGCCAGCAAAGGGAAGCAGTGGTGATTAAATGCAGGCAACCATTGTAAGAACCGAAATTTGGACAGTATGGGCTATCAATAGCAAAAGCTATTCAGAGAAAGAAATGAAGATGTCAGGAGGGCTTCAAGTACCCTACGGCAAGCGTAATCATGATACAGAGCAGCTGTTTTCTCTTGCACACTGTGCTTGCACACCAGGAGATCAGGTGGGCCATGAGGAAAGGGCTAGACCACTATGGCAGAGCTTTGGTTTCCATTAGCATGTTCTCTGGCCTCCCCTGTAACTCTTCTGTTTATCCCTTGTTCTTTCATGTACATGTTCATGTACAGCTGCTGCAACAAATTGTATAGTTTGTAAATGACAAAAGGAGGCATAGTCTAATGGACAGGGCAAAAAAAAAAAATCAATAGCAGGCAGCATTATATCCTGCATTATCTCTTTCTGATGCCTCAAGAAAAGCAAGTCACTTTAAAGCGAACTACAACTCCTCCTGACTGAAATGCCTGTTCATGCCTGCCGCCCCTTCAGACAAGAGGACAGGATGTTTTTTTTTCCCCCTTCTGTCCCAGAACGACACCTACCAAGGGAGAAGAGCTGTTTTATAATCAGTATCCTCTGGAAACTTGCAGCTGGGGAATTAAGTGAAAACCAGAGTGTTTCTTCCTTCCTCAGCCAAGGCCCCAGCCTCACCTGCACCACTGCAACCTAATCACATGGTTTTCTTAATTTCATGGACGTAGCCGGTGCCTCACATCGCTGCGCCCTCCTCTGAGGCCTCTGTTGCCCTCTCCAGGGCCATAGCAGCTGCTGATGTTGCAGACAGTCCTGGGTGAACTTGCCTGCCTGATAAAACCAGACATGGGATTGTGCACTGACGTCAACAAACTCCTTGGCCCATTACCAAAGGCTTAAAGGTCCCGTCTGTGCTCAGTTACTTGAAGAGCTGCTTGACGCAAAGGCCCTGATGCTAGGCTCATAGACACGTATCCAGACACAGGGGAGAAGCCAGCTCAGATCCCCGCAGGATTCCACCCAATCTTGTGGATCTCTGCAGCCCTTCCTGCTCCCCCAGTAACACCCACGGGAAGAGCAGTAGAGAGAGTAAGCACAGCAGAGTTTCTTCCTCCACTTTTCTTTCTCTGTGTGTGCATATACACACATGTTCATTTTTTGTAATACAGGAACACAGGAACAGATTTCTCCCTTACGTAACTCCCATATTGCATGAGGATCCAGGTGATTTCTGTTTCTGACTTTTTTCACCAAATCCCTCTGGTTTTATTGCCTCCATGACAAAAAAAAAAAAAAAAAAACTTTTTTCTCATTAGTAGAGGATTCATCCTGTGAACAGCTTTAATAGGCTTTAAATTTTTATCAAGCTTTTCTAGTCTCGTTTTAAAATGTTTGAAATACTAGTAGTATAAAACTGCCACTACACACACATAGTAAAATATATATAATACATATATTTGGAACTAATCCTAGGCATACAATAAACTCTAAGTATCTACAAGTATTTCACTAAAAAATACTGTCACAAAAAGTGATGGACTTAATGCATTTTTTTGTGTCAAGAATAAGGTGTGAAAGAGTAAATGATGAATTTTGGAATGGTGAGAGATGTTAAACAGAAGGCTTAGAAATGTCTGTTTCAGAACTACATTTCAACAACATGATGTGTTTGTGCCTTTTTTATTGGTGGTCAGTAGGAAAACAGGATAGCTGCCAGAACACAACAGTCTATGACAACAAGGTAATTATTATGGAACAGAAACACACACCAAGCTATTATCTTGTTTCTTTGAAAAGATTTTTCATGATCAGGAAGTCTTCTTAAACAGCATGAATTAATTTCACCTGTACCATGAACCAAAAGGCCAACCAGCTTTCCCAGAATTCAGTACTTTCAGTTACTGAGAAGCAGCTCTGATTCCGAAGGAGTCACAATTCAAGACTTGTGAATCTCACCCAGGACCTGCCACATTTAGGAAACACATTCATAAATTACTCACGCTACTCCTGATCAAAACAGGTAATCAGTCATTCAGAGAAGAAATCTTCTCTTCTTCCTTCACACACTACTGGTTCAGCCACTACCAAGCTTCCAGTGCTAGATTCACATCTAAATGATGCCTGGTCTCAAACACAAATTTCCAAGAAATCTCACCGTAGAGGCATGCCAGCACGCCAACCGTAAGCTCATCTGATCAGAGGTTGACACTCAAAATTTGGGATAATCAATACTCAGCCCAGGGCATGGAATTGAAACAGCCCAAGAAGCACCATCACCTCCTGTATCATATACCACTCTGAGCATCCCAAGAGGTTCTGTAGCATTTGATAGCTTGGCTACAAGATACTTTTATCTCACCTGAGGAGCAGGTTGAAGAATGGGCTAGAATACTGTTAGTGCTTTCTGGAGGATGAACTACAAACAACTAAAAGGCAACCCCAAGACCATTTTCAACTCCACCAGATGGAGATGAGGTGAACTAATGAAATGATGTGAAGTACTAGCAGCACACAAATGACACACAGTTCTTCCTGCTCACTAGCACAAACTGCTATATTACTCTCACGCTTATTGATTAAAGCATTTATGACAACTTGTGGAGCTGATACCTACTAATACAGATGCTGCTGATGGGCAGAGGGAGAGCCATGCCATTGGAGTAGCCTCCTTTAACTCTGCACAGACTTGCAGCTGGTACTTAGTAAGGATGAGTTCTCAGATCCCCTGTCAACGGTAAACATTCCCTCCTATTCTGTCCAGTTGCCTGGGATACTGAAAAACCCTGCTGACAATCCCTAGGATGTTTTGATTATCTTTTAGCAGAACTATAGCAATGTACCATAGCTGGTCATTAAGTCTACTTCACAAACTAAAATACAACCAGAATAAAAAGTTTGTGTCTCCTCAGCAACTCGAACAGGGATGCCAGATCTGAGTTCTGCTCTTTACACTGGTTTCCACAGCATTTGAGATTAAATTTCACATTTTGGTCCTCATCTTCAAGACACTCACTCTTGCGATGCTATGCTAAAGAATGCTAAAGAATGGTTAACACCACAGACTGAAGGATGCTGTTGGCAGTTTTATTCCTCTGACTGGAAGGAATACTACATGGAAGGAATGCTACATAGGAAATAGAACATTTTCTGATCTGAGGCTATGAAAAAATCTCTTCTAGGGCTCTGTGTCTAACCCACCCATCTCTTCACCCATGTATAAATACATTTCTCTAATGTGGCCTTCCTTATTAGAAATACCTAGCAACATATCCACTTGAACAAACCGCCCTCCACCTCCTCTGCCATTCCCTCAAGGTTTACTAAATACCCTTTATTCAAAGCAAATGCTCCACTGAACATGGTTTTTCTTGGTGAAAATAAAACTAAAGAAAAAAATGACAAATGCTAATCATGTTACATTATGTTGCACACAGGATGTTGAGACAAACTATGCACCAAGACGTATTTATGGGGTCCACAGACTATGACACATACTGCCTTTAGCAGCAACAGTTACCTCTGAAGAGTAGAGAAAAAGGAGAGAGGAAGAGGGAGGGAGGGAGGAAGGGACAGAAAGAAAAGGGAAGAGAAAAAAGGGACAGGGAAATTGCTCTGTTGGCCAGCCAGGAAGACAAGTGACATAGTCTCCCAGACAAGCGACCTCTCCTGGCAGCACGTGATCCCCCACAATATCTTTTCCCATAATAACTATATTGTTTCCATCAGGACCTGCTCAAACTGCCTACTGCTTGTCCTTGCCTATTGTGCTATTAGTGCCAACTGAGGCCTGCATCCATCAGGTGCAAGAGCTGTCTGGTATGTGCATGTGTCTTTTTTGGGCAATACTTATTAACCATTTAAATGACTATTATTACTTACTACCTTATCCACTAAACCTTGTTTTCTTCTAGAACAGACTACAAAACAAGGGTTAGAAAAGAGGTGGGGGGAGAAGGAGTGAGTCTCATGCTAGTGGCAATTGTGTCCCATGAGAACCAGCTATAACAACAGTATTAGGTTTTGCAGGTACAAGCCCATAGAGTAACTGCGCAAGAACAACAAAATGAGAGCAACAAGGGAGAAATAATGCAACAACAGCTTAGGAGTATGGAGGAGAAAAGCATTTGCAGTGAAAAGCAGACTGCGATGTTACAGGTAAAAGGCAGCTTGCAGGATGGTAAATGGCAGGCCCTTAGCAACACAAAGGCTCAGGCACTTAAGGCACAGTGCAACATTAAAATATTCCTGGATGGCACTCTGTTACTACAGAGTGAATCTATATAGACTAGAACAAGAATTGACAAATAACCGTACTAACTTCCTATGAGCCTGACAAGGTAATCATCCTTTTCGCTAGCTGGGGATGAAAAGAGCACACTGTTTCTCCATTAGCACAAAAAATGCGTAGTTTATCCTTCACAGCTGTTCTGGTACTCTGGATGGCAAGTCTCTTACCTTGGTCAACAAGTGGTCTGTTTGGGAAGGACTGTGATGCCATTTTGAAAATGTTTGCACTGAAAATATGCACCCTTTACCACTATCACGCAGTCTCTTTCCCAGACATAGCCACTTGCATACAAAATTGGGGTGCTGTCATTAACACTGGCCGTGTTAATGTTATTCACTCTGGAATTAGTTTATCTTTTTAGATAGGTTTTACTTCCACTCATATTCAGTTTGGTTTAAGTTTTGGTATACTTCACGTAAGTGCTGTAAAAGCTGCAAAAAATTCAGCCCAGTCTGTTGTAAGTGGGTCCTAATCCTCTGACTTAATTTGACTCTGAGAGAACAAAACAGGGTTTCACTTACATTCAGGTTCTGTTCAGAATTTATTTATAATGGGTTAATACATGACATATATATATATCAATGATATTTTACAGATGAGCAACATATGCAAAACTCTAGAACATCAATACAAGATATATAGAAGAACAATAAAAACTTCTTGACCTATGGAATAGCCTGACTGCACCACTTATTAAACACCTTTTGACTCTTTGTTAGCTTTCCATTAACCCATTATAAACAGAACCCTAATGTAAAGCCCGAATAAAGTTTATTAGGCACTTATGTTTAATTTTAGGATCACCATGAAGCAGTGACTACAAATTATCAGCAGATTAGAAGGCCAACATTTCTAGTTCCCCCTCAGAGAATTTATGAAAACACCTTCAGGATTAAGTAATAACAGGAAATGACAATTTCTCAAATTAGATATGCCAAATCATTTATCATATTCAATAATAACCATCAACTTCAATTTGAAAAGATCAGGCTGACATAAAGCAGTGAAATTATTAATAAGCTAACAACTTCATTTTCTTTAGGACTGTAATTCACGAGACATTTCAGAAACCGATTAGTTTCATTATGACGGGTTCAAGTTAGAGCTGGCAGCAATAAATGCAGCACATCAGAAATGGAGAAAGATGGAGAACGACCCTCACCCAATAAAGGGCTGTAGGCCAGCTGGGGAATGCTTTGAGTACCCAGACTGTGCCTCTGCTTTGCCATAACAGCACAGCACCTCACAGAAACCGTGTGCTTAGGCTCAAAGGTAATAAATATCAGCAGAAAGAAATGCCTGTGGAATGCCAACTAGAAATACAGCCTAATTATTTCAGGCATGGAAGCACAGGAAAGACTGCTTTTTGCATTTTCAGATTATCACATCCAGCTAACAGTAAAACATATGGGAGATAAACAGAACAACTAAACTTCCAAGAAACAATGAGGCAATGTCATTTGTGGCATTACAGAATTGTCTGAGGAACACTGCTCTACAAAGCTTACAATACTGACACTGCTTGGGTGGTTTCCACCTACCTGTCTCCCTTCCATAGCTCCTCGCATTTCCTTGAAAGTTGAGCTAAATTCTCCAATGAAGTCATGCTTTCCATTGGAATCCCAGTCCCAAACTATGCACTGGGGAGAGAAAAGAGAAAAGAACATAAGAGCACATTTTTCTTCAGATAGAAAACAGGCTTTATTGAAAAGCACTACAGAAAAAATTATGATATGCACTGGATGGAATGTTTTATCTAGAAGGAAATCACCAGCGATATTAAAAACATATTCTTGTCTAGATCAAAATGAAATGACAAGTGGAATCTCAACACAGCTTGCTACTGACAGATATGTGTTATGGAACTGGCTGATGAAAGCAAGGTCAAATATTTTAGAAAGAAAGGATGTGTCTTTTAGCAAGGTGTAAAAATACAGGATATTATGTACATTTGCATGTTCATGCTGAAATGGTGTCCTGAATTAGGAGCAACCTACCTCACTGAAGTGCTTTACAAATATCAATTAATATTCAAAACACTAGTTGCTGTGGTCAAATGTTACTCTTCTCATTTATACAGTCATTGAAGGCGAGACAATAGTTACATAGATCATTTTCTGAAATGGCTTTAAATTCATACACGTCAGTGTTTGGTGCCCATATCTTGGTTGTTTTCCAGTGTTGCTGAACAGTGACTAGTAAAACCAAATCCTGCTGGTAGTCATTCATAAATTCACACATGAGCATGAATATCTCAATGAGTTTGATCTGTGAGAATTTTACTTTACTGACATTGCTAAATAAAATTCAGCTAGCCAAGACAAAGTGCATAGCAGTAACTACAAACTTTGCTAAACATTAATTTTAAAACTAGCCCAAAGACAGCAAAGGGACTTACAACATTAAAGAACAAAATCCCTAATTCAGCCTCATGGTCTCCCTAGCTAAAGCTTGCATATGTTGACTGAATCTGAAGCCTTTACTAAAAACATCTTGCTGCCAAACAACAATTTTCCTTATTTTTTTTTTTAAAGCAGAATTGCCTCAAAGCCATCTCTGCTGTCACCTGAGTGTGCTGACATTTGGCTATCAGGCAGCTTTGAGGGTAACTTTGACTCCCTCCTGAGGGCCAGAGTCTTCTAGGTCCATGCATGGGTGTGGGGTGAAGGACTGGGTCAGTGGGAAGGGTAGAGGTGCTCCTGCTGAGAATGGCAGGAATGACCCATAACTGTGGGCAATGGGGCAGCAACAGTGGGGTACCAGGCTTAGTGACAGGAGGTTTCATCAGGCCACTTTATCTGAACCAGACTCAGTGCTTTTAATCCAGCACTGGTGGTCAGACAACATAAGAGGAAGCCAGGTTTGCTCCTCAGAGAGTTCTCAGACGCGAGGAATTTTAAGTTTCCTTGGTCCAAACGGGCACTTTGAGTTCACCCAGAAGGGAACTGGATCTCAGCTGGATCTTGAGCATTAAATACTTAAAGTAAAGCATTTTAGTGAAAAAGACTTCCATGTCCACTGGCTACACTTTCTAGCCAGCCTTTTAATGGGGCTCCATTTACACTGAATAATACAGTCAAAGTTGGTATCTAAGCACTGTGGTCAATCCCTTTTCACTGTACCACCAAACCAGTGGTTTGTAAATTCACTTTGAGGGTGTGGGACTTGATAGAAAGCTTGAGGCATGGGCAAAATGACCAAATCCTTTGAGTAAGAGCTAAAGGACAAAAAAACTTTCAAGAGAAAGACTAACAACAACTTAACTCACTACAAGTGGGGTCTCACACAAAGTCTGCCATAACAGATGTTCATCATCTAACAACCTCCCATCACAGCCATAAGTTAATAAATGGCCTCTTCTGCACAAAATGTTTGTCAATGTGAGGTGCGTTGACTTGAAGCATAGGTAGGAAGGTATTTGATCTGTACATCTAAGCCAGTTTCCTGAATTTATTATGCTATTAAGAGCTCATGTACCTCAGTTGCCTTTGTAGAAGGAACACAGGTGGTGATTTCACTAAATTCATACCCAGGACTCCTCCAGGCAGTACACTGCCACCCACGTTATCATTTAGGTTCCTTTTTTCATAATGACTGTAGTCTTTTTTTGAACTTTCAACACTGTTCCACTTAGCCTCAGGAAGAGATTTGGTTTGATGCAAGGGGAATCTCTCTGATCCATACAGAAGATGTGCAGCAGTGCTACAAAGGACTGCTCACAGGGAAAGAGGACAAGCATATGTCATATTGCTCCAGATGTTAATCAGTTGAAGTAGCTCACTGGTCAGGCAAAGACCAGTTCTTGAGCACTCTGTTATGCTGCTGTCCTATCATCTGCAATTTTGCTTACTGTTTGTATGCAGGGAACCCAGAAGAAAAGAAGATCTCCAGATCAAAAAGTGTTGATATTTTGCTCTAAGACATGGAGTTCCTTTTTAATTGCTTTGACACTGGCAGGGAGCGGGGAACAGGGGCAGGGAGAGGGGTTCCTGAGTGTGTTTGTTTATAGACGAAATTTTATACAACAGTAATCAAATGAGAGTGGGTTTCCGGTTCTGCTGGTGGTAACATTACCTGGAACATAACTAGACACAATATTTTTAGCACTAACAGCCCTGGTGAATTCGTTTGATGAGATTTTCATTAACAATCACTATGTGCTTATCAACTGCAATTTAGAAAAGCTGATAACAAAAAAAATAATGAAGAAAAAATAATTTAATTCACACCCGCACAAAAAAAATCCGAAAACATTTCTGTTTCCTACAGCTTGAAAAGGCTTCATTTTCTCTTTCTGTGAAATTTTCTGTTAATGTCAGTCATTTTTTATTGAAATTACTTTCTAAATATTTCATGAAAAAATGGATTTCAGAGATGAAGCATGACTTAAAAAGATTTTTTTCTTCAATGATTGTGCAAATGATTTAAGATTCTAGAAGTAATACTAAGTAAAAAGATATGTCAAAATGTCATAGCAGAATTGATATAAATGTGCAAAAAATATAGGTTTAGCAATGCTGGCTACTTTTCAAAATGTTTTTGAAAAAATGATTATTTCACAAACAAACAAAAAACTTTATTGTGAATTTTTCAACAAGCTTTACTTTTCAGGTTCTATCTTTACACTCTGTTAGAGCATAAATACAAGAACAGACCTAAGGTTATCAGAGACCTCCAGGAAAAGGTGCTTTGAAAAATTTCTGCCAGAATGCTAATTCTTATGAATAGGGAAAACCTCTGACTGCTGATTTGTGCTTAGAATTTTAATAGGAGATGAGCAAAGTTAAATTACATTTAAAATGCCCACCCAAGCAGGGATCCAACTGCTTGTTTGTCTCAAGCTAGAGGTTTGCTAACTTTAGCTTTCAGAAAGCCAGATGGTACTTTAATCTTCATACTGGCTTCATGGAAAAGACAAACAATGACAGTATTATCTCAGTTTCATTTGCACAATTCCAGCTAAGGGAGAAAGGGGGCCACTGCAAGTACATCCATTACAACTTCGTTTTCTCCGAGTTTCACATCTGGCCACAGAAATTAGTTGTTATTCTCTGAAAAACATGCTCAGGTACACATGAATGATTCTGCATTTCAACTGTATGTGAAAAATATTTCTAAAACATACAAATACTGGGGCCCAGAAGTTTTTATAAAAACCTGCTCAGACAGATAAAATAAGCAGGGAAGCATCTTTGCAAATTATTCAGAATCAGGTAAAGACCAGATGTGACAATCAAAGGATTATTTCCCTACGAAATATTTTAAAGTTTTTTGTTTTTGTTTGTTCATTTGTTTGTTTTTAAGAAGGCCCTTTGTGCTTTTCAAGTCAAATCCTCCATAGATAATCCTTTATCTCTAGGTAAACCTTAATGTATTCTTTGGCTCTGTCCTCTTACAGGTTGCTTAAGCATATGATTAATAGCACACTTACACTCCATTAAAAGTCTCATTAATTAAGGAGGCTTTCCATATGTTTAATTTTAAACACTGGTAAATCAATGTTCAGATAACTCGTGAAAGAATTCAGTCTTCTACCTCTTGGTTACAAGTTCAAATGCAGGGAATAAAACCTTTTGACTAATTAGTTCTACATGGTGGTGGAATAGCACTGACTGGAAAAAAGGACAACATCCTCCATCCCCGCATGGTCCTTTCTCCCTCCCCGAAATATTTGCAGCTGCAAGGAGAGGGAACACTGCTTCAAGCTTTCTCAAGGAACAGTGCTACGTCTGATTGAGCGAACCAGCAGACCTGCCAAAAGAGGACATCAAAGGATCAGCTCTGGGTATGCATGTGTTCGTTCCTTCAGCTTTTCCTTTAAGTGCCACAAAATGAAAGATTTCCTTTCAGCCTGAAATTGAACTTTATCACAGGGGAGGGGAGGAGGAAGGATCCATTTTAGGAAGAAGAAGATATCTCAGGTGGATGCAGATAGAAATTTCCTCTGATTGTATTTCTGTCTAGCTTTCTCACCGAGTGTAGATATTGGCAACACTCTCACTGCAAAAAGAACTTCCGAGCAGCATGCGAGAAAAATTGCATTGGTACTGTAGTACAATGGCACAGGCTTCTGTGGTGGAATTTCCTACCTCTGTGTGAGCAAAAAACTCACCTGCACTTTTTTAAACTATATTTCACAAAAATATCATTTGGATTTTACTAACCATTCCCCAGCTCCAGCCAATACTTACGTCCCATGATGTGATGATGCTAAGAAACAATTTCCAAATCCAGTGTCTCTCACAGAGTGAGGCAGCCTTAATTCAACAGCAAAATAACAATTCCTGCCTCAGATTTTGACCATATGGTCCAAACTCAAACTTTGATTTTTAAAATTTAATTTCTGTGACCTGACTTGAGACAACAAAGGGGTGTTCCAGGTCTCAATATGAGATTCGGACTTTGTTTTCACTGAGCAAAATTCCTATGTAATTGTCATAAAACGATTCTTCCCGTGCTCACCATCATATTCACCTTTAACCACAAGGAGAACTAACTAAGAGCAAAGACTGATGACTGTAAGTATGTGTTTTTGTGTGGGTGTGTGTAGGTATTGAGGTTATTTTCCCTACATACCTTTGGGGAAATTTGTCCCTATTAGGTTGTCATGGCAAGACTACTGTTCTATACAGCACCTTTGTGCAGGGGTAATGGAGAGACTAGTAACATAACCTTGCAATTTATGAACCAGCTCCAAAACATGCTCCAAAGGTTAGTTTTTAACAAACTGGCAGTGAGCCTCATGACTAAATCCTATCTGGAGGCTGCTGACAGCTAGACCACGGAAATGTACTTCCTGAAATAATCCATTTGAGTTGCCCTCAGTCAGCCAGACACTGCAGATTACAGAACGTACAAAACCACCAAAAATTAGGAAATTCTCAGTCTTGCCAGCCTGAGTTTCTCCAGCTGTGCTTATGCTCAAAGTCCAAACATGAAGTGTTAGTACAATTTGTGCTGGTACAGCACTGGACAACCCTCCTGACAATGTAAGAGCTTACTTAATTTAAAGCACTTCCTTAACTTGGGACCACAAGACACCGGCTTGAGTGGGAGAGAAGAGCAAATGTCCACTCTCCAGCTGCCTTTTCCCAGCAGAAGGGCAAAACAGACAAAAAGGCAGCAGTCCCAAGCATCCAGAGCAGTCCCTTGAATATGAGGCTCCCTAGTCTGATCTGGCTCTGATGCAGGTGGGAACCTAGCTCATACACTGCATAGAAAAAGAGATTTCTCTGTGTGGTGTTACTTCAGTATCCCTGAGAGTCAGTAAGGAGTGGAATGGATACCTTTTAAGGAAGACAGTTATCTTTGTTCGTTAAATGCTTGCAGTCCCTAACTAGGTTTTAGGGCAACAGTACAGGACAAGTGGTTAAACTCTGAACTGAAACTGTCTTAGGTAGCTTCTCCTTACACTTATGTGAAACAAGATATCTTGTGGATATGGCAAGGAGGAGAATGCTCATTTGTGGACCTGAACGTAATAAATTACAGCCAGTCATTTACAATGCTTTTACCATTTAAGGCTAAACTAAAGTAACACCACAAAAATGTTTAGGTAAGAGTTTATGTGACACTTACTATCTCTCAGAGCAATAAAATCTTGAGGCAAATGTCAGTGACCTGCCCTACTTCTATAATCACCCCGAGCTGCCGGTAGTGTGAGGTGGCATAAGGCTACAAACAGAAACTCTTCTTTGGTTCATTCTCCAGGATCAGTGACAACTTTAAAAAAAAAAAACAACAAAAAAACTCAGAAAAGCCTAACAGAGAAGGCAAAAAAAAAATCTCAGAAAAAAACATTTACTTGATCATCAAAGTGATTTTTCTGGAACAGTCTGTGTCTCATAAGGTTTATTATTACTTGATAACAAAGTAAATCTCCTACCGTACCTCCCTGAAGTATATGTACCCCATTTGGAATACTTCAAAGAACAGCTTTTTATAGGAAGGCCTTTATCCACTACCTACCCATTCTCCCCTCTCTGGTATGAGAAAAGCTATGCCAAACCTTCAGTATAAAAGCTAAAGCACTTCATGTTATCCTATGTCCATATTCATGACGTTCCAAGGCTCAGTTCTTCATTAACCACATCACAACCCTGGGTTACATGCTGGAGAATAGCTGAATTTGGTCTTTCCTGCTTTGTATGAAATTCTTCAGTTTGTGTTTTTTTCATCCACACTGATCATCGCTTAGTTTTCTCTTTTCAGTAGCTGTGCTTCTCCAACAATTTAATATACACTTTTTTAATAGCTCATTTCAGATTGCCTCTGAAGTTGGGCTCCTGTGAGAATAGAGCGTACCAGCTGAAATGAACCAATGCTTCTTGTGAGTCTCTCACTTGCTGAAGCAAAGGCTTTTTCAGAGCACTGTAGATAAATATTCTGAACTTTTTCCTCTCGGAAAGATTACCTCCATTCTTCAAACTGTTTCTGAACTACTCAAAAAACTGGACTAATGGGGGAAAAAGAGCTTACACCCTACACCATTAGGCTTGTGCAGCCTCTACAAAGGCAACCTGGGAACAACTTTCAAAGTTATCTTCTTGACTACAGAGCCTCATTCTTTTTGAGAACTACAGCTTCTTTTCTGCTTAATTTGAATTGACTGATCTTCATCAGTAGACTAGCATAGCTGAATTCACTCCATTAGAATTAGTTAAAATCCCAGCTCCATTACAGGCAATAAGATGTTTCCTATTAACTTCAACAGGTGCTAGGATTTCATTTCATCGACACCATTGTGCTTTGCCTCCTCTACGCAGACAGTGGTAATTGATATGTTAAAGTTGGCAGGGTTGTATTGGATTCAGATCCTTTGCCTATTGACACAGAAGGAGATTTGAGACAGACACTCACTGATAACTTCCTTTTGGTTAATGGCAAGTGACTCAGCATTCCCTTCCACATGCTAAAGTACAGCACCCAAGACAACAGTCAAAACACAAAGAAAAATAATCTTCCTGTGGATCTAAGCTCATGATCAGTTTGGTTTTAAATCTGCCTGGGAGAGAAGAGTGAAAGGAAGGAAGGAAAATTCAGTTTTCTACAAAGAATGGCAGGTCCTCTGATTTAAGATCAGAGTGAGTGAGTCATGTTTTATGGATAAGTGCGATACAACACCAGCCTGAGCCTATTTCACTTCTTGCCAAATGAAAAAAGGGACCACTTACAGAACTGTCATCATCAACCCCATCTCTCTATACCACCACTGGAGATTTGAGCACATCAGCAGTGGCTCAGCAATGACAGGAAGCCTCACAATTGGATGTTGCCTCTTCTTGAGGGCTCACAGCAGGTAAGAACCATCAGGGTCATTTCAAAACCAATTAGTTAGGAAATGTAGCTTATTGATTACCCTTATTTGTATTACAAGGGTGTCTAGGAGCCTCAGACATAGATCTTTCACCCTGTTTAGTGCTTACAAACGCACCTCAGAGATATTTCCCTGAAATAGAGAAATATGCTAAAATAAGCTACATCATTTGAGGGACAACTTATAACTGGATTTTCAATGACTCTGTAAGTTTCAATGGTGACAAAAAGATAAACATCTCTTTGCAGTCACAGTTAGGTTTATGCAACAAAATCCTAAGCATATATGGAAGAAACTGTGCAGTTACCAAATAGGTTCAGCATGGATGTGAATGTACACTTAGATTTGCACATTGGCCTAAAATAAATCTGTGTAGTTGTACTGAATGCCTATTAATTTATTAGAAACTACACTTTCTTTATGTTAACAGCAAAGAACTCCATGCTAATCATAACATTTTTTTTCTATTCCTCATCCAAAACTTCCCTAGCAACATAATATGCAACACAGAAATGGAATAATTTTTAAGTATCCTGCTTGTATTCATGAAAACTTAATTGTCTAACAGATGAGAGAGCAGTCTGGAGCATCTTTAAAGCAAATATAAAATAGTGACAGTCCATCCGAATCAAGGAGATTTCAGTTTTTGAGCCTACATCTTAGCCTGAATAGTCCATACCATAATGTGCAACTTTTTACACATATAATAAACAGAAAAACAATAGCAAAACATAATAACAGCAAAAATTTTTGCAAACACTGTCCTAAGATTCATTTTGTGCTTCATCAGTGAGATTATCAATACTTCTCATGTAGTTTTCTCCTTGAATATCCCTCCTTAGTTCACAGTTTGTCCTGTCCTTATGCAAAAGAACATATTCTCCCAAACTTTTAGGAGAGGTGATAAATTAGTTTACTGACACAGTAGTGCCTCCCCTCATTACCAGCATGTATCCGAGATTTGTATTCACCTAGCAAACAATTCCCTGTGTACTAAAAAGGCAATGCTCATCACAAGGCCTCTCTGATGGAGAAGAGAAGGAGAAGCTTCTCTGTGGGAATAGCCGCAGGCATATCAGTGAAATTTATCATAATTCTATGACGCATATCAATAAGCTCTCAGACAGAACAAGACTATTCAGTTTCCAATGTTTATTCTTCGTTTCTAAAAACAGGCTCAAGTTTGCTTTATCTTGTCCTTTTGGCCAGTGGATAAAAATCAACCATTGTCTTACATCTAGAGCAGGAAAGGAAGATGATGACAGATGGCAGAAAGAGTACAAAATACTCTTCCCCACCACAGCAGCATGAATCTGTCCCCAAACACCACTTGTAATAATGAGGAGTGTTTATACAAAGTGACTGACTATACTGTTCTTTCTGTTGTCAATCAGTGGGGGAGTTAATTACACATGTCTCTTGGATATCATTCCAAAAGAATGACCTGGCAAATGGCATTGGGTTTAACGGCCCTGAACCAGTCACTCTATTCAGTGGATGATACCACCGTATAAACAGCCATAGAGGTGGATCTTCCCAGTTCTGGGCAATTTATAAAACTAAGTCTGGCAGGAGTTTCAAACATGGAAAGTTCTTAGTATAAAGAGAACAAGAAATCAAGTAAGAAATACGAAGCAATTCTAAATGTTTACTAAAATAATATTTTAAACCATGTTTCCTAAGGAAAACAAAGAATTGAAGTATTTAGATTTCTAGATTAAGTAGAGACCCAGTGCATAGGCTACTATAACTGAAATGGCTACAATAACATAAAAGGTCAAGGTTAAAGGTTGAACCTAAGCTTAATTTAACGGTGAAGGTCTGTGAGAATAAAGGTCGCAAATCCTCTTCTCATATTGACATAAAGGATTTTTAAAATCCATTCTTGTGAAACCTCTGCATTTGTCACAGCAGTCATCGCTGGGTATAAGTGGCCTCATTTCAGGTTGTAGTGTTCAAACACATTGCTGCTTGAAGGTGAACCCTCCACATACCCCCTCTTTATTACTGCACAGATTGTGTTTAAAAAGAAAACCTCCAGCCTCTTTTAGCATTGCTCTTAAGTTAGTTTCCTGGACAGAGTCTTGGTTTATGTTGTATTTAGTGTTGAATTAATCTCCTGCACAGACACTGAAAGCATCTTGATGAAGGATCTAAGCTACCGCCACAATCTCCTGCAGCAATGTGTCATCAAAGATTTCCAGTAAGAGCTAAATTAAGAACATGACATGGTGTCTGGATCTTTCAAAAAAGATTACATATCAGCTAAATAGCAGATATTTTCCCGTTTCTTGGAAGCTTACAAGCTAAGAACGTGAAACAGACGGCAACACTCTTGACATATAGCATAGCTTTTACGTAACTGTTCAGATCTCTGCTTTTTGTACACGCACAGTAACCTAGTTTCTGTTTTGTACTGGGTAGAAAATAGACATTAACAGACTATGTTAACTGCCTGCCTAAAACTATGCAGACTTCCTTTTCTATTTGTTTTCCCCTTGTATCCTTTCAAGTGTTTTACAAATGTTTCCCATAATTAAGAGTTCTCACTAACTACTCCTTATTCTCCCGCTTTGCCTCTTCCCATAACAATGAATGGGATGCTTTCTATAAGCAAACATGCTGCATGGTGTGATGGAAACTTGAGAGTGAGCTCACTGGGAAAAATGGCACATGAACAGGGAGCTTTTGCATCTGCCCATCATCAGGCCTGTTTCCAGCATCTTTTGAGAATCAGGAAGGAGCAGTCTGGAAAACCAAGGTGCCCAGCACCACTGTTACCCTACGTGACTGGCAGACCTGATGGTTTTGGCATATACGGAATAGAATAGAACAGAATAGAATAGTTCAGTTGGAAGGGACCTACAAAGATCATCAAGTCCAACCGCCTGACCACTTCAGGCTAACCAGAAGTTAAAGCATGTTACTGAGGGCATTGTCCAAATGCCTCTTGAACATGGACAGGCACAGGGCACCAGCCACCCCGGTCGGAAGCCTGTTCCAGTGTTTGACCACCCTCACGGTACAGACATTTTTCCTCATGTCCAGTCTGAACCTCCCCTGGAGCAGCTTTGTGCTGTTCCCGTGCGTCCTGTCCTCGGTGACCAGGGAGCAGAGACCGGCACCTCCCTCTGTGCTTCCCCTCCCCTTCCATACATTATAATTCTATCTTAATATATAACATGAAATATATTATAAAATAAATATTATATTATTACATATGCTGCCCAAAGCAACAATTAAAATTGTATATTAACATTTGTTTATATGAAAAGCAATACATATCCTTCCCTGCTTCTTGAGCAAGGAAACATGATGATGTGTTAAGCTAGACTCATTAGGAAATTCAGCTACATATATGGGAACTAAAAGGAGGAGTCTGACAGCTTTGTGTGAGTGTAGCTGTATATCTAAGAGTGTAACAATATTTCTAAAAGAAAAGTAGTTCAGGCCTTGAATCACTATTGTAACTTTTTTTTTTTTTGCCAAATACGCAAAGCAAAGCATGTGCAAACAGTAATTTATTGGATTAACTTTGTATCCCTCCCTCTTCTGAACTGTCTACAAACAGATGATGATTTTTGTGAAATGATGTATTTATTCCGAAAGTTTCTGTGCTTATCCTGTTTCTCAGTTGCGAGCAATTCGTTGTGACTAAGCAAAAGTTCAAAGTTGGTACTAAACAATCCCAACAAACCTCTGACGTATTCACAACATATTTGCAAATAAGAGTCCAAACTGTCCAAAAGCAATGGTGAGAAGCCCAAGATTAAGATTTTCAAGAAGGAAATACCTATTCAAATTCAGTTTCTTGGCATGTTTTCCAGTGACAATGAGAGAGAATGTTGTCTAGTGTCAAATTTATCTTTGGGATTTCTCTGTTTCTATTGAACTACCACTTTTCCAACAGATAACTAGCAGTTTTGAAAATATTCCAGTGTCCAACCACCTTCCTGCCTCTAAAATAAACAACGATTAACCAAATGAAGAAACCAACATATGGCTATAATCAGTGGCATACGAACAAGGAGGGAAAGATAAACCTTCACCCTACCCAAACGAGACGTGATTTTGGCAAAAGATAGTAGTGAAGACAGATACTCTGTGCTGGACTGTGGCTGGCATTGGTGTAATTTGAGTGATCCCTCAGGTGACAGGGTTACAGAGTGGATTTTTCTGTGCAGAGGCCACCCTCCAAATTCAGGAGGGGATCGAAGCTCGCTGCAACAAAAAATTGCTGCAACTCAAGTGCTGTTGCTGCATCTGGAATGTGCCAAAATACTCTTCAAAAGACGAGAGCTGACCCTGTTCACTGGCCTGATTCCAGCACAAGCAATTAAATTTCTACCATCTCAACAACCCCTGAAGTTCAGCCTGTAACAGCATTATTTGTCACTTCCTGCCCTGAACTGTCACAGAGCATTTCTGCATGCTCTTGAGGACTTGCCACAGTTCTCCCTCAGAGGTGGGTGCCTTCCAGCAGTGGACGAAGCCTTGCTCACGTGCAAAACGTTGCAATTACAGTGTTGAAAGCAACTGAGAGCCAAGCCCTTCACTGCTCATGGTTCTATCATCATCTCTCATCGGCTGAATTAAATCTAGGTGCAATTGAAGATTACTAGGTTGTGAAGAGCAACTGAAAATACTTGCACTTCTGTGGCTAAACATCACAGAATAACACAGAATAAAAATGGAAACATTGTACATATCTGCCCATTTTCTATTTATGTCTCTGCACTTCAAATCAGTTACCAGGCTATACAGGAGCTATGAGATTAAATGAAAGAAAATGGCTGACTGCCTGTGAACTTTCTGTAAAAATAAACCCCGTATGTTTCAGCATGCCAGCTCTCTAGTTAAAACAACCCACTAACATACCCCAGACTGAAGAATACTGCAAGGTAGAATGGCAGAAAAATACTCTAATTATCATTCCGGAATATTATTATGGTGTATAAAACTAGCAAACAGTTTTGGAAAAAAGCAGCAATGCCTGGTACTGCTGGGTTTAGCAGAGGGCTCTGGTGATTTGAGAATGGAAAGAAATGTGGCATTATGGAAAAATGAGAACTTCAGCAAAGAGTATAGCTTGTACTCTAAAACTAGACTTACAAAAGGCGAGCTCTATGTTTGTACTCCAAATAAATGGTAGGAAGTCACAGTGCTTAGATACCTAAGCACTCTTTCTGAATAAGCAATCAGGTACTTAGATTGCTTAAATGACCAAAATTATGCCACACATAATTGAAGGTGAATAAAAAGAGGCCTAGCTAAAACTGAGCTGATAATTCATTCCCTAATGTCAACATTTTGTCAGATTAATGTGCAATTTCCTTTGCATTCAGGAAAATGATGTAGGTGTGGACATTCTTTCATTACCCTGCTAGGTGAATTACGAAACTATCATTAAAATAATTACCAATGGAAGAAGAAGGTGAATCAAACATTTAATTACATGTAATTATAACCCCTATTTCCTCCTAATGTGGGTGATTTATCTTGCTATGATTAAAGAATGTGAGGACACTTAAGCAAAACATGTGCCTGTATCAATAGGTTAGTTATTAAACAATGATCACAATTCGGTTAAAAAAAAAAAAAAGAGAGAGACCCTACACAGAGAAGAATAAAGAGATTTGTCTAGCTGGTCAGCGGATATTCTCTGAAGACTACCCACAAAGAAAAGTAATTGAAAAAAAAAATCTAAGTCATAAATACCAAGTTCATCCTATTAAACAACCACAACTGGAACTAACGGGATTTTTGAATATCTTCTCTACTTCATCATGTTCCTTCTCCCAGTTTCCCAAACTACGTGGTATGTTTTCACATTGTCTCTGTATAGGTCGCCACTTTTTAGAGAGAGATTCTCATACATTTGTATAAAGCATAAATTATTCTATCTTTAACAACAGTGAAAAGAAGAAGGAAGAAAAAGCACTGGAAACCATGTCAAAACCCACATAAAATACATAATAATAGCAAAGAATTCCTGACAGAACACTTGTTAGTTGGGCATCCCTTGGCACTGTGAGACAAGTTTCCTTATTTAAAAAGAGAGAGAGAGAGAGAGAGAGAGAGAGAGGGAGAGAGAGAGAAACCCACAGACTGATGAGAAGGACACAAAAGAAAAACATGATTCAGTCATTCTGATTGTACCCTGTCAATAAAAACAAAAAAAATCTCTCAGGTTCAAACACAGTTTAGTCAAGGTTCAGGTTTTTCTTATTTGTGATGTGCGCACAGGGACTGAAATCTGCAGTGAGGTGGTTTTAGCAGGTTGCAGCACACCCGGAGAGCTACACACAATAATGCTACTGAGCTTTATCATATGCCCCTGACAAGTCATCAGTTCAAAGATTTTGGTTTCATTGACTTCATTTTCAAAGCAAACAGTGAGAAAATTAAGCTCGTATTATGGTAACAGAAATAAACCAGCTCTTCTTAAAATGTAATGACTGCTACAAATGACTGATTACTGTTATCCTTCGTGTTACTGTGTTCAATGCTTTTACTGTTGTGAACAACATTATCTGAAACCACTTGTATAAGGCTCTGAACTGCAGGTGGCACCATTATGTCATTATGAAATGAAACAACATTATTCTTGAGACAAGTAGGCAGCACTGAGGAGTCTAACCTACTTAGCAATGTACTCTATACACTACAAATAAAACGTATGCAATCTAATACTAGTCATATATAGGAAAAACAATTCTCTCTGAGGCAAAGATTACGAGGTATCATCTGATGCAAACTGTCAACATTAGCTGAAGTAAATGGAGCTGTATCAGTTACACCAGCTGAGAACCTGTCTCACTGACCTTCAATGGCTGTTGGATAGGGCCCTTGGAAGGAACACCTGAGGAAAAAAAAATCTGCAAGCGTAACAGCGTGAGGTCTTTAAAACAGCTGGCCTGAAGTTAAGTAGATGTCATCTCTTCACAGTGCAGACAATTCTGCTATGGATTGTGAGGAAATGAAGAGCAGACATAATTATGATGTTTCCATGTTTTACCAAAAGTGCAAACTGTGTACCAGGAACCTATCCTGTACACAACCACCATACTCACAAAATCTGACCCCATCCTAGTACGTATATATTACAAGAACTTTGTGATGGAGTTGGCAGGAACAGGATGCTGGCTTTGTACCATTCTGCAACAGAGCTACTTGGAAAAAGAGGGAACTCTAACACCACATGCTGTATTTTGTGCTATGAAACACATTAGACCTGTGTCTAAATCTAAATCACGTAACAAAGTGTGCTAGCCATGACAGCTTTGCAGTCAGCACAGGCTTTTCAACACCTTTCACTTACATATACAGAAATGTTTCCAATTTGTGATGACTCTGCTGTGTACAGAAACACACGATTCCCAGGAAACTTCTACCTTCTGTGGAGCACTCTAAAGAGGTATCTCCTACTAGCAAGACGACCAGTGTGCAAGGTGTAAGCACACAAAAGCATTCGCTTCCACTGGGTGTACACCAGTATGTCAGCAATCACCTTCACTATCCTTCAGTTTTCTGCAGTATCATCAGGAGCATTTCTGTAAGTCGGTAATGGCTGTTAATCTCCCTGAATGCTAGCCCCCACCTACCAGTTTGATCAATTATTCCAGAGATATATAAATTCTCCCAGACAGACCTCCTTTGGCTGTAGTAAAAATATTGTTGCTGAGCAGTCAGTTAACAGTCAAGATATTAGGGTGAAGCCGAGTAGTCAGTGGGGAGTCAAAAGTGGAAAGATGAAATCCAAGGCAGAATCTCTCAGGAAATATAAAGAGAAGTATATAAGCAACCTTTTATACAAATGGGCCTGAGAATACTCAAGGCTCATAGAAATCTGTATTCCAGACAAGGTAACATCATATAGAATAGAAATTTCTCCATTTTTCATCATACATTTTGCTGTCTGACTGCCCACAGTGCATTGTTAGGCTGAATTCCAGTAGTGTAAAGGAGCTGGCATGGTCCTTAATGAAGACTCCAATAACCGAACATGCATCTCAGACTAGAAGTGGATTGCTCATTTTGATGACATAATTTCATTCCAGTATTGCACTATGCAAGCATGAGGTGAAATAAAACATGAAATTTGCAGAAAGATGTCAACTTGTTACCTGTAATTAAATTCTCTACATCTTACTGCTGCGTTTGGTTGAAAAACGTATGTACAAAACGCTTCGTATCCAGAAATGACCTGTAGGTACCTGAGCACATGATGCAGTGTCTGGAACTCCTAGAGTAATTTGGGGCCAGGAGTTAACTTCAGTGCATTTTTTTACTCAGCTACTAAAAGGAGGTAACAACACTCAAGCTAAGTACCCTATTTTCAGATATGCTAATGAAGAGGTCTCCAAGAAAGAGCTGTTGCCCCTTTTAAAGGGAAATGTTATATTAAGTATTACAGACTCCTAATGCAATATTGTGATTCCCTTCCTTAGTCAGTGAACAGCCTGGCTAATCCTATCTAAGATCCTGCCTGATACACCTGTCTTTGATAGCATTTGTAAATACAAAACTGTTCTTAATGACTGCATAAGGGGGAAAGATTTTTGTGTCCCTGGAAGACTTTCAGGATTTCAGAATCCTCCTTCTTCTGTGTTAGGACAAACATAACTGTTCACATGTCTCTTAGGGACTGAGTGAAGGAACAGAAAATAGTGTTTCTGCCCTGTGGGTATGGCACTTTTTGCTTTGACTTCCTGCTCCACCGTTTTCCCCACTTTTCAGTGATAGGCTTTATCCACCAACAAAGGAGCTATTTGAGGCTACTGTTTGGTGCTTCTCTCTTATTCTTCTCTGTTGGAGCTGTTTCCCTTTGCATAAATCTTTAAATATTTATTAAGGCAAGGTTTTGAACTTGAGTTTCCCACATCAAAGAAGAGCGTTTAAATACCAGATGATAGCATCAGATTTTCTCTTGTTCACTCCCTCCAGTCCAATTACACGATGTGGATCTCCTTCAATAGAAAAGACCGGTAAAATCAGCTCGCAATTAGCCCATGACGTATTCAAATGGGTTTTCCACATCTCAGCCAGATGTTCTGGCTTTTGCAGCACTAATTGCTCTCCCTCTTTCTTTCTCTCTCTTATTCTAACCAGAAATTCCAATCCTGCCTAAAATATTTCTCAAGGAAAACTTTTGTCAAAATAGGTATATTACCATGAGTTTTCAGATGCAGTTAAAGCAACCTCTTCTTGTGAACAACCAGCTATGGAAAACATCTGTTTATGCTCACAGCCACCTTACAGCAGTTGAGTGTCAAGAACAAGTGGCAGCACTCAGTTGTTCTAGCACTGATTCACTATGTGATCTCAATCAAATTGCTCTTGTACACATTATCACACTTTCTATCCCCCTGGCAATAGGAAAAAAATTGGACTTCAGGTGTATTTTCTTGTCTATGCTGCCTTGCGATGATGTCTCTGCATTAAACCAGAAGTGTGATGCCACTTGTCCCAGGTATCATAATATTTTTTGTTTGACCTCCTGGAGTCCCGTGACTGTATCTCAACCACATATACAAATAAGTTGAGTCCTTGTACATATGAGAAAAAGTTTGAAAACCTGAACCTGAACAGAAGGTATACAATAGTATATAAAATGTTATGCTTTTATTTCACTTGTGTAACTTGCTGAGATCTGATTCATTATTTTGAACAATGGTGCTCCTAGTATTATCTGAGGTAATGGCAGAGTCTGGGCTCTACTTTCTCTAGACATCTTCAGTATTGTTGCCTTGTTATTAACCAGCTTCACATCACAAATATATAAAATAATTCATTGTAAAGTGTTTTAAAATCCTTGAAGGAAATGCTCTGAATAAATCCAGAATATTAAATTTATTAAGTAAATGTGTTAAGATACATTAGTTCCACACATTGAAACTGTGATATAAAGAAATAACATTTAATGAATGCACAAGAAAGCAGGAAAGAAAAGAAATAGCTCCTTTCAGTGATTATGACTCTAATCTTTCATTCACTTACATAAAAAAGGCTATTTATTACTGGGGCATACCAGCTGAAGTAACAAAATCAACTGCAGTCAGCAGAAGTGTTTTTCAGTGATGTGCTCTCACTGTGTTAGAAGACCTGTCTTTGAGAAAGAATGAAAAATACTATAGGAATTAATCAAACACAACAATTATTTGGTCCCTACCAGGAACAACAATCCCTGCCTCTGTTTTTTAAAATCAAACAAGTCAGTCGATTTAACTGTTGGTTTACTACAGAGAGGGCCCAGATGTATGTCTAGACAAGATAATAAAGACGAGATACAGAAATAACTTCACAAACCATAATTTTTCATCCAAAAGTTGTGATTTTGATTCCTCCCTTCAAGAGATCTTCAGAAATTGCTGAGAACATACCCCTTTGAAAATTCAAATCTTTCTAGATTGCCTGAGTTTAGGTGCACAAAAATATCTGGCTTTTTAAAAAATCATAGCCAAAAATCTCCAATGCACTGAAGTTAAAAGTATGTGAATCAGGCTGAGGTCATATGGTTTCAGTTTACTGCCAGTTTAGGGACAGGGCTAGGAAATAAAAACATCCTTCATATTTGTTCTCTAGGTTTATGTATTCATCTACGAGAAATACTGTTAACAACGTCATTTGAATTCAAAATGTTAAGGTCTCTTCCAGGCTAAATTATTCCATAATTCTGTAATCATCTAGATCTAAAATATTAGCAGAAGGCCAGGTAATTACTCTTATTTTTTTCAAAGGGATGACTCCTGAAACTTAGTAAAGACTACTATCCAATGACTACTATCCAATGCCTTAGCACAGACCCAGGCCTGAAGAACACTTGCAATCTAATCCCAACTAAGAAAGCATTTTTATGGTTTAAGTCATTTCACTGGTATGTCTTATTTATGCTGTTAATATAGTGGATAAAATTAAATATTTAAACAGTTCTGCGGGGGCTTTGGAAGTAAGTGTAACATTAATAACGTCTAAGGAAAAAAATACACTTTAGAAGTGCTGACATTTATGTTGGCTAACCATGATGTCAGAACTGAAATAGAAATGCCTTGAAAATAGTTAAGGTACCATTCCTGAATATCACAATATATTATCCAATCTGGATAAGTGACTGTCCTGCTTCAGTTATCAGAGTAGGGAAAAAAAACAAAAAAAACAAAAAAAAACCAAACCAAACCAACCAACCAAAAAAACCAAAGAAGTGATGCTCAGATTTGTATTTGCTTTAAAGCAGAATTTTGATACAAAATTCAAGATAATGTAGGGTCAAGGTCAGATACAGATATAAAATAAAATACTTCTTGGCAGAAAGGGATCCACCTGTCTCTCGTTATCTGAAATGTAATAGCCATTCTTGACCACTGAGAAATGGATGAAAAAATTAGCCCCTTTTTGGAAATCTCTAAGAAACAATGGAGACTCCAGATGAAAAGCAAAGTCATGCCACCACTCAAAAAAAAGAAAAGAAAAGAAAAGAAAACCAACAAAAAACAAAACAACAACAAAACAAAAACCAAAAACAACAAACAAAACACCTTGAAAAAAAGAGTCTCACTGAAATTCCTCTGGTAGACATTTCTGTCTATCCATGAGATAAGTGGATACACATAAGCATCCATGATAGAGATAGCAGATGAAAAGCTGGGAGAAAAAGCACTGTGAAGCCAAAAATGATGCCAAAAAATCATTTTAGCTAAACACTCACTGGAAAAGAACTTGAAAGCATGAGTGAAGAAACTGCCCTTCTGCTTAACTGTTGTCTTCAGGGTAACAGGAATTTGCACATTTTCTGTCATAAATAAATAAACAAATAAATAACAAATCGACTTCATCAGAAACACCCGAGTTCCGAAACAAATGCTGTTCTCTGAGATGCTTAAGTATAGCATGGGCCAACAGCTTTTCATTAATTGCAATGCGCTGGAGATGGGTCAAAAACTGTTAAGAAAGTAGAAAGAAAGCTGGTGACCATTTTACTTCAGAGCAAATTTTCTACCTGGGGCAGAGGGGAAGGAGAGAAAACATGTTGATAGACCTTTTTCCAGCTACTGCTACCTCTTTTTCAAAACATAAAATCACTGAACTCTGGAACAGGAAAAGGCACTAAAGAATTATTACTAGCATAGCAATGCCACATGAAAAATTGATTCTCAAGGAGGAGAAGCTCTAGGCAGCTTGTTCAGCCTTGAGGAAATCAAACTGGAGTATAAAAGAAGCCAAGTGTTAAGCTGTTTTTATAAAGTCCAAGCACAATTAATTTCAAAATAGCAGTCTCTTCGTGTTCATTGAATCAAAGTATTCATGCTCATACATGGTCATGTTTCTCCAGTGTAAGAAACGACAGTAAATGGAACATGCAGTTGCTCCTTGCAGTGCTGTAACATTCATTTTAATAACACAGTCTCTTGTAGATGAAAACAGCATTTTCATCACAAAGCCAATGGCAGTGTAACTTCTTAAGTACTACTCCAAACTTACAAGTTATTTTAAGATTCCCAGAATACACTTGAGATACTTCATATGAAAAATATACCAGTTAGGAAATCAAAATGACTTATCAGTGGTCCCCTTTCATACATGGCAGCTCAGAAGTGCAGATCTTCTCTATATGAAAAGGATTCCTCCAAAATATGCTTTTCTACAAATGGTGAGGGGGCATCAAGCACCTCACCAACAAAGATGCTGACTACCTACAGCCTGTCCCCCAGGAACATCAGCCTGAGCTCACTGCTCTCCAGACTCCTTGCACAGGAACAGAACTAAGTGAAACACCACCCTTACTGGAGGTTGCAAAACATAGTACACGAACTTGTCTTGTTTGATCCAAACCAATTACAAAAAAAAAAAACCAACAACAAAAAAAGCCCACCAAAATACACAGAAAGTGACTGGTTTTCATTTCCCAGTTTTAAAATTGAAGGGAAAAAAAGAAGACAAGTAAATGTATCTACAAAATGCTGTCTAGAGTAGCAAAAATTTGCATTCGTTTTTCAGGGGACTTTTTTAATGAAAGTCTGGCAAAACTGTCACAGATTCAAATTCTTTCAGCTGAACCAAGCAGAAGGGTTTTGGTAAAAAAAACATTGAGATGAAAATTCAGACAAATTTTGTTTAGTTCTGTGTATTTATGCTGCTTCTGGGAGACATACGTTAACTATAAGATGGAATGAGCAGATCTTTTTCTTGCACAGATATTTCTCTCTACAGAACATCAGATGGAAGCATGCATCTGAAAGTCACAAAAAGATCCTGCACCACCAGATTTTGTGCAAACTCTCCTAAAAGATACAGGACAATATTTCTGAAAAATGATTAATAAACCTGGATGTTTCCAACAAGTAAAACTTGATCAATGCTGAGATATTGTAGCAATGGATACTCTGTAAGCAGCATGAATTGATGGACAGATAAATATGGAAGATGAAGGAAAGAGGTCAGAGGGTGCTTTGTTTTTTTTTTTTTTCTTGGCAACCATTAATGGAATAGTGCTTACTATATGTGCATCTTCTCATTTTGCTCAGTCCTGGCAAACAAATAAGTAAGGGAAGCTTTCTGCACTAAAAATACAACTGTTTTGCAGAATTCGCTGGAATCTGTAGTGTTTGGGGTTTTAAGGGCTCACTGTATCCACATCTGCAACTGGGAGAAATATCCTACATTCAAAACATCACAGGCAGAACTGACTCCAGTACCAGCCGCTGCTAATGCCGTACTTCTTTAAAGACAAATATTTGAAAAAAAATTATTAACCACAGGCAAACCTCTGCATGCCTTTTAAGGTACAAATTGCTTAAAAGTAATATCCTGTAGAGAAAATACTTGGTTATATAGAAAACCTCACCCATTTGTCTTAAAAGGAGTGCTTGCCTATACATGACTAAGAAAGGAGTATCTTCCTTTGGCTTATTTCCTCTCCTTCAAACTTCACCTTTTACCTCTTAAGCTCCTCTGAATATCTATCCTGCAATTGATCTTGATCTTGGACATTATGGTGGCAAGCCTATCCCTGTTCCCACAATAATGGCAGTTACATAGTTGAGATCAGAATGATGTGCTGCTTTCCGTACCAAGGCAGGAAATTAACAGCCAAAGAAATCAGCACAAGCAGCTGTATATTGGCTGAAAGGTAGATCAGGCCCTTATTCCTGTATCATTAAAAATCAAAGGAAAAAAACTCAAATGTCAACAACTTTACAAGTACATGCTTAAAGCTCTGAACAGCCAGAAAGAAGGGAGCAAGTCTGCCTAGGAGAGCATTCAATGAACATTACATTAGGATTCTGTATTTTACTTTCGCAGGTCATCTAAAAGCTATGTAGTGTTGAGGATTTAAAGCTCTCCAGGAGATTAAAGGTTCAAGTGCTGTGAACAAACAAATTAGGCTACTAAAATCACAATTCTATATTTTAAAATGTGTATGAGATGATTAAAAGTACAAGTTAGTGATTTTAAATTATTTTGTGCAAGTTTTCCATATTCATAAGTCTGTGTGGAGAAGCACACACTGCATTCTGATGAGGAATGCCATTATCTCACACAAGACTAGGTTTCAGGGACAGGAAATAAAGTTACATTGCAGCAAAATCACAGTTTCAATGTCCATAGTATCCCTGGGGGCTGACACTCTCACAATGTCAATCCCAACCACATGGGGCACCTTCTGCTGCCCAGCTCTAGCCAACCACTCTGTTTTACCTCTGCTTTCCAGAGCTGGCGAATGAATTCTCCAGAGCTGCATGAATTCTCCATATCCATACGGCATGGGGAATGGCTGGAGCCAGGCCATGCTTCTGCTTCCCTTGTTGCAGCCAACCCCAGAGAAGTGTCAGAGCACAGCTATCATGCCAGGGCCATCCATGACTCCCAGGAGAGGAGGAAGGGATGGACGAGGGGCTGAACTATAGCAGAGAGATCCCATACTTGAAATAAAGTAGGAAGGTGTATAGGTTTTCCCACTGTGCCCAGGACAACTACCAGGTGAATTCTCCCATGGCTGGATGCTGACTCTTCCCAGACAGCTCAGTGAGGTTGGGGAGTGCACACTTAGTGAGGAAAGATACACCTTCCCCACAGGAATCTTTCCCAGGTAATCTGATTGTGTCCTGCTACCTTTCTTCCTTAGTATCGTGAAACATTTAAGTGATAACTTTCAGCACTGCACAACTCATTTATTAATAATGGCTACCGACAGTCTGCAGCAATGTTTTTTTTCCCCCTATGATCCCTTTCATTCACAAATGGCTGCTTGTAGTATTATGTAGAAAATGCCCTTGAAATCTGACAAATAGGCAAATTTTTTACTCCCACTTTTTAACCTGGTCATGAGTTGAAGGCTCATTTTTGGCACTATTCTGACAATATTCTGACAAAGTGCTTCTTTTGCTATTTTGAAGAGGAGTCTGAAACATTCTTTTCTGTCTGAGAGGAATTGTGATTGCCTAATGTCAGTAGCCTACTTTTTAATTAGCCTGTAAAAATAAGCTTGCCTTTCCAGACATCCAGTTATCAGATTTTCAAAAGTTTTGCTTGCAACTAGAAATGTATTCACTAAAAACCAGCAATAACTGATATCGAACAGGGATTCTGTTGATGGGTAGTATTTTTCTGAAAAATGTGTAAGCTAATGTAGACAAGAAAGAAATGCAGGAGAGGGCTGTGCATGTGTAACCAGGATCAGGACAAGTATTTGAAGGTAACCAGCCGAATTCCCTATGCTGGACTGCAGTTGCCACAGAATAGTGAAGGAATAGCCTAGCTTATCTATTTGTTTATACACAGCAAACTGGACACACTTAGGTTCTAAGTTATCCATTTACCTTTTCATGAAGTTTACTGAAGAGGAAGAAACCATGCACCATAACATACCATTGCTATGAATGTGCACAGTTTCTCAAATGATTAAATCCTTGTCATCTAGAACTCCTTCAGCTTAAAATCAACACTTAAACTCTACCTTGAAAGTTAGATGGCCAGTGGTGCAACAGCATTCACCATAAGAAAATATTAAAACTACATGGCATCAGTATCCTCCTTCTGTCAGATGCTGGTGAATATTTAGAAAAAGACTATATAGGACAAGGGAAAGATACATTCATCTTTGTTTCACCGTATTCTCCCAGCTACTGGCAGTCACCAACTTTACACTCTCCTAAAGCTGGAGAGAGCATCCAATATATAGTGTTAATTGCCACCCAATGCAATAATCATTCATGTATCTTTGTAGTCCCACTTTTCATACAATTACAGTTTTTGGCCTCCCAACATTCTTTTACAGTGTGTCCCACGACTTAACTGTGTTGTATGGAAAAAGTATTTCCTTTTGCTTTAAGCATTTTGCCTGGTCTTGGTGCTTAGCAAGTTCATGTACTCTGAGGAAAAATAATCAAACCACTCCCTTGCCTTTTCCCCCAAGTCATTCATGACTTCACAGCTACCTCTACAAGATTATATTTCTGAATTTAGCGTCTTCGTTGAAGGAAGCCTTCCTATACTTCTGATCATTTTGTTGACTTTCTTTGTATCTTAGGGCCAATCATTGGCAATAAGATCCTTTTGTGACATTCTGAAGTCAAAACAATCCCAGATGATTCTGTCATCTACAAAATTTGTTACCCTATTACTTTTCCCTTTCCTCAGGTCATTTATGACTATCTTAATATATGGTCTCAACAGAGAGAACAAGAAACCTTTCTGATAACTTCCTCTATTTCTTCCCATCTTGTGTTTCTTATCTTTTATTCCAGGAGACGCAGTCAACAGAAACTATGTCACTTAACATACATTTAACTGTGTTCTGCACAAATGTATAAATGGAGCCAGCATTTATCCTCTTTTGGTGCCCAATTCAGTTGCCTGGTCTCTCGGTTCCTGCAGTCACCTGGGACATCTGATGTGACTCAAGGTCCCACATATACTTTATTTCCATTAAAACTCCAAACAATACTCACTCTTTAGATCCCTGAGATGATGTGCTGTGAAATGTTGTGTTATTAATTAGGTGGGGATGAATGAGAGAACTTTTCGGCTGTTGTTGTCACTGTTTAAAAGGTATCACAAAGCTGCTCTCCGTCCAATACTCCCTCTTTACTGCTGATACACTTGGTAAGTACTGGCAAGAGTGTGGAAAAGTGTGTAAAACTAAATAGCTCTTGTTGGCATTCTATGAAGAGATTTTCTAGTATGGAAAAGGAACTGCCATCAGTAAATCCTGGAATTTCTCAGAAATAAAATAAATATGGACACTCAATAGGAACTCTAAGCTAGTAACTTAATGATTGACTGTGTAAAAGGTGATTAGTAGATCTGAACAAACCTTAGACGCTTGATATCTAAAGAGCTGTCTAAGAGATCAGCTGCTGATGCTGTTGCTGTTCATATCTCGTACCTTCAGAACAAGGACATTTAGAGTGTAAGGGACAGACCACCCTTAACCTTTTTTATGACCTCTTTTGAAAGCAGACTAGAAGATAACAGTTTGTAACACTGGTGATACTGAGAAATGATTTCTAACATTACCTGCCTTCTCTTTCCCTTAAGGATGTACAGACTAGGAGAGAAGGATTTTTAGAAGGACTTTTCCAGGAAAGAAACGATTGGTATGTATGTGATATGAAACACCATCCCTTTGTTAATCATAGGCAAGGCAGACGCAGTGGCTGTCATGCTCAGGACATGAATCTGCTCCACAGTCACAGAAAGGTCTTTGTGCTCTACCCCCAAAACACCCTGCACATCCTTCAAGCTATTCAGAGGCAGCGATGAACTGGATATGCTACACTAGTAACCACTTCAAACAATTTCGTTGAGCAAGACTTCTGTGACTGGTATGGTAGAAAGAGGCACAAGCAAGAGGGAAGGATTGCTGTGCTGCAGCTGGACGGAGTCGGTGAGGAACCCTGAGGAGTGTAACAGCAGGGGCTGCCGTACCAGCCGCTCAAAGTAGAGGAGGATAACAGGACACCTTCCTCCCAGGCTTCCTGAAAAGACACTGGTGGCATTGCTGTTGGCACAGACCATTAAAATAACCCCACTGTCCCCAGTGGACAAGCAAGACTTCATTTCTCATTGACTGAGGGGGATCAGGTTGAAGGTGTGGCAAAAAAGTTTTATCCTAACATCGAATCCCACCCAAAGTTCAGATCTAGTGATGACCAACCACTTTGGTATAACTTCTCTGGCATGTTTTAGCAGTAGTAATACACAGACAACAACTATCTACAAACACAAAGTCTCTGATACCAAGAGCCTCGGTTTCTTCCAGTATTACCACAAAGAGGACTGTGATCAGCTAAATGCTTCTCCTGGGGAATCCTACAGAGCATAGCTATTGAGTATTTTTAAAATCATTTTGAGCTCTAACATACAAGATGAACATGTTTATTTTAGATTTGGTAGAGTAGATAGAACATTTTTATTACACAACAAAGCTCTATGCATTATGTAAGGTTTATATACATTAGATACATCTACGTACACTTTACAAATTGTGTATAGTCATCTAACTGGGAGAAAACATGTTTTTAGCAAAGGGAAAAAGCAGATCTGTAAATTCTTCTAGCAGAATATATGGTAGGTAAGATCACTGTGTATGGAAAGGCTAAATGCATATTTCCAGTGTAACATGAAGTTCACACTTCTCAAGTGACCCTTATGTACTGAGACATCTTCTAAAATATTAAAGTTCAGACACACTTAATAGCTATTTCTGCCCTAACGCTGCCCAGAGTATCACAAACATTAATTTATAATTAGGTCCCTGAAGACGCTGTAATTTTTTTAAACAAATATATAATTTTGTCCTGAATTTGACTCTGCCGTGTTCTGAGAGAATACTCCCATTTAAAATACACATATTTTATTATTCACAGCGTGCAACCTTTTTGTGTGGCAGTATGTTAGCATACAAACTACAGAGATGTGATTTATGACTAGAATTTTAAGGTAAGCAGTCTATTTCAGTAATATATCATTCATAGCAAGAAATACATTTATTACATGATTTAACAACAAAAGAATTTCTAGGAGCACGCAATTTTCAATTCACACAGTAAAAAAGATATCTGAAAAGAAACCAAGGGTCTTTGTAAGTTGGTTATGTGTCAGCAGCCATTGTCATGCTTTGCTACTTTATAAGAGTCTGAAATAAGATTGTCTGAAAATTACTTTGACTATTTTTTTCCTGGCTCAGCTGAAAGAAATGGAAACAAAGAATATGAAAAATTGGTTACACTTTCATTTTCTCTCATTTTTAATATCATAAAATACTTTAGGTCGCACATGAAAATGTCCTGTAGACACAAAAATGTGAGACTGACGGATTTTCTTTAACAAATACAGCACTATAAAATTCTCTCACTACAGCATTCAGCTGCTTTACAGGGTTACAGCTAAGCCTTAATCCTGATCTGTTTTAGTGAAAGAAGAGCTTCATTTTATCCTTTTAATTCAAAATGGTAACACTTGTTCCTAAGCTTCTGCAGTAAGCAGCTCTGCAGCCAATACTGGTGTCTGTATATTGTTCAGTGCCTTGTCAACACAGTGATTTGAAAATGGGGAAGAATGTAGAGGTCATTTAATTCAACAGTATCTCCCATTCCCCACCCTCCAACATGGAACTGATCCTCATTACCAGTGCTTTGCCTTGTCTCATTTTAAATTGTCCCAGAGATGGGATTTAGTACTTTCTCAGCTATTGTCCTGTGAAGGAACCAGACACCTCTGATTGGGATTATAGTCAGCAGCACATATGGGAGCCTCTGTCTCATTCCAGGGGAATAACACTCACTTTCAAGGACAGCTCCAGAGATGAGAGAGAGATCCCTTCAGAACATTTCTGATATTGATGACTTTGATAGCAAAGCTGAGGAAGGTTGTATTTATTTGTCTTGGGATGGAACCATGGAAGCAGTAAGCAAGTGGAAGAAAGATCACAATAAAGTACAAATTGTGCGGAAGCAATCCTCTCTTATTTGCATAAGAGAAAGAGAGGAAACACTCCTCGAATCCCTCAGTCCAGAGAAATAAACTCACACACAACATTTTTTGCTTGTTTCTTGCCCTCTCTTTGCCCTTGTTTCACACACTGAATGCTCTTTGCAATGTTAAGGTGAAGTTTCTTCATTTTTGCCTCAGGGCTCACAGAACTGGGGATTCTGGCAAAGGCTGGGGGAAAGTAAAAATGTCCTTTTGCAGGTTCAGCAGAAATTAGGTCTGTCAAGAGTCGCCCAAGGTAAGAGCGCAAGTCTTCTGTCTCTTGCTTCCCTGCCAATTTGGTTCATATACACAAGCTCCTCAGCCTTCTACCACCATCTTTATCAGCAGCCCAAGCCGTTGGAGATCTGAATATCTTCTATTTTCTTTTATACCACTGTATATCAGATGCTCACTCCCTTGTGCAATCCACTTGCGCCCCTAATTGTTGTGACAACACTTGCCATTTAGATAGCTCTTTCATCTTCAAAGCACTTCACAAACATCAATTAACTCAAATCTAGATTAATTAATCTGACAATTAATTTGCTATATATCCAGCAGTTACAACAATAGAGAACAAACTAGTGCCTATCAAAGTCCTCAGAATGAGTTCCCTTAACTTCAACAAAAAGTGGACCAAGCTCATTTCTTGAGTTCACTTCTCTATCCTCAGTCTTTGTTACAATCTGGTATTTTCTTCCCTCAAATCTTCAATGGATTTATCATGAACACAGAAAAGGAAAGAGGAGAGTGAAAAGGGAATCTGTGTGCTGAGATCATACATATCAGGTTTTAATTGGTTTTAAGGATGATCTTAAATCTTGCACCCCACCTGCACAGAGTTTATGAAGATTGATTGGATCAGTCCTCAACGTGCCCAGATAAATCAGGGTGCCAAACACACTGCTGGAATTAGTGATTTCAGGAGGCACTCATATCATAAACTGATTGCTAAATTATAGTTAACCCAAACTGACAAAACAGGGTGAGTAGTTGCAGCAAATTCCCAACAATCACTGTACATCTTGTGAAGTAGGCCACTTGAGTTTTTAATAATCAGTGTAGTGGTCATGCAGCCATGGGCACATAGAGAGAACAAGGGTGAATATGAGAGAAAGCAAGAGAAACGTTTAAGAATTGTAGTATTCTAATAAATTATTTACTGGAAAAGTACGTCTGATGGCATTTATGCAAGGCGGTCTCATAGAGATCAGCTTTTACAGTGTGTCATTTATTTTCATTTTACAATAATCCTCAAAATAATGGATCATCCTTTCAGAAGACTGTTTTAAAAATTCTACTCTGGTTAAGCAGTGCATACAAATATTTCTATTCACTTCTACCAGATGCCTGTTAACTTTATATGAACTTGTATTACATACACACCACTTCCCAATACTTAAGCCTAAATTTTTATGTGTTCATTTTGACCATCAAGAAGGAACTTTTATTATCTAAAATTATCAGCTGCGCAGTCTGTTTTATAAGAACTTCTCTGGAAATTCACAACAAGATAATATCCTTAAAATGACTAATAAATGCTATTCAGATTATTAAAGAAAGATCTGCACCCTCCAAGAGTGAGGCAATTATTCTAAAGATTCCAGGAAAATGTCCTGACCTAATGAAAAATAACTGACTTACTGAAAAAGTCATTTCAAGACATCTTTAGATTCATATTAAAGACATGTAAAGATCGAATCCCCTGTTCTTGCCTAAAGACTTTCCACAAGAAAGACTGTGTATGCAAATACGTCTTCAGCAACACAAGGGTAAGCAAGGAGGGAATAATTGGCTCCACTGGCATTAATTTTGTGAGCAAATTGAAGAGGAAAATGTAGAACTGAGTAGTTAATCAGGTATGACTGAAATCACCCAATCAAGCAAATAAACAGCAAGTCTAGCCTACGCTGTAATTGGTTCTTGATGCTAGTTGCTTTCTACATGGAAATAAAAGCAAAAAGAAAACAGCAACAACAACAGAGTATTCTCTTATGGAGCAGTGTGAAATCCTTCAGTTCATGCTTTTCTAATTATCATTTGATACTGCTTGAACTGTCCTTTGTGCCACATGCTTTTTAAAATTCTGCGAAAATCATTGCTGTTGACCATAAATTGTATCTTTCTACATTAGTGCATCAAACACTGTGTGACAGCTGAACTGTGAAAGAATAAAAGCACTAATGGATTTGTTTGAATATATTACTTATTGCTTGTCTCTTAAGCTTTACTTGGCCTTCTTCACAGGTTCCGCTCAGTTACTTTCACCACTGGCTTTCAGAGATACTGAGGGCTTACTGAAGGATTACAGTTTATAATATACCTGTATAAGCAGAGCTGTAGTGAAGTATTAAAGGTCACTCACAGCTTATTGATCTAGAGAACACTGCAGTAATAACTCAGAGAATATCAAAATTACCACTGCTATTTGCTTTTCCCTAACTCAGAATGGAGTAGTCAATACACCTACAGACCTTTAATAAACTTTTTTCTATAACGATCCACCATGTTACATAAAAGATTCAACACTTTAAAGAAATAAGAAACTTGGTTATAACTATTTGAGAAAGACCCAACCTTCTACCCACCAACCCCCACCCCACTCCAACATGCTATAACAGACCCTGGGGAAGAGATTAAAATTAAGATAAAGTGATCGCCTATTTACAACCAGCATAACATCAAAATCTTTATTGCAGGCTGCGGAGATTCTTCTATTAATACTGTAAGCAAGGATCACATTATAGAACAGTATCACCAAAGAAGAAGAGACACTGTGTGGATTATTAACTTAAGCATTGTGCAGACTTCTCAAGAAGACCTTGTCAACAATGATCTACCAAAAAAAAGTTGCCTATGAAAATTCACATCAGAAAGGCCAATGTATTTTTATTTATAATGGTCTTAGTACTGAAATAAATTGAAAATCACATGAGCTTTAAATTCCTGAATGCATCTCACTCACGCTAGAGCATCATAGATACAGCGATACCTACAAGCACATGCAGATAGACCCCGCACCAGAAAACCAAGCATATAATCCCTGTACTAAGAGGTAGCTACTCCATCAGATTCCATGGATGGAGCCAAGGAAGTCAACGAGACATAAGACAGAACAGAGAAGAAAGGCAGAACCAGGGTTTAACATTACTAGCAGTGAACAGTAACAGGCAACCTTCCTATGGTTATCCAAAGGTACCAAATCTTTTCTATAAAGCAATGTCTCAGGGCTTCACGCTGCAAAGAACCATTCATACACATGGAGGCCTTATGACTTGATGTAAGTGACAGCCCTAGTAACCACAGTGGTGCAGGATCCACTCGTAACTGTACATGTAGGAATGTCAGCAGGATCAGGACCATAATCTGTAATCTAGGCTAGGGAGGGATGAAACAATAAACTAACTGACAACACTGATGCGAGTTTTAACATACAGATTTTTGAAAGGTAGAAAAATATCTAATGGACATTCTTCTTTTTGAAAATTTTCCCTGTACGGGTGGAAGATGGAATGGATTTTCTATATAAATATGGCATATGTTTCCTGTTCCTTGTAGCTTCTTTTATTACTTCACCTGTAGCAACCATTTTCTTCCATTTTTTTTGCCTCTTTTCCTACATTTTTTCCTTATGAGCAGAATGTCTTTTAGTGAGGTTCTCTGTACAACCTGAGCAGAAGATATTCTTACTCTATGTCATGTGCACTGTGTGGTCTGTGCCTCTACAGCACCTTGTTAGGTATTTATTCCCCACATATTACAATGTATAATACCTACACAAAAAAGAGATTATTTTTCAGTGTATATTAGAACCTACAGCTACTAGAATGGATAGACAGTAGACGATCCCTATCAGAAGATACAATGTAAGCCTGTATTTCAAATAAAACTTTGATGGCAACATACCTCACACATTGAAACAAAACCTGAATGCCAAAGTTCCACAATTTAGAGGACCTTCAGTATAGCAGACTAGGATAAAAACTGCTGTCAGAAGGATTGTAACCCTCATTCAGATATGTCAGTAATTATCAATGTGAAATAAATCTCTTTACATATTAGAAAGGCAATGCACTACTTTTGGATCAAAGCAACTTTTAAAACTTCAGCGCATACACAAATTGTCTGCACTGTTAGCATTAAAGGAAGCTATGACCGGCACTGAAGTGTGACTAGGCTTCTCAGATGGTTTCAATGTCTGGGAAGAAAAGCTCAGTAGGTTCATAAATCTAATATATCTTTTTTGTAATAAAACCTAGAGCAGCAATAATTGCAATAAAGTTTTAGAAGGCATCCTGAGAGGAATAAAAAAATAACTGCTCTCTGCACTACAGCTAAATAAAGCAAAATTAGTGTAGTCTTTTTTTTTTTTTTAAAAAGCCCATAAGGAATTCTAATTAACTGACTTTGTAGAGGATGCTGGTGAAAGACTTTTGAGGGAGACCCTAATTATTGGTTGCTTTGATTTTAGTGACCTTGCACATCTTATCTTTTTAAACAGACATTTTAAACAGGGGAGTTTCAAATGCCCTGACAGTGTTGCTTTGGGTACAAGACTTACAAAGGGTAAACTTCTGTAAGTTAAATTGAGTTCTTTTGGTGTATTTTTGCAATGTTAATCCCCACTCCTCGTAACACAAATCAAACCACTAAGTTCAGTACCCATGTGATTTCAGTGACAGAGATGAAAGGCCAAGACTTCAGAGCTCCAAATTGCCTACAGAGGCATGCATGTTGGGCACTGGAGAGTCAAGGGCAGTGGGCAGTGTAATGTGTCTGCTGTTGTTGAGAAGTCTCCCTTCATTTGCAGAATTTCCACAATGTGACATTTCCCTTCGAGCGTTTCTGTTGCCTCCTAAAGCCTTAACTTAGATTACGCCTTCCAGAGTATGCCAAAAAGAAACAGCAGGTATGGGTTCATAACTATCCAGCCTCATGCAATTACTGTTCACAGTCAGCAAGCAATCCTTGCGAGAAGCTGAAGCTCAGCACAGCAGCTAGAATACACAAAAACTCCCCATGTTAAATATGGCACAGGGAATTCTTCCACCATTTACCAGTAACATATTGCTATATACTTTATGAAGTGAAACAAAGCATCTGAAGTCAAACCTTCAAAAATATGGTAGTGGGAAGACTGGAATGCTTAGTCAATGTAAATCAAAGTACAAACACTCATACAGCACTAAACCCATCACAGATGCTTCACCTCTCTGATTCCCCAAATTTCCACTCTTTTGTCCTTGCTGCCATCAAATTCCTAAGTTATGGTCTGCGTAGAAAGAAAATAGAATTGTCATCTGACAAGTGCTATATGCTATCTGTCAAACATAAGTGATTTTGGAGGCTGCTTTACTACAGCAGCCTTATCTTACACCCACCACAAGGTGTAAGAGTCCTGACTATGAAAGAAGCTTCACGCTTGATTCTTATTTTACAGCCACAATTAATTTTAAAGTATTTCTGCATAACAGAATCTGGTGCAAATCCTACTACTTTTAGCTTTTCTGTGAATATCTGAACTGCAGCCTTAGGCAAATATTCAGCCATCTAAATTAGGGCCTGCAAACACTTTCATACACAAATGAAAACATGTACTCTCCAAAAAAAAAAGAAAAAAATATCCTGCAGAATCAGGCTACTTTGAAAATTGTCAATGGGTTCATAAAATCCATCTTGATTTGGTTCTCACCTTCACTCATTCCTTCATCCACTTTCCCCTTATCTTCTCTACATGCAGTTCTTTACTATACTTGCTTCTCTTCTCCCTCTTCACCCTATCATTTGGCAGTAGCATCTGCAAATAAATTCAACTATTGCCTCTCTACTCATAGCTCAAAGATCTCCCCCTTTATTGCCAGACCCATCTTCTTCCACCCAAGCTGAAATCTCATCCGTTCTCATACCTTCTTACCTCAATGTCAAAGAGATTAAAGCATATTTCTCCCTCTAGAACGACATTCTTCTACCCTAATGGACTTACTATTGCCTTGACATTCCAGGCATCACATTTTGTTTGCATCTCTTCCTAGATTTTCTCATCTAAGTGATTTAAAGGCCATATATACACAATCTCATTTGAACAATAGAAATATGATCCATCTCTTGTTCCAAACCTTTATGGTCACATCACTAACAGATGTTACCCATTTCAATTTAAGCTACCTTATGCATAAGCTACTTCCACCAGTGGCCTGCCCTTCTCTAGTAGATCAAAGAACTGCTCAGCCTCCCTTTCCAAGCCTTTCATAGCTCACTCCATTCAAAAGCAAAAGCTCAGCTCCCAGCCCTGTCCTGAGCTGTGATGTGAGCTCAATCTCCAAACTAGCACCCTCTGTGCTTTCTGCAGGGCTTCCCTTTTGTCAGGAAGTAACAGCCCAGTCATCAGAGGTGCCAACAGAGGCACCAGTCATGATAGTGATCATTGCCCTTGACTGTCCTTTGAATCAGTCATGTTACGACATCTGGAGGATAGCTGCTCTTTTTTTTTTCCTCTCCTGGAGAACTATATTGCTTTATACAACACAGAGTAATTTGCTTGTCTTCTGTGTTTCAGGTAATAACTCATAGATATTTACTCTACTCCAGAAATTTATAAAATTGCAGCCTCTCAAGATAACAAAGTCATTATCCTGACACTTCACATTACTGTCATTCTACACATGCTACAATAAATAACTCCTACACATTTCTTCATTTGCATTAGAAATCTTCTTTAGTCAATACTGTTAATTTTGCTTGCAGTTTAAAATGGAAGTCATTCTTTCCCCACATCTCATTCTCTATTTCAACTGCTACAGCTTTGTTCCAATCTCACTGGACATGCCAAACACAACTGTTTTGATAGTTTACCAACTAAGAGACTGATGGAAAAATCTTCTGCAACTGCTTCCCTGTACCACCTGAGGTACAGAGCTTCCTTCCAACATCTCAGATGCACCTACCACAAACACCTTGGTCTGGCCTCCTAAGCATCCTGCGCTCCATCTACTCCATCCTTTGCTTTTCCTTGCTACATCTCTCATTCTTTCCTCAAACCTCCTCACTCTTTTGGTGCTTTTTTTGCCCTTGGTCTCATCTTGTTTGCCCACCACTGCCACAACGGACACGAAAAAATACATACTGATACCATTCATATCTGTGTCTTCCTTGTGCATCCCCAATACCATACAAATGTATACATACAAACACCATGGCGGTATCACTATTATTCCATAACAGCAGCGCTGATTTTGTGAAGTCATAAATCACAATCAGCATGACCAATATAAATTCAAGCATTCAGAGGACTCCTTTTTACCTTTTCCACCCATCTGTAACATGTGGAGACCAGGCATTATATTTTTTTTCTATCTGCACAGCATATCCTACCATACATAATGAGTGAAAAATGACAGTATCCTTTCTGCAGAGTTATGCAACTATAATGATATAAGATGAAAGGTTTGCAGAGAGAAGGAACATTTTTTATTAGATACCTGGGTATGATAAGAAAAAAAAAAAAGACATTTTTGGGTCCAATGTCCTCCCACCGGGTCTGAGAGGGCTAAATGGACACTGGGAACAGTGCTCCTTGTTAAACATTTTTTAATTTTTTAGTTTAGTATTAACCTTAAAACTGATTAGAAGAATAGAAAAATCTGATTCAGTTGTGATTTAACCTAAATTAGCCACAGGAAGATGAATTTTTCTACATAGAGCTCCTAGTGCCCAACCACCAACAGTCTTTCTGCTGAATAGTAACATTGTCATTACTATAGCACTTGTATTTTTGCAGCCACTCCTTTTTTCATATATGTTAACAGAGCTCATTATTCAGTGTTTCTTTTATAGAAGGCCTCCATCCATAAAAGTGAGGAAGTAACTAAAACGGTTGCAGGGCTGCCCCTTTGAGTATACTTCCATGAATTAAATGGTGCTGGGTTCAAATTATTCAACCGATTGGCAAAAACAGACAATTTTTTTTATTTTTCCAGGTTACTGTAGGAAACATGGAGCACAATCTACTGATTATAGTGGATTACCACTTCTCTGCATCCTTAATTTGACCATGGTAATCATAAAACAGCTGTGTGATCATCTTGTCTGTCAAAGAAGAGGGCAGAGCAGAGTAGCAAACTTCAATTGAAAATGGGAGACAAAGTTTTGCTTTCTATGAGTACAACTATTCAGAAAGTAGGAACTGCTTCTGACCTTTAGTCTGCGGTCCTGGTCTCCGCTGCACAGAGAATTTACAGACACTTTAAAGGTCTTCCAGGCTGGGTTTAAGTTATTCATCACAACCTGAGAGCAAAAAGAAACGAAAGGAACCTTTAACATTTGCACATTTCTACTAAAGAGCCACAATTTTCAAAATAGTATGTTCACCATAAAGAGAAGAAAGCAGAGCTCAGCTGGAGGTTTGCAAAGCAACATGCATGGGATACGTGCCCTGGAGCAACCTGCAGTTTCCAACACACCTGCTCTGGAAAGCCCCAGAAAGGAGCACAAGTGGGGAAATGGGCCTGCACCCAGATCACACTACAAAGAGTGCCCCAGCACTGCCATGCCACAGTAGGGGCATAACTCACAAAACGAAGGTTGTGGGATACATCCCTGAATTGGAAGCCATGGAAGAGATGGAGGCCTGGGCGATGGGGATGGGCAGTATCAACTTATGGACACATGGTCTTCCTTGGTAGAAGACTTGATGGGATCCATAACAAACAGGTTCATAACCCCAAATACCTACCATAGCTCCAGCCTCTACACCTAAATGCTGCTTTTAAAGGCATTGCCAGTCATTGCCATAGAAGCGGTAACAACACCGTGCCATAAGAAACAAATGTGAAGCACCCTGATTATAAATCTTTTTATCACAGCAAGACAGGAGGAGGCAGGGTAGATGTGACATAGTACTATATATGTATAAGTACTGACCTGCAAACAGAGTATCTGCCAGTTTAATTAAACTTGAATCTTTGGCTTCAATACCATTTTCCCTTACTCTTGTGTGTGTAAGTCAAGACCTGATTCCCATTAGTCAATAATTACAAAAGAGATAGAAGGCTTTTTAAACATGGGTGTTTGCAATACTTTTTTTTGACACTGGAAGCATAAACTATTCCTTCTGACAGCCTGTGTCCTTGGAAAGTAAATCCAATGCTATTCCTTACCTCAGTCCTGTGAACAAGTTGTTGGGTTGCATCATCATTCATCCGGAAAATCTCCAGAAAAGGATCAGATTTGCTGAAAAAATCCTAAAATAAAACATAGGACAGGTTACTCTTGAGACTTCTTTTTCTTTGAGCCTTTCAGGCACACTGCACCTGTGCTTTCCTGACTGCTAATGAAAAAAGAGTGCCACTGTGGTTTTGTGAGACCTCCTGGTGTCCCTCAGCAATATTTCACTCTTGTGCTTGTTCCACAAGGACTTCCATGGCACTGCTGTTGTTCTCAGTTTGGGTATTCAATCATGGCAAGCAGAATGGTAAAATCACACTTTACAGTTTTTTTCCCTTCTTACACCCAGTCCAGATTCCTGAGCTTTAACTCCTTTCATTCACCTAGCTTGTTTATTTCTGCCTTCTAACCTGTTTGGTCTTTTGACATCAGTTTTTACCGTGCAATGCCCTTTGAAGCATATTCTACAGTGGCATTGAATTTCATGCTGTTTGGCCACTCTCTTAAAATAGAAGTTAACTGGCCAAGACATAATGCTGCTACCAGCTAACACAAGTATTGGCAAGATGGATTAGAGAACGTTAGAAAAGCAAGTCCTCTTTAGAATGTGAAATCATGAACCATGTAAGGATGACAAACAGAGCATGGAACTGCAAAAAATCGCTTGGTATCTCTATCAAGCAAACCTGTGACAGGCATTTGGGTTCACATACTCATTGCACCATAATACAGCTCTTTGGTTTTGCAATTATCTAACAAGTCAGAGCATTCTTATACAAACCTAAATTAAGTTGCTTTCTATAGTATAGCTGCAGTCTGGCCATAGCCTCTTGTTTCAACAACATCCCATTTTTTCTGCACAAGCTGGCTGGGTGGAGGAAGGGATGCACGGTGTTAGACCTCCACAGCTGGAGGGGGAAAGCTAGCTAATTCAAATTTCTAACAGTGCAGTGCCGCAAAAGGAGGACTCCATTAGACTGCATCCATTTTCTGTAGTTTTGACTCCAATCTTCATTTTCGTCTTCAAAAGAGTCACATGACTAACTTTATGCATACGGATATTCTTCTTCTCTATAGGCCATATCCCAAACCACAGACCTCTGCATCAATTTGGTGAAGTGAGGAATTCTGTTTGCTCTCCTGATGTTTCTGTACAAGTGTTAGTGTAAAAATAATCGTAATATGCATAGTTCTACCATTTTCTCCTCACCAAATGCCCATCATACTTATTTTTGACTAGACAGCCATCAGGATAGGAACAGCTTTGGATAAGATGTTAGCCAAAGTCTGGACACATCATTTTGGTCAAATTTGTCTTCAGGACATTGTTACTATTCCACAAGTGCAAAGCAACTAAAGAAATTGGGGCTTTGAAAAGGGAAACCAGAATTTGAATGTCTGGAGAAGGAGATGAGTCTCTAGGGACCATGAAGCCCTGGGCAAGACTCGAGCAACCTAAAGTCTTTTCCATGCCCTAAAGATGAGATGTGTCAATGTTGTTGTGTTCAGAGCGTTCAGAGTGTGTGAGTGATCCGTTTCTTTTTCTACTAGAGAAAAGCCAATGGTGTGTTTAGAAACTGATGCAAAGCATGCATGTCTGTATTTGTTAAACTTTACCACATGGAGCTCTAAACAACAAAGCCTTAAGTTTGCCCATTTGTTCCAATTACATGGCTACAATACATTTAATGTAGGAGTGCGTAGAACCAGCACAAAACCCAACAAAGTCTGTAACTCCAGAGTTTGCCTCAAGGCCCTGACATAGATTAAATATGTGGACTTAATTCAACGCTTGAAACTGCTGGTTTATAAGGGGCTTTGGTGATCAAATTCTGCCAGATTACTATTGCAAGGCAGAGAAGAGAGAGAGGCAGCTGGTTTAATCACAGTGACACCAAAATCCAGAGTACATAGGACTAAAAAAGATTGAGCTGCCTCTTCTTACTCTTAAGCATATTGTTTAAGGCTGAGTAAAAGCTTAATGTTTAATGGATTCTTTATGAAACACAAGTCTGATAAGAAAAGTTATCTGAAAGAAAACACCTCAAAATGATATACCCAAAGAATGCATCCTGCAGTGCGGAAAAATTCAGAAAGCATAACAGGATTTTGTGTAAGACTCAAAATATAGTGTCATTCCCAGCTGAGTATCATGAAAACTGACACAGCAAACATCAGCGCAAGGGAAGTAATTTTGAATATCTGGTTTTAATAACCAAGGCAATACCATCTAAAGGGAAAGATTTTCACTCTGGATGATAGCTTCTATCACCCCTCCTCAATGCAAAAACAAAGCTTAATTCCTTCCAGAATCAAGGTAAAAGCCAAAAATCCATCAATATTGAAGATGCTTGGTAACAACTCAAAAATGATATGCTGAAAAACATTTTATTTCTTACTTATTAACATTTTCAAAGCATTTTGGTTGTTATGTTACATCTAACAGCTTTGCTTTATCTCACAAGAACATCTTCTGAAAGAATAGCAGCAATAAAGGTTTAATGTTTTGATAATTTAATAATGCTTAAATGATTAATGTAATGCATTTGCTAGTGGTATAATGCACACTGTTCTTTCAGTACATGTAGCAGTTACACAATATTAACACAAACACATAGCTTAAACTTTAAAAAAATTAACTACCTCTGTTTCTGAGCACCTCGTTTGACACATCTTTTGGTATGCTCATTTTCAGAGCACGACACTTTTTAAAGCTCAGGTTTAGGGTTCGAGTTAAAGGTCCCTCAGAAAAGGGCTGAAGCAGCCAAAAGACACTAATCAGTTTTGAAAATTCATCAGTAGCAAGGCACAGCATTTAAGAATTTTTTTAGTAGTTTAGTACTGAGGTGTCCTCGTTTTGGCTAGGATAGTTAATTTTCTTCCTAGTAGCTGGCATGGCGCTCTGTTTTCGATTTAGGATGAGAGTAATGCTGATAACACACTGATGGTTTAGTTGTTGCTGAGCAGTGCCTAGCCAGAGCCAAGGACTTTTCAGCTTCTCGCGCTGCCCTGCCAGCGAGGAGGCTGGGGGTGCAGAAGGAGCTGGGAGGGGACACAGCCAGGACAGCTGACCCAAACTGGCCAGAGGGATGTCCCATACCATGTGGCGTCGTGCTCAGCAATAAAACTGGGGGGGGTTGGCCAGTGGGGCTGCTGCTATTCGGGGACTGGCTGGGTGTCAGTCATCCAGTGGTGAGCAATTGCATTGTGCATCACCTGTTTTATATATCCTTTTATCATAATTATTATCAGTACTTTCCCTTCCTTTTCTGTCCTATTAAACTGTCTTTATCTCAACCCACGAATTTTACCTCTTTTTTCTTTACTCTCTCCCCCATCTCATTGCGGGGAAGGGAGTGAGCGAACGGCTGTGTGGTGCTTAGCTGCCTGCCGAGTTAAACCACGACACGAAGAAATAGATTAAAAAGTGGTACTAGCTTTTACAGTGCAGATATTTACTGGAGAACCTCAAGCCATGATAACTGCGTCTCTTAGAACAGGAAAGGTAGTTTGCCTGTCTCACTGCTCATAATTTATTACAGCTATCATAAAAATGTAGCTGCTTGTTATGGTAATTGTGACACAGCTATTAATGCAATAGAACCTTTCCAAAAGTTATTGTTCCTCTGTGAAGTGTTCTCAGTGGATCTCTTGAAATAAAGATGTGCCATCTGAGCTGACTGGGCTTCAATAAAACATGAAAATGCAGTTATACCTTCCAAAAAAATACTGCAATAAAACCATAACCTTTATCTCTGCAAAGTCAGTTAACTAAAGGAAACTTTCTTACTGTGACTTTCTACAATTTTGAACTGAATGTTTCAGCCACCCCTCCAGGAAAAATTGAGTAGGCTTTATATGTTTTATGGCACCTCTAAAACTCCTGCAGTTTTATGTGGGGGGAGTAAAAAAAAACAAACAAACATATACTGCCTGATAAATTATACCAACAAATTTTGTTTCATCTGCCAAAAATGTGTTGCTCACACTTTTTTCCCTAGCGGGGGAAACTCATCTGTTCAGGGACCACAGTCTGGATCATCTTTCAAGGAGTTTTCCTTTAAAGGATGGAAGAAGAAAATTCTTGTCCTTTAGAGACACCACTGATGGTAATGGATGGGAAGAATTTTTTTTTATCTTTAAAGCCCATCCAGAACCTCCTCCCACCCCTTCCTTTACCCCCCTGTTGTGAGACAAAAGGATTCAACTTGTCTTCTGCCACTCCCACAGATACCAGTGGAGGAAACCCTGGGGTGACAGAGGTGACCCGGTACAGCAGACCTTGAGCAATCACTCCTACAGGCTTCCTCTGTCTTTCAGGAGACTCCCAGGTCAGTCCCAGCCCTCGCTCTGCTTCTCTGATGTAATCTCTCTACCCAGGTCTTCACTCCTCTAAGCAGGGACAGGCATGCAAATCCATGCTTAGGATTTCACCATATGGGCTCTTCTCTATCCTCTGATAGGTTTTTTTGGACCTTTATGTGACTTTGAAGCACCCATGCTTTTTCACCAATGGTTGAACTGTGCAATTTAAATAATTTCAAATCTTAGTAATTACTAATAGTGCCTTGCATCTACTGATATCTAAGTTCATTCTAAGCCATACCAAAACCCATAGCCTCTTCTTATAAATGAGGTAAGCTAAGTTTCGGCCAGGTTAAGAGCCACATCTCTAGCTGGAGCAAACTGAAAGACTTCTTTCAACTGTAAGAGGCCGTCCGTGATTTTCATCAGCCGAAGACATGAGTTTTGATTCAAATAACAGATGAAGAGTCACTGCCTGAGTTGCACACTGTAACATACAGGATTTTTTTTGATTAGATGAAGCCCATCTTGACTAGACATGTTAAAATGGCAAGAGTGATCATGCTCTTGCAGTATTTCTGAATGACCCTCCTTAACTTTTCCCCATAAGCACTTCACCACTCTGGCCTATTTTGGAAGCACACTCTGGCACTATTCTTTTAGTTAATACCAACAAAAGCCATATGTAAATTATAATATTTACACTAGATTACATTTTACGTTTGTGGAGTAGGAATGAGCAAGTGAAGTTTTCTTATGTTGCACATGTCTTTTTCTTTTTCTAGATGTGGCAGTGTGTGGAACAGTAAAAAACTTGTGTGTAACTTTGGAAATCAGGTCTAAAGTTGGCTGTCTTTAGACAAAGTTGTTAAAACTACATTTTGACACCCTAAATAAATTATGTGATTCAGAAACACTAAGAGTCCTGCAACTCTGAAGGAAGAGGTAATTCTTCTTTCAGATGAGAAACAAATTAAAGTCCTGACCGTTTATGATTTTTAATGATCCTGAGCCCAGTAATGTTATTTAGCTGTTACAAATAAATTCCAGTATTATTAATCACCTTTTGCTTGCCTGAGTTTTCCTGGCAGTTACAAAGTAACTATTCATCGGTTACAGCCTGATTTTGAAAATCTAATGTATGTATCCAATGACTGATTTGATTTTAAGCTACTCACCTGTCAAATTTTTACAAGCACATGCTTGAAGCATCAGCATTGTAAACTTCTGTATAGTTACCATACGTTTCTAATTAAAAGCAGCTTCATATATAGGAAGGGACTATAAAGTAGTGGTAGATTTTGTGATCCAGTAAAATTGTAAACATCTAATCTTCAATTATATGTAAAGCCCTATTACCTAAAAGAGGGCTATGGTCTTATGACTCCTATTGATTACAAAGAGATTCCCCAGATTATCTCAAATAATTACATGTCTTCTATTACACTGAAATAACAGAGAGCGTGCCTTAAAAGCAGTCACCTGGATTTCCTGGGCTGTGTATTGCTTGAGGTGCTTATTATATGTGTATTGCTAAACAGTATTAGATATTTTCAGAAATATATTTCTTATAACGAAAAGTAGGGTTTGAGTCAGTGGAGAGTTTTCTTGTTAAAAAAAGAAAAAGGATTTAACAAATATGCTATAGTCTTTTTCTCACATTTAAGCTAAACTTTGTTGAACAGAAAGTATATTATAAGTGAGCTGTTTTCTAGCTTTACTTTAAAATGCTTGCACCAACTATATCATCTTTGACTACTTATAGAAAGCCCACTTCTCTAAGCACTTCTGATCTGTGGCATTTTAAATAATTAAATTGTCTAGGTTATAGCATAATTAAATTGTCTTGGTTTTAATTAGATTCCCTTGTTTTTTTTTAATTACTTCACAACTTAAGGAAAGCCTCATTGTGAACACTGATCTGAAATCTCTGATGTGTTTAATAATATGAGGCAAAAAATATCTGTAGGTGAAAATCTCATCAAATTATATTTGCAGGCCATCTTATATCTTTCAGTAAGGTTAATATCAAGCAGCTTACCTTGTCATCCAATTTCCGTGCACTGAATGAAAGTTCAACGTAGTCATCATTGCCAGACAATTCCTCAGCAATCACCTAAATGGAAAGCTACATATGAGTTCTGCATGGCGTAATGAAAATGGAGAAAGATGTCATTTCCCAATGTGAAGACTGTAAACCCCATTAGGAAACTAAAGTGTGGTACAAATTAAAATGTTTCTCTTTGCAGTCAGGAAGGGCTAATAGCATTCGGTGAACCCCCTTGCTCAACTGACGGGTGGCAACTCATTAAGCCTTCAAAACTGAATAATTTTTCATCACGCGACTATGCCTTATCAAATACCTAAAATGGACAGACCTCCACATCCCTCAGTAAGCCCTTTCCTCTGATCAAGTACTATTCCCCAGATTGGACAATGGAGAATTCCACACAGTCTCACCATGTTCAAGGGAAGAAAAAAGCTGTACTTGAGTTGTATTATTTGGGTCTAAAGCAAGCTAAACGGAAAAAGTAGTGAAGTCACTTGTTATTAGTTGCAATGAAAGGCACATCTACAGAAGGAGAGCTCTCCTGGTGTAATTTTACTGCAATAGCTCTGTTTGGGCTTTCCCTGTCTTACATGCTCTCCCCACAGATTACATCACCTAAAAAAACACATTTCCTGGGTATATTTCATGCCCACAGCCACACTCCTGGAAGCCACATCAGCTTCCCAGCCAGGCTCTGACCATACCCACCACATGGACTCCAGGTCCTCGAGGAGCCAAATGGGTATCCCAACTGTTTCTCAAATCCACTGAAGGCTGCTGAGGTGCAGTGGGTGATGTTTTTACTACCCACATATATAGCTCCCAGAAATTAGCCAGGCTGCCTACAGCCACAATAAACTTCATTAGCATTGTTTTTTTTTTAAGATCTTTTTTTAATTTGACAGAAATTAGCTTAGACAATGCACTGGGCATAACTGGCTGGATTTCGGTAGCAAGGTCTGCAGGGGTGACCTATGGAGGGAGGCTATGAACTCCCCATGCCAGTCACAGCCAGCTCCAGCTGGCTTGGCAATAGGCAGCCCCCACCCACCGTGCCCCAAAACATCAAACCACCAGTGGCGCAATATGGCGCCTCTGCGTCAACATATTTAAGAAAGGGCGGGAGATGCTAGGGGCAGAAGGCACAAGGGGAGGCACAAGAGGTGACCTCTGAGGCCACCCTAAAGAAGATCCAGGAGGAGGCACAGGGAAGGGGACATTGTTGGGGACAGAGCTGGAGGTGCGCTCTTGCAAGGAGGTGCTCCATGCCCGAGGAGGTACCTCTGAGAGGCTGTACCCATGGCTAAGCCCACCCTGAAGCAGGGATGCCCCCAGAGGGACTGTGGCCAGTGGGTAAACACATGGCAGAGCAGAGAAAATGAGGAGGCAGGAGGCAGCAGGGGCAAAAAGAATGAGAAACAGAGTGGCAAAAAAAAGAAATCACTATGCTCTGATCCCAACCTCCTGTGCCGCACTTTGCCTTACCAAAGAGGCTGAGTGTAACACGTGGTGAAAACAAGGGGAGCAGAGACAATGAAGGGGGCAGGAGACGTGTCTGTACTGAGATTGAGCTACGGTAAGTGGAGAGGAAAGATGTTTTCCCAAAAAGAGTTTGTTTGTTCTATTTATTTCTCAGCACCCCCAAGCAGTAATTAGAATTTTATGCTAATTGGCAACGATTTAAATTAAGTAAAATTCCCCAAATCAAGAATATTTTGGCTGTAACAGCTCATTGCAATAAACTGTGATACTTCCCCATGCAAAATATTCACATGAAACCACATCGGGGCACAAATGTTTGGTTGTTCATTAAAGTAAGATCACACAAGCATGTATGTGCGATTTACCTGTTCCAGGCAAATGTGAGTTTGCTGAAAATTTGACCCACAGAGTCTGACACAACATTTCTCTTCCATGTAGTCTGATGGCTTAAAAGATGATATGCTGTATATAACCACCAGTGCCCTGGGATTTGCACACCAAGTTTCACAAGTATTTTCAACCGAAAACAATGAACCCTTTCTTACAGACAGACTTCTAATTGGAGAAGCAGAGAGAGGTTCTTTTTTTATCCCACAGCCACATAACACAAATGTATTGATGAGATATTACACAGTCAAAAGGCCTAATAAAATTCCAGCAAACCATGTCTGAGACAGGAATTTTGAGAATCCTATGAAAAAATCAAAATTCAGTACATTAAACAAGTTAGGAAACTAGTCTTTGTAACTTCCATACTTGACAAACAGCTGGTATGTACCTTCAGGTTCAGAAATAATGATAACTAACGCATTTCCACTTCTTCTGTTCAGACAGCAAACGTTTCACACTGTAATTTTTGCCTGAGTTTGGTTTTCCTCCATTTGAGTAACATCGACCCACTCTTTAGTACCACTGGCCAGAAGCCAATGAAGCTAACTAAGGTCCATGTTTTATCATTATCATCCAGTGTTAGGTCAGCAGGGACTATTAACTCATCTTCTCTCATCTCTTGTATATCACAGACCACAAATTTTTGCCAGAAGACTCTATTAGCAAGCCTGGTGATTTTAGTTGAACCAGACCGTTTGTGTTTTCACAAGACTAAACTCCTTCATGTCCCTCATGGAACAGGAAGGGTGTACAGCACCACAGGGATGGATGAGGTGAAGTGCGCCCAGAGAATCCCAGTGGGCAAAACACATTGGTTTACTTAAGGAGCAAGACTCTCTCCTGGCTCTATTCAGACAGAAGACTGGAGGATTTCTTTCCAATCCCAGAACAAAAATGTGTTTCACCTTACGCATTTAAGCAAATCCCTTCCCAGTCAGGCACCAAGGAAGACATCTAAGAAAAAAAATTCCCTAGGCTCTCAGAAAGCATTGTTTCTCATATTTTGCTGTCTCTTCTGTGGCTGAAAGCAGGAAAAAAAAAATCCAAACAATCAAGCCGAAAGCCCCAAAGCAGAATATTTTATTATAGTCTCTGTCTTAATGCAGAGCTGCAAATGTCATAAGCATGATAGGTTCAGTGCAGACAAGCTTTATCTCCCAAACAAGCCAGCAAAGAGAAAGATGAAAGGGAGGTAATACACTGATTTTCAGATTTCAGGATACACATGGGGCTGCTAGAAATATCCAGTCTGTAATTGCATTACTACACAGCCAAAATACCTAATACCTAATTTCATAAACCTTCTGCATTTAGTGCTGGGGTGTGGGTGTGGGTGTGCAGTTGTTTTTTTTTTTTTTTTTTTTTAAAGAAAAC
>VXAL01012024.1:231539-266718 GCA_013399475.1 Chauna torquata
ACCTAATTTTAAAAACCTTCCGCATTTAGTGCTGGGGTGTGGGGGTGCTTTCTGTGTTTTTTTTTTTTTTTTTTAAAGAAACTGCAAAAAGCCCAAAGGCCTAGAAGAATCAGGCTTCTTCACCTTTCAAATACTAACCATGAAAGACTTTTATATTTAATTTTATGAGGAACATACATAAAACTGTTCGTATGCAATATCTTAAATGCAGTTGGAAGTGGGTCAAAACGAATTTCTGAAGGTTCTAAAGCTTTGGATAAAAGTAATCAAGCAGTACAACTTCCTTGCTGTCATCAAAGTATCTTAAAAGAAGTAGCAGTAGCAGTAAATGTTATGACTTTTGTACAAATTATACATTATTTGTTGCCATTTCCTTACAAGAAACATTTGTCAGAAACAGTAAAAGGAATCTGTTAAATAAACAATTTAAATGATTTAAATGCATTTCTCAACCAAGGGTTGTTCTGGTGACTTAGCACAATGCTTTTAGGGAGAATTAGTCACCTTAGATGTCTTTAAACAACAGGAAAATAAAAGTGTATTTAAGACTGGCTTACTGTTATAGACGACTTCCCTGCTGTGTTCCCATGTTTGAGTAAGGACTTGGAGAGTTTCCTCTGAGAAACAATCTGCACAAAAACAAATGGGAAAAAATTAGAATCTGTAGTGCACACAGGGCTAATTGATTTCAATTTTATGTTTTGTTTTGTTTTTGTGTGTCAAGGTAGTGTCTTAATCCAAAATCAGAGTCCTCATACAGAAAGACCACTGCTGAGAAGAAAGTCTCCCCAGGAATTCTGCAGATGGGATGCAATGGAAGGACAAAACACCCAGACAGGGTCAAGCAGAATCGGAAGAACACAACCCACTGAGAAGAACAGAATAGTGGAAACTGCATGTCAGATTTTCCTCAACTATTTCCATGGTGGAGGTAACAGGACATTAGCAAGTTTTAAATGGACTTAGAAGACAACAAGGGGGCAGCTGTATACAATAAATCCATCAGATTTGCAAAAACAAAACAAAACAAAACAAAATCCTACATTTATTTTTGTAGGAAATCGAAGACCATTTCAAAGAGAACACAACGATTTTATTTCAAAACATCAACAACTCCAAAGTCAGGACAGAAGCAAGCAGCCTGCCCTATAGTTTTAGTTCCAAAGTTGTCTCCTTTGCTTACCAGGTACCAGACCTCTCCTGAAACTCAGCACTGTAAATGAACTTGTCCATTGACCAGTTTACAAATGTACCTCAAATAAATGTTATTAAAGTGACACTGAAAAAACACATTGTTTTCTATCCTAGTAAGCATTAAATTTCCATAACAATCTTGTAACACTTAAAACTAGACCAGTAAAAACATTAGAAAAGGAAAAAACCTTAAAGCAACGCATAATTGGTAAGCTACAGTTGATGTTCCAGTATATTAGGTCCTTCCTTTCTTCCTCTCTGTAAAGTTAATGCTGTCTTAAAATGTCCCGTCCCCCCCGCCCCCCGCCTTTTGTTTTTTAATTGGAAAACTTCAAAATGCAGCCAGATGTGGAGGCAACTCTAAACACACCTTAGGAGTCACAATTAATATTGTATTTAATGTGACAACACTGGAGCAGGATCGTGCTGTGCCATGTGCTGGGCAGACACTGAGCAAAAGGTTGTTTCTTCCCTAGAATGTTGTTTCAGCCTGCACTAGGAAGGTTGTTTCTTCACCTGAATGGCTAACCCATAACACTTCACATACAGTGATCTACAAATAGAGATCTTTGGCAAAATATGTAGAAATATTCGTTGTAAGAAAGAGTCACTCATGAAGGAAAAAGAATGGCTCCAGGCACTTTGTGAGAGTCCTGGGCATTACACTCATTTCAGTAATAAGCCAGCTCAGTAAGTAGTGGCCAGAATCAAAACGGGGTGAATAATGCAAAGTCATGGCCACCCAAAACAGATGCTGCGAGATAGGAGCAAATAGCATGGAAATTTTGGCCTAACATCACCATGGGGAATCATCAATTTTCTGAATTGAACAGAAAGATAGAAATGGCACCTCAGATTTTACTCATCTACTGTCATAATGGAGACAGCAGGACAGAAGCAAGTTTTAAAAGAGCTTTAAATGTGAGAGAGGAGTGTTATCACAGGGCTGGACAGGACCTTCAGAATCACTTTGTCCAGCTTCCCAGTCCGAATGCAGGACCAGCTACAACTGGGTCAGCTATACCTGACAGATGTGTTTCAGATATCTAGAGGCAGAGAAACAACCTCCTCCAGCAATTTATTATGCTACTTGTTATCCTCACCGTAAATATATTTTCCTAAGAGCTAACTTGATTCTCTGTAATTAAAGCCCATTATTTCTGTCTAATGCATCATGAATAAATAAGAAGCATTTTCCCTTTCTCTTTCAGTCAGTCTTTATATCTGAAGGCTAACATCATATCTCCACAGTCTTCTCTAGACTACAGAATCTAAGTATGTCCTATTTTTCCTTTTTGACCAGATTTTGTAGACCTCAAAACATCATCAATGCTTTCTGCTGCTCCCTCACCAACTGGTCCATATCCTCCTCTTTGAATAATGCTGAAAATTGGACGTAATATTCCAGATCTTTCTTACGCAAGAAGAGCTTCTCGTGTCTTGCAAGCTATCCGACTGATACATTCCAGAATTGCATTTGACTTTTTCCTGAACATCACGATGCTGTTACCATGCATATTTATGACCATTTCAGATTTTTCTTTGCCAGCTGTTTCTTACCCTGCATTTTTGCACCTGGTTATGACTTAAATAAATGATTTGGTACTCATCCTTTTTGGACTGCCTTCCATAAGCCAGCCGCTGCCCACCACCTCACTCACTTTTCCAAATTAATGTAAGGATTTCATCACCAATATTCATCTGTGGCAGCAAGGAATGCAGATAGGAGAGCATGGAAGAAGACCAGTAGTGCCAGGATTCAGATGTCCTTCTTCCCTAGGATCTTGCAAAGATTGTTCACTGCAACCCCTTAAGTCACCTATCTCTCTCTTTTCTTGCCAGCTAAACAGGTTCAAATAAAAATTGTTGTGCTCCTGTGAACTGTGAGAAGCAAGTTACATAACCTTGAGATTTTCAGATGAAAGGTGATACAGAAATATGATATTCTTAATATATTATTAAATTGTGGGTTATGTATCTGACAACAAATTATGGCAGCTGGGGAGCACAACACATGTATCTCTATGATTTCCTTGCTTTCCCAAAGATGTACAGACAACATTGTAAAATACATTAAGCTCTTCCGCTGAAAGCTGTGGGTATTGCGTACCAGAAACCTCTTCAGATATGTTACACATATATATCCCCAATACAACACAGAACTTGGATGGGAACGTGTCCTTCAGCTAGCCTCCTTTAAAGACAGCAGGATTTTTCCTCATGAATGACTCAAATCCCTACAGCTCCTTTTGCTGCTTTGGAAATTGTCACAGCTTTCAAGTGGCATTGGGCAGACAAAAACCAGAAGCTTGGGAGCTCCCAGGCAGGTGACAGATAAACAGCTCACAGTTCCAGAGAAGGTAATTTATTCTGACGTTCCCATTACTAGATCACATTAATAAGACTAGCTCTCTAAACCATTAGCATTATCATGACACAGCGAGCACCCTACATATGTAAATATGTCTGTTCATGTGAAAATATTTACCAGTTGTTAATTATGTGGTCAGTAAAACGAATCTCCATCTGGCAATACTGTGCCAAGATCATTGCCTCAAACTGTAATTATTGGTTTAGGATCAGCAGACTATCATTGTACTAACTGACAAGGAATCGGTATTCTCTAGCAGTAAATTGCCCCTCTTTTTCATGCAGCGTACAAATAGCAGCTCCCACTGGTGAAAGAGCCACTTCTCCAGAAGCTGCCATCAATTATATAACATATTTATTATGCATCAGCGTAAATCACCTCCTGAACATCATCATAAGAAGTGTTAGCTGACCTGATTGCCAGAAAGTGAGTCCTAAACAGCAGTAACTCATGGGCCTAGAAAACACCTGCCTAAAGTCAGGCTTGAAGAGACGGCTGAACTTGCAAAATGGCTTACAGTAATTAACCATCAGGAGTCTGATTTGACTCCTACTTCAAAAACTTGCAATTTAAAACTTCACCTGCAGAGAAAAAGGTGTTTTGTGCAATCTGATGTGAAGAAGTGCAGGATGTAAATGCCTCTCTTCTTTCTAAAATACAGATATTAGAATCCAGTTCAGTCCTATTAGACATCGTTACATTTCCAGAACATGTTTTTTTCCTGAACATTTTGTTAGAAGCATGACCTACCAGTGAACAAATGGATGTGGAAACCTCAGAGATTTAAGAGGTGAAGCTAAGAGAGACTTAAGAAGTGAAGTTAAGTTTATCTGTGGCTCCAGCTACATATAAATTACTACACAGTTTTGGTCTCAGACAGACACATGTCCAATAACATGTATCATACTTAACACATTTGCAAGAGGTAATAGGAACAGAATGTAAAAGTAGTTGCTCTGTTTCAGAGAGGGGGGATATACACTTGAAGGGATTCCTATTTACCTCCTACGAACATCACCTCAACTAGATTTCTGGTCTGTGCTGCCAAGGGATATCAGCTTTGGGTAAGATGGGGGCGAGAAATTCCCTTGAAGATGATCTACATTTGCCTTATTACATTTAAGTGCAAACAGGCTAAGGACAGATCTGAACAGATGCTCTATATTGCTGTGATTAAAACTAGATTCCCATGTTGCCTTTTGATCCTCTCTCTCCAATTTAAAATATATAAAAGGTGCTTTGCTATTTTTATATAAGAAGTACGAACAGATGCAATGTTTTGGATAAAAGCACCAAGGCACTAACACCAGCTGTGTACAGTGCATTGCTCAGTAGTCACTCAGAGGCAAGGACTCTGATGAAGGTTTGCTCTCTCCTGTATCTGAGTCGTGACTAATCAGCACCGTGTGAGATGAGCTGTGATATATAATGACCTATTCTAACTGGCTTGTGTAAGAACCTTTCAAAATACTTTTCTCCCTGTGCTCCTTCCTTAATCAAATATAGGGATAACTTTCAACAACATCACGCAGAATTCCCAACACTTACAAATCAAACTAATGAGAAGATTTAAATATTGCTTTTTAACCTATTTATTTTGGAATTGGTGGGAACAGATAAATCCCATATATCACACTGAGAAGTCCTGTTTACATTGACAGCTGGGGCTGGTCCAAGTTCTTTAAACAGCACTGAATAACTTTTGCAAAGTGCCACCCTGAGCAGGAGGCCTGATGATCACCCGCCGTATTTCCCCTGGGATCAGCAAGCTGTGTGTTTTTTGTTAGTTTGCTTGCTGGAATTAAATTGTGTAACACGTAATATTACAAATTGTGTAAATGTGTAATATCTAGCTCTGGATATAACACCAATATTCTTTTGTTAAAGGCTTCTTGAAACTTCCATTGATAATGACCACAGCTCCTTTTCTATTTATGTGCTATGTCACTTGTTTTTTTTAACTCTTGTGAGATGTGAACCACCAGTCTCTGATTTTGACAGAACCAAGGACTAAACAAATAGCCTGCTTAGTGGCAAGAGTGTGAGCAACTTAGTTTTGTGCTTCTTGTAACAACACTAGAAGAGTAGGATAATTTTAAATAACTCCTTCAATCTCTCAAATTCTTTATTCAGACTGGCCTCTTCTTCCCATTGGACCTCCTTAGAGGACCCCTAAATTTACTTATTTAGATAACTAGGTTAGGCACAAATTTCCCTCCATGGTACACAACTCCAAGAAATCTTTGTATCTCTTCCTTGCCAGTTAGGATAGTCAGACAAATAGCTTTAGCCTAGCAATCATTTCCTAGCACCTCTGTGTTAATTCTTCTCCCAGATGTGTTATTCCTGTTATATGGACTTGCGCAGTTGCTTAGCTTTCTCTAGCAGACCCCACTTTTTCAGGACCACTAAGAGCACCTAGATGTATTTTACTAGCATTTTTCCCTTGATCCAAATGCCTTTTACACAGACGATCTTCACCATCAAATGCGTTCACTTCCCCAGCATAGAGCCCTTGGTGCCACACACAATACAATCCGGTGTCTGGATGTCATGGTTTTGGCTAGGATAGAGTTAATTTTCTTTGTAGAGGCTTGTATGATGCTGTGTTTTGGATTTTTGATGAAAACAGTGTTGATAACATGCCAATGTTTCTAGTTGTTGCAGAGCAGCGCTTACACAGAGCCAAGGACTTTTTTTTGCTTCTTGTGCTGCCCTGCCATCGAGGAGGCTGGTGGTGCACCAGAAGCTGGGAGGGGACACAGTCAGGACAGCTGACCCCAACTGGCCAAAGGGATGTCCCGTACCTTGTGGTGTCTTGCTCAGCAATAAAAGCTGGGGTAAAGAACGAGGAAGGGTGGGACGTTCGGAGCGATGGCGTTTGTCTTCCCAAGACACCAAGGGCGTGATGAGCCCTGCTGTCCTGGCAGTGGCTGAACACCTGCCTGCCCATGGGAAGTAGTGAATGAATTCCTTGATTTGCTTTGCTTGCGTGCGTGGCTTTTGCTTTACCTGGTAAACTGTCTTTATCTCAACCCATGAGTTCTCGCACTTTTACCTTTCTGATTCTCTCCCCATTCCACCCAGGGACAGAGTGAGCGGCTGCGTGGCACTTAGCTGCCTGCTGGGGTTAAACCACAACACTGGAGAAGCAAACGCCCACTGAAGAGCAGTGATACATTTAGAAACAGAGAGTTTTTTTTAACAGCATCCACTAGAACCATGCTGATGTATCCAGCAGGGCAGCTATCACACTCTTCCCAAAAATGTCCGCCTTGAATTTTTCAGCAACCCTTGCAAGAATATGCAAATTCTTCTCCAGAGCTCTAACTGCCCTCCAGCAGCTGTTTATCCCTGATCAGCCCCATTTATAGGGCTTTTCACTCAACAAGCATTAAACTCCCCTCCTCTAGGCAATATTTAATTTGTATCTTTCCAAATTTGCGGTTGAACTCCCTCTCTAGCTGCAGAATGACCACTGCAAGGTCTGATGCCTGTCTATGGTTTCGGCATCACATCAGCTCATCCACCAGTGCCCAACTTCAGTCTCATGAACACTGCAGTTACTTTTGGACTGCTAGCCTACGCACTTTTAGCTGTGACAGTACCTACTAATCATCTCCGAGTTAGCCTTCTCATGTTTCATTTTGCTCCCACTATGCATGTCCTTCCTAAGTGGCGTATTTCACTCTGCTATCAGTATCTCAGTATCTTTCTCTCTCTCTTTTTTTTTTTTTAAACATGGCACTACTTTGTTTACAGCAGTATGTACACCTCCCCGTCGTGGTGGTCATGAGGCCAGCTAGGAATTTGCACATTCTGCCCAAATTGCATTTCTCTGTGATACAATGATTTACATTTCACAGTACCACATCTCTGCTTCCTCCTCCCTCCTTAAACTTCAGCAAGGGCTAGTTCTGTGCCCTGCGGTTGTCTTTTCGAAGTGTTTTGCCTCAGCTATCAGTTAGAATTTGGTGTTTTAAGATGAGCTCAGTTAATACCCCAAACTAACACGACTTAGTCTTCAGCCTTACATCAGCCTTCCATATCTTCATTTTGTTTTAATTTAGAAATGTGAACAAACGTTCTTTTTCAAAGGGGATTCTTCAAACTCCTGTACTACAGTGTCATAGTTGCCCTACTGCAGTTGAATTAACTAATAGCTACTAAAACCATCAAGTGCTTCAAACTCAGTTTGTAAGAAATCTACCTGTATCTTACCGTCATCCTCTCTGCCTGCACCTCACTGCTTGCAGCGAGAGAATGAATACTGTATAGGCGTTCTTAGGCTTTCTTCCACATTTTTGGAGAGGATCTGCTGTGTTGACTCTTCTAATCACCTGTTCTTCCACTGGAAGTGGTAGTTTGTTTTTTTGCTGGTACCATGTTGTATTCAGCATTGCTGAGATTCAAGAACTGAGACAAGTGCTTGTGAAATTTCAGTCACCAGGTTCAGACTGTACAACACTCTGTCCTAAAACAACAGCTGATTTGAATGATTTTTTAGCACCTCCTGAAGTTACAGCTCTTTGAATTGTTTGCCACAAAAGGTGCTAAAATGCACAGCTGGACTAACCTAAAGCATCTTTTATCTAAGTTCTGTTCCTTTCTTGACAAGCAATTGGTATCTTGCCAAGTGGTTTTAACACATACAATTAAAGTGACTTGGCTCTGTTTCCAAAATCATTTTCATCTCCAATGTGCACCAAAAGAAGGACTATGCCACATCCAAAACTCAGGATATAACAATACGAAAGATATTAAACGCTCATGAAACACGCTGTTAAGCTGTCTCCTTCTTCCATGAAAATAAGGGCAACCCATAAAGCACCCATTTCACAGCTACAATGTCTCCCAAATGAAGGAATGTAATACATTCATGGTACCGTTTTAAGTAGAATGATGCAACCAGAGTGGCTAGATAAATGACTGGAGATTTAACATTTGTAAAATGTATCTTAAAGCTTGTCAATTAAATTTTAGTGCGCTCCTGCTCTAATCTATTTAAACTACTGTAAGATTCTAAACATCCACAAATAAAATGACAGATTTTACTGACATTTCACCTGAGTGGGTATATGACTAATTTAAGACAGGGCAGAAGAACTGAGGTATTTCTGTCTCTCAGTGTAAAGACTTCCTCTCCTTCACACATTAACCTTTAACCTGGTTTCTGACCAAGCAAGATCTACACAACTCTGATGTGCTTGTGTCTGTCTTGATATGCATTTCCCAGCCATTTTTGAACCCACCGAATAATTTCCATGAATGGTGGCAGAGACGCATCAAGTATACTACATTTCAACATGAAGAGAAGCCAGACAGCAGGTAGATACCAGTTGCCTTACTCTGCTCTCATGAAAAAATAGTTTTGGGAATGAGTTCACCCTTCACAGATACCAAGAAAACCCTGCAAGAGAGTAAGTTCAGCCATATATGTCCATAATGAAGAAAGTTTCATTCTGTTATAACTGTTCAGATTTTTTATTTATTTATTTTTTGGTAGAGCCAGTTTTACTGCTGTAATCATCCCTTCTGTACATATGATACTTTCTGTACCATACTCATCTCTCTTCAAGATTTCTTTTGTTCCCTATAGTATGATCAGCTCACAGCCTATTTACATCTGAATTACACCTCTCTCTGTTCCTGTTAAAATCTGTGCCTGAAAATAGTCAATCAAAACAGAACACTGAGAAAAAAAAGATATCCATATCACAAGAGGCAATAATGTTATTACAGGAAATAGCTTATCAATAGCATATCTTTGAATTTAATTAGTATGTAGTATATGCAGCCCTTTTATAATTAGCTATAATAATAACTCATAATAATAGCAAACTAAATTTTAAATTAGTTTTCTAAAGACCACTACAGTAATTCATAAAAAAAGATAAAGTATGCAAAAACAAAGTAGTACAAACCATACAAGTAATTCCATTAACTTTGACTGGCAAGATTAATCTAGAGCTGAAAATCTTACAGCTTCAGATGTCATGCTGCAATGGCAAACCAAGAGCTTCCTGAGGATAACTGAGGTGTTTTAAATGGTTAAGTAAAGTTAGGGAGAGTACTGTGTGAATGATTTCCTTGTGCTCTGAGTCAGCCCTGGTAGAAAATGACATTCATATCTAATAAAGTACATTATTCATCCCACTAATGAACTGAGCAACTTCATTTGGAGGAGATCAAAGGCCAAGTATTTAAAGGTATTTACATACCTAAGGAGGCAGACAGACATCTAACGAGATTTAGGAATTCAAATACCTTGAAAAAAATGGTCATATGTCTTTTGCACTCCAGAAGCAGTCAACAGACTATGAAACAAATATTCTCATACAGGCTAGTTCAATTTAATTAATTCAGGTGCAATTATGGCTTTCTTAGCTTTTCTCCAAACCAAGAGTAAGGGGATTTGCACTGGCTGAAACTGAACTAATCATCAATCAGCATTTTCAAGTGCATACTCTGCTAATGACATACAGTATTAAAAGCGTACAAGAAACAGCAATATTAATTACTAAGAAGGAAGATTTTCAATATAATTCGTACATGTATGCATGTACGAAAAATAGGAAATCTCTACATAAGACTTGAAAAGGTTCTTGAGAGGCAAAGATGTATATCTGCTATTTTCTGTGCATGTGCTACTAGCTGAACAAGTAATGGAGTTGTGAATTGTACCAATATTTTAACACACATTTAAATTAAAAGAAACCAAATAAGTCACGGAACCACAGACTTGAAAATGGTAGAGACCAGCTGTGGTAAGTAATAAAAGAAAAGTCACAAAAGCTACTCCTATTACCGTAGAGCTGGGATGGCTCACAGCATTTAAGAAACAACAACTTTACTGGTTCCTATAACTTAATGCTGTTGCAGGCACAGCTGCGCAGGCATCAAGAATCTTGGCAATGTAAGTTTGTTTCTTTCTTGCTGGAAGATGACTATTCCTTAAACAATTTTTGTGAGTTCTTAAAGACCAGGCTGGGACTTCTGGGCAAAACTTCAGAGAAAAAAGTGCTACTAATCCACCTTCCTGATACTTAATTCCTGTGTGATTTAGAAGTGAGCTCTGGCTATTAGACAGTTTGAGCCCTTATTAAATTATGCAATTTTAATGCATTATAAAGTTTATGCAATATAAAACAGAACACTCCAATAAGAGAGCTTTACAGAGGCTCAGAACACATGAAGGCCCTAACACACAAACAGAAAAGGACTTGGGTTTGGGGTTTTGCTATCCCAGCTGAACACCCTCACAATTAGGCTACCAATTCTCTGACAGTGCTTTGTCTAGGATTTTTTTCATTGTTTTTGACAGACAATAATAATAATAGTAATAATAATCCATCTTCTGCCCCTTGAAACAAACAATTACAGTTTTTCTGAGTGACGAAAAAGCAACAAAAGCTTCACTGATTAGATGGGGATTCAGTTGGAAGTGATTAGTCAGGGTGAGTGCCTGAACACTTTTCCTAAGGATGAGGAAGAGGAAAGGGTTAAAAAAAAAAAAAAGGTAAAGAGAAAGGGAAGAATTTACTGTCCTTAGTTACAGACTATATTTGTAAAACCAGAACCAAGGACAAGGTGACTCATAGCACCTAAAGCACCTGTATGAAAGCAAGAGGTAACCTTTATAAAGTGGTGCCCCAAAATAGCTGTTAAAATACTACTGTTCACGATTTCACTGCTTATCACAAAGATACATTGGTGCCTATGCTTACCAGTGCCTATGGAAAGAATAGTAACTATTTCGCATGAATCAAAGAGCTAGAAGACTAAGGTCAGATGCTCCTGATGGAGCATCCCAAGCCACTTATGTCACAGTGGAAAGCACAGTGCCAAACCACTGCCCTACCCCAACGCTCCTGCTCCAAAGGAAGAGAGCTGTCACGTGCAGCAAAAAAGTCCCAGAATTTCAAAAATATGCTTCAAATTCAAAATAATGTTTGTTAGGTTACAAGCACAACACAATACAATATCTTTGCTTAAGTAGATACCACAGAACTGTACAACTTCTTTAACTGTCAAAAGGTGGTATTGGATATTAGATATTATTTTTATACAGTTAGAAATGACCTGTAAAATGAAAAATACTAACAAATTTTAAAAAAGAGTAGTCTTTTGTTATGCATCTTAACCTTACATTTAGCAATTTCAATTTATTTAAGTAATAAGTAACACAGCATGGAAAGCTTAATTGGTTGGAGTATGGCACGTCCTGTTGATGTAAAGTCCCTTAAGAAACTCCATTTTATAAACCACACATAAAAAGAAACTATATTTTAAGATTATGCTACTAGCAGAGGAAAATCTGTTTGAACTTTCAAGTTTAGTACCTTCTCAAATATTTCAGGGCTTTCTTGATCTTACTGTCATTCCAACTGGTAACTAACTTTTGTACAGAACATATTTGTTAACATTCTGCAATTCAGAACATTACCAGGACACTCTCAAGATGCTGGTAAAATTGAATGTAAATAGAGCCTTTCAGAGTGGAAGGAACAGATTTTTAGTACTTAAAATAAAAGAAAAAACAACAGCAACAAAAAACACCATTAAACCTCCTCCTGCTCTAACCTTTCAAGAGATAATCTGCTATTGTTTTATATGCAAGGGAAACTTTTGAGCATGATGAAAAAATAAACCCCTTTAAGGAAACCTATCTATTTAGCACACTGACTTTTTCTTAATTATACTCAGCGGCTATCTGTCCACGACCATTTGTTCTACTGTGTATAAATACTGCAGCATATGAAATGCCTGTTGATGTATCTCCTCTTCACATCCAGGTATAACTGACTGCATGCCAGGATGCTGTTAACCACAGTATTTACTGGCAGAGGCACAGAATTGGCTTGTCCCATTAAGAGTAGTAGAAAAAATTGTTGCTGAATATCCAGTGGGGTATCACTGGACAGTGTATGTTAAGGACCTAACAGGCTACAGGTACTGCTGTCATTACTCTCTTGGGACACAGATTCAGTACAGCGTTTGGGAGAGGACTATGAATAATGACACTTTCTGAAGGACTGCATTTCTGCATCTTTCTCATCCAAGATCCCAAATTTCCCATAAGCTTGTATCAATTAGGCTGCATGTAAGATTTAGACCAGCATTCCTAAAGAAAGAGAAACTCTGTCAGCTTATTGCATAACCATTCTGTTGCCTTTCCCAGTATTTGTTATTCTACTGGTTTCTTTTAGGTAGGAATATTGCATAATGTGGGCAGAAATGAAGGTTTACTACATATCTGAATGATGATCTACAAACAGGTCCAGGTAACTGAATCTCTTATAGATCAATTGTTACCTAGAACAGAGCAATAGAGGTTGGCACATTCATGAGAAGTGGATAGATAATCAGTCTTTCAGACTACGCCTAAAATCTACATCCTGTCTGGATGTCTCAGATAAGACCCACTTGCAATGGGAAAGTGAACCGATAGACAGGCAGACACACTCTCACACAAAATCATAGCATTTTATTCAGTCATTAAATTGATGTAGAGCAACAAATTCAGTCAAAGTTAGCTCAAGAAAAGCCAAGCCTCTATTATCATCATAAAAAATGCAGTAATTATACCAAACAGCTAAATATGAGTTTAGCTCCATATATACAGCCTATGCTGTAAGATTTTCAATGCTAAACTCCTCATAATGGCTTTGCTTGGATGACAATCCCAACACTAACAAGTTTGGGTTTTAAATCAGTTGAGGAACTATATATAAAGTTAAAAAACAAAACAAAACAAAACTAGAAAGTGGGAGGAAAAAAAAAACACCAAAAAAATCTAAATATGTGATCAGAGTCCTAAGGCTACATTACTGTGAACAGACTTCACACTGTCATTATTTTTTCTTGGTTACCATTAAAATTACACTGCAACCAACCCAGCTGTGTGCTATTTATAGAGATCAAATCATTATAAAGACATGTTTATGCTACGAGCAGCAGCAATGACATTTTTTCCCTTCATTTTCAAGTCAATTAAGACAGAAAAACATTGTAATAACTTTTTTCTTTCTCGTTCTCCTTGACATTATAGGAGTAGTTTATTTTCATTGATTAAGGCCACAGAATATCCACAAGAAGTCTGTCAGAAAGAACAGACTTTACTACGTACTGAAAAATTCCTAAACACCAACACCTTGATGTTAAGCTTTCAAGTTAGTAAATATATGTATACATATTTCTTACGAATTCTCTCACTGAGTGGACTCCCCTTTTAGCATGTTTGGCCCAACGGCTTTGACTGTTCTTGAATAACAGCAAAAAGAGAAAGAAAGGGATCAACGCGCAGTGGGGGCTGAAGGAGCAACAACAGGAGGTGAGAAACAGGAAACAAAAGCTTTGCAGCGGCTTCTGTTGCAAGAAACATTGTGCAGATGACACACTTCCGTGGAAGCACTGCAAAAGGATAATCTAAGCGAAAGCACTGCGTGCTCTCATCACCTAAGCTACCCCAGACCATAGAGCAGAGAGACAGTTTACCCTCAGCTTAGTGAAATTGAGACCATCCTCAGCATTGCTATTATGGACAGAACTGAGAACTGTGTTATGAGGCCCTACATAACAAGAAGTCTGGTAGAAATAAATTCTGTGGTACCTGGCATACTGTAGCATGCTACCAGTCAGCAATATAAGAATTCACTGCAGACCAGGCTCTGACAACCTCTAGATATTGATCCTGTGGGTAGGACTCATCACCCTTAAATTTAGTCACCTAAAAAGTCAGGTATGTACTCTAAGCCAGATGTCTAGACTCTCCTGCTAACTGACGGAGAAAAACAAGTATCTCGTGAAGGCAATTTATCCTAACCTATGATGGGTATCTCAGGTGGAATGAATCAATTGCTGGAGCTGTCTGTTTCTCTCCACTGATCTAAAGATGGAAATCAGAAGACTAACTTAGTCTAGACATCTAACTTGGATGACTGAGAGTCAGGGAAATGAATCCAACTCTATCCCTCTATTTGCCACATCACCAGGCACTACCCTATGTGAATAAAGTGTATTTGTAAACAACCCTTGGGCTTGGAACTTACTCTAAATCCCATATAACATTAGAAACAATAACCTTCTCCTAAATCAGCACTGAAACAATGAGCTTGTGCTTTTACTTTACAAGGCCAATTAATAAAGAATTGGCCCTGATTAAGCACTGATTAAGAATTTTGTCATGAATGACAACTCTCACCCATCAGTCTTTTAACCAAGTGATATATTTCATATACATAGAAAAGATCAGAGGCGAGAGGAAAAAAACGGCAGTGACACCTACTTGTCCAAGAGTACACTCCATGCCACCAAGAAAATCTGCTTCCTTCAGCCCATTGTGATTGCTGCTAATGTCGTGGACTTCAAACCGCAACCGCTGCACCTCTTCAAAATAGAAGTCCACCGTGAACAGCTTGGAGAAGACGGGATTTATACAGGTTCGAATCACTTCTGTCCTGTCAACCTGCCAAATGGAAAACAGGTCAGATGAGTGGCTTCTCTTTCTAGCAGTGATGGACTACAACGAGCCCTTCAAACACAGTTTTGCTCAGTTACCAGGATTGACAGCTGTGACCATGGCCACAAGTACTACCATTTGTACGGGCAGCAACAGCTGTCATTTCTGTGCTGGTCACATGGACAAGGTACGGCCAACATCCCTTGCCTCTCCCTTCTAGCAAGTCTTTGGCAGATCTTGGCAGGAACATGGGGCACAGTGTGCAGCCTCCTTCGCAGGGTGAACAATGACTGCCCCCAGTTGGGTATACGAGATCAGAGAGGAGGCAGAGTCAGTTGCTGAGCACAGGCAAAGCAACTGTCTTGTGCTGGCACCGCTGCTCTAACCAGTGCTGGTGATACAATTCCAGGGAGCTCAAAACAGCAGCTTGTGGTGGAGCAATGTTTGGATACTAAATCAGAAGGAAGGAGAGGATGTGATCAACAGAGAAAAGCTAAGAGAGATACAGCCACAGTCAGCTCTAGCAGAGTGAAGATTTCATGAAAATACAGAACTCAGTGGAGACAATAGCACAGACCATGAAAAGTAAATTCACATAAAAACCACCTAGGACAAAATTCAGTTGTGATCAGAAGAAAGACACTAAGGATGAATTTGGCCAGTTGGGAAAAAAAGAAAAAAATCTTATAGGTGCCATAAAGATGCATGTAAGTTTGAACTAAATCCCTACAAGACTTGTTACTTCATCAGGTTGGTCTTATTTTCTTACTAAAACCATTCAAAAACAAATGAGAAGTCTGTGGGCAAACAATCCAATATGATAAAGTTATCATGCCTCAGCAAGATATCCCTTTTCAGCTTAATCACAGTAATTGAACCAGGACATGTTTTTAGTGCAACTAAGACAACCTATGCTAGCACAACTCACTTTGGCTTGGGGATGACTTGCTGCATATTCTGTTACTGTGGTGTATCAGTGGATGGCCAAATCTTTTCTACCCAGTCATAATTTGATGCTCACTTTGGAGCATGCATTCACAGCTTTAGAAGTTATTAAATTCACTTAACAAAGGTAATAATGATCTCAAAGACTCCTTTAGCTCCTTCCCTATCGCTATGAGATTTTTAACATAAATACACAAAGAACCTCCTGGTCACAGCAATACTACTCTGCTTAAATTTAGCAGAGAGGTCATGGGAGACAGTGAGAGATTTCCCTTCCTCCTATAAAAGATATGGTCTGGGTTTCCCCTAAGTCTTCTTTGCAGAGAATAGAGGCAGAGTGGTACTCACTTTGTGATTTTCTAGGGATAATAACTGGGAAGTTAACTATAGAATAACTATAGAATTTACATCTCCAGCAGTACCTATCCATCACTACAGAAGAGCAGCAGAGCGACACAGTTTTATCAAACCAAATAGAAAAGCAAGCAAAACCCCAAGAAATTACTCATTTTGGACAACTTGCATGATTCAGGAGTAGAGAACTGGATCCATGGCAAACAACTTTTCATAAAAATATATCAATTTTTGCACCTCGCCAAGTAGCAGTACAAGAATCTGATGGATTATATGCTGCTTATCATTACGTCCAAGCCTTACAACTGCTGAAGAAACACCATTGAATCTACATTTTCATTTTTTTAAAAAAGTGCTCACTGAGTGCTTTCCAGTTCTCTTAAAATGCAGTACTTGGATTTCCTATTTTTGAAGTAGGCCTTTGCTACTTTTCATTATGATGCATTACTGGTGACACTAAAAGCAATGAAGCAATTTCCTTTTTTCCACTTTCTTTGCTCTGGTACAGGGGAGAAAAAAAAAAAAACAACTAATAATTCTGCAAGATTAAAAGAACTGATCCTAAAATGAAGGAGGACTTGGGCACATCATTCATTAGACAGGAGGTGGCTGGTGTGCCATGGAATGGACAAATTAAATTGCTCAAAGGAAGAGTGATGAGATCCTTTGTCTGATTCCTGATCAGGAACATCTGTTCTGCAAAAAATGACAGCCACTTGCTTCACTTTTCAGAGTTTATAACACATTAGCCTTGCTAGTAGTTATCGGCAAGGACACAAAGAGTCAAGTAAATCAAAAGCAGGAAAAAAACAATATCAGCAGTTTCTGGTAGCAGAGATTTTTTTTAGTGTTCATGAAAGATTGACAGCTCTAACAGCCAAAATCTTTTTGTTAACCATCAAACAGGTGCTACCAGTCATCAAACAGATGCAAACCAGTGCTACCATTGTTGTCTCCTCACACAGTTGTGTCAATGTGCTCTGACTACGACAAGACCATCACATAAAGGAAAGCGGCCTTACTTACAAACACATTTCTTAATCTCTTTGCTTAGGCTAGCCAAAAATGCTCATTCTGATAACAGTGATGCAAAGCATAATAAGAATAACGTAAGTGGGAAAGGCTATCACTACCCTCCTTCAGGTGCAATACCTATCTCAAAAATTTTTTGATCTCCACTTGCTATTGAAGTGGCTTGAATTCACTGTTACTGATACAACATGAAATGTTCCCTACTTCAGATGTCCAGTCAGTTGAATGGGATGTCCCTGAGATCTCTTCTAAGTGGAAACTGATTCGATACACTAGCAGGAGTCATGTCATGAAACAGTGCATCAACAGATCCCATAATAAAAACATTTAGATGACCTGTTTTAAACTTTTCTGTATAACCACTGCAATCTCCTAAACTCATTCTTGCAGGTGTATAAAATGATAATTTAATGGCAACCAAGGCATTTGAATTAATTTAATTCACTGGTACAGCAGCTCTCCTCAGGCAGTAACTGAAGTTTTTCTGTCATTGTTTCCTCTCATCTCTAACGTGCTGCTGCGGGAATGTAGGGAAACAGCTCTCCACAGCAAGATTTACACACACGCTCAACACAGGTTAAATACATGACTGTTCAATGGAGTGAAGTACCTGAAAATGGAGGCACAGGTCTGCACACAGAGACATTAAGAATTTCAGTCTCACAAAGCAGTAGGACACTGTTTGCTTTTTCCAACCTGTGACTGACTGATATCCTTCCGTTGACAGACACTGTACTGAAATAAAGTCATTCCACTGAATTTCTCCAGTCTTCCCACATTATTGAGATGATATAACAAGCCAGCATGTCAGAGCATTGGATTATGTGAGAAAAATCTGTACTGAAAGAAGCAATGCCAACAACTCCACAAGCGATACAAAATTCTTCGTGCCTCTCTCTGCAGTCAGCAGTGTACAATAGCATTAAGCCCTATTAGTCTGCCTTGTTCCCAGTCTGCTTTGTCAGCAGTATTTCACAGTTACCCTACGCTTTGCCTAGAAAGTCTAACATGGTCCTCAGCATGGGAAGCCCGGCTCCATTCCCTCGCTTTGATTACTGTGCAGCAGGGCTGAGCACCAATAACAAGCTGGTGTGATTCATGCTAGAGAAGCAACGGTGAGCAGAGCAACTCTCAAATTTGCTAATTCTCAAGTGAAATCTGGCGATATGCTCCATGCTAACCCTGAACACAAGGCCAGTTGACAAGATATCAGCCAGTAGCTGACAAGACATCATCCTCATGCCAAAACAGAATGAAGAACACCCACAGTCGTATTAAACTTCCATTACTTTTGCTGAAGAGAGCTTTTAAGTCCAACAACAGCATGCTACAAACAAGTAGCATTTAAACTTTTGGTCTTGTTACAGAAAACACTGAACTCTTGGGCAACCTAACCCTGAGGGCAGGTGGATTTCTCAGCAGGACACAGACAAAGGTCATGCCCACAGCTTTAGGATTTGCTGACGCCTGATATTTGAGCCATCTGCTATTTCTGGACTTTGCTGGAACAGGGAATTTCTCCAGTTTACTAAAGCGGGATGAATTTTCAGAAGAAACAGTGGACAGCTACATGCACCTTTGAGCTGTGTCATCAGCTAAAACTGACCTTAAAAAGAGCAGTGCTTCAGCTGCCACCATGATCTGAACATCTGCTTTGCAGTACAGCTTTACCAGCACTTTCCCTTCAAGGACAATTTATACAGAGAAAAGGACTTGCATCTTCACCTCCCGGGATGGACTCATGCTGCTTTCCCTCTTCATCTCTTCAGGCCCTTGTCACTCCACAGAAGGTGGCACCCTGCTGAGCAGCCAGGATTGCTTGGCAGGCCCATCTGGATGCACCCACCCTGTGAGCTTCCCCTTAGGGAACTATGAATGACATACAAACACCAAAGCAGGCCTCCACAGCATAAAGCTCCGTCTCAATAGCAGGAATTAAAATATAGAAAAGAAAAGGAATTCTAGGACCGTAATACCTTTTCCTATCCCAAACTTTGTAAGTTTGGTTAGGTTATTGCAGGCATTCCAGCCAACACCATCAAACAGGCATCCCTAAACTTCTTACTATTTCCCCTCCTTCTCTGCAGGTTAATCTTATCTGCCTCATCAGGCTTTGTTTTGGGCCTTCTGAATCCTCCCATCAAACCCAGAGGAAGCTGGAAGCTAGGTCTGAAAGTTGTTCTCTCTCAGTATCGCCCACTGTGAATGGACAGTTAGCAGAAGTGTTTGCCTGGTTTCCCATCTACCCACCATTACTGCTGAAGAACTACAAAACTGCCTCTGCAGTCAGACAGCATCAAATTAAAGAAAGCTCAAAAGACAGATTAACAAATAACGCATTTCAGGCTTCTCATGCTGTTTGCATCTTTTCCTCTGTGAGCTATGGAAAAGCAGTGAGCTCTGGCTCTGCAAAACTGTGATAAACTTGGTAACTTCAATGAGCAAAAAGCTCTTCATCCTAGCTACAATTTCACTGACAGAAGTAATGCAGTGGTTAAAACACAGGCTGAGGATCTCCTCTCCATTTTCCACCTTCAGTCGAAAAGTGAAGTAGAGGAAAAAAAGCCAGCCTGAGCGGGATTTTTTTCTATCAAAATTAGATGAAGTACAAGCTATTACATATAGAAAGGTGAACAAGGATTAGTCAGAAGTTCACCGTGGTTAAGTTCACCTGGTATCTAAGGCTTTAAAGTGATCATAAACACAGCTTTCTTATTGTGCCCTTGGGAACCAGGGAAACAGAGTTATGTAGGACCTGAAGCTCAGCACCTCAAGGCTATGCATGAGCATTTGGCACAGGTCAGCTGTGTGAAGAACTGTGTCCTAGACAGACAACTGGTACCTATCTGTTCTCCACTCTATTTCTTGTAAACACATAACTAGGACAAACCCAAAAAATTTTCAGTGGCTGTTACTTGACATCTTTGAGGTGAAGAGCAGCCAAGAGTCAAAGGGCTGTAGAGAATTCACTGTCTTCTCATCAAAAGGAGATTCTGGTGAAATTTTGATCACACTCATGAAAAAGCATGGGAATGCTATAGTTAATACTGATATAGCTGTCTCATGAGCTAACAAAAATCTTTGGTCTACAGAACTGTGGTCTTAAAATTTATTCTTGTCCTGCATTTCCTTTTTTTTTTTTAAATAAAATAAAAAACAAACAAACAAACAAAAACCATTGTCGAGAAGCCATAAACATGCATATTCCATTAAATAGTGTGTGGGTGCAGCTATTTAGCCCAAAGCACACTCTTTATGGCTGTTACGGTTTCAGCAGGTTCTTAGACCAAAAAATTAAATGCACTGTTCCCTACACATTTTATAGACCAACAAGGAAAAACCAAGAGGCTGTATTTTCAGTAGAAGCCATTATAAAGTGCTGATTAAATCCAGCAAAATCACATTTGTCAGCTGAGAAGACAAAATACACAGAGGTGAAGGGGTAGCATTATTTTTAGGTCATCCGAATTTTAACAAGACTGAAAATTTCCATGATACAGTACCATACATGAAAGTTTGATACCAAGCAGAAAGCAATTTACACTTTGCTTGGTGGGTCCTGAGGATATTATTAATATTTATTTTATTATTATTATTATTATTATTATTATTATTATTATTATTATTATTATTATTATTATTATTATTATTATTATTATTATTATTATTATTATTATTATTATTATTATTAACAGCACCTTCGCACCATTACATTTCTATTCCACAAAGGAAAAGTCATTGCAAAGGTCACCATAATTTATAGCCCTTGTTCTCTGTTTAATTGATGTTTGAAAACAGTGAAAAGAAACCAACAGACCTTTAGCTCTTTTTAGGTGACAGAGCTCAAAGCTAAGCACAATCTTGCCAACATTGGCAAAAAACTTTTGGCCAGATTGGCTGGAAGAGAAGCATTTAACATGAGCAGTCTGGAAATTACCTGCAAGTACTTTCTCTTATTTATGTGACATAAATACTAGACAGCTTGTAAGCCTCCAACTCATGACCAGGAAGACCTGCTGGCAAGCACTGGAAAAACTCATACATAGGAACAGCCCAGGCCTCAGGGGGATCCAGTCTAAACAACTGAGATGATAGTAAAGAAGCTTTATTATTTCTTAGATGAAAAGTTCTTCACTAAGGAAGCCCACTTCATTAAGGAAGCCCATTCCTTAACTTTCTCAGTTACTTTTTATTGTTCTGAACCAGGAAACTGACATAAGTTATAATCTATACTATGTACAAATTCTTTGAGAAGTTCCTGGATGGAATTTGCTTTATATACTTATAGCTTTGAAAAGAAAAAAAGAGATGTCATTGTTCACAACTGCTTGCATACACTTTATCTCATCCACTTAGAAACAAAATTATAATTACAATAGCCACTGCACCAGAAGGTATGCAATATTGCACTTGAGGATCTATACTGATCCTTGGCAGACTACAAATCAGTACAGATTTCAGAGTCTCAAGTGAGCAACCCCAAACTCAGAGTCAGAAAACCTGCAAAACAATGTGGAACATGCAGTGCTAACAACTAGTCAATGTTATTCAGGAGCTGAACACGGAGATAATTGCAGGAGGGATGGGAAAGAGTGATGCTCCCTAGTATGAAAAAAACAGGACCAAAACTGGTTGGGAGCCCTTGTGCCACGGGAATCTCCAATTTTCTGGAATAAAAGAGATCTCTGCAGAAGCTACAAAAGCCCACTTCAGCTTTAGGACCATCTGTAGGAGTTACCATTGACCTCCTCAATAAGTCTGGGCTTTCTAAGTTGCATGAAGACTGGAAAGTACAAAAGTCTCTCTGTTCTTCAGAAACCTAGATATAGGAGATAAAAAGCTAGTGCTCACCTAATGCATTCATGAATATTCACACCTCCTCAGAAGGCATGAGATACCTGCTTTTAGTTTAGAGACTTAAAAGATTTTAAGTCTTTTCAGCCTAATGTCACAAATCCCAAGTCTGGGCCAGAGTGATGATTTTTAGTCACTGTATGGAGTGCAATGAAAGCAAACTAATTAAAATTGTTACTACATTGGGAGATGTTCATGTAAGCCCCCTGGATCTCTGATTGTTGTCTTGGTAACATTGCTGACTGGACTCCATCTGCATTTGACAGTCCTGGGAGACCTGTTCTGCCATGATTCTTCGACAGCTTCAGTTGGATTAGATTGATGCAATCTGGGTAGATTGGGACCCACTATTTCCTATGAGCAATATTTAAAAAATACTCTCCTAAATAAAAAAAAGATAAACCACAAAATACTAAAAACACCATATACAAAATATTAAATATTAATGCTATTGTTAACATTAATTAATATTATATTTTAATTTTAAGAAAAAATATTAAAATATTAAAGTGTTTAAAATATTAAAAACACTTAAAATATTAAAAAATAAAATGCCACGTAAGACAAAAGGACTAGGAAGGCTAATTTGTCCTAGGATTAAAATGCAAAGCATCTAACATACACGGATAGTAATCAACCACACAAAGCACATGTGGTTAACACTGGGATGAGTCATAATTGCTGGGTACCAATAAGTATGGAGATGATGATCATCTCTCACTTTTCCAGTTAAAGTTTCGTCGGAGCATGAACTTAGTTTAAACACGGTTTTTGGAGGCCTTGCTAGCCACATAGTTTTGGTGAAACTTTAGCCCAGAAAGGTTTGAAAATAACCCAGCTGCTCCTCCTTGACATCAGAGATTCAGACTAAGGTCTTTGCTACGTTTGATTCAGATCAGAAACACTAACTCCGGTCTCTTGTCTCACCGGTGACCACCTCAGCCACCAGGCTATTTAGCTATTCTACATGGTTTCCCTCTTTGTTCTGTTTTCATGTATTGCTATTTTAATTTGCCTCCTGCAAATTAAGATTTGGCATAAAACATGGAACAGCAAAGAATTCCAGCCGTGAAATTTTAACTGAGGACAAACTTCAATGTAGCAGCTTCTCTGAGCCTGACTGCAGAACTTTTTTGGTATGTAAAACTTTAAAACATGAAGCTTTTTCTATCTCTTGACCTTGGGTTATAAAGGACAATACTTCTTGCATCAGCTGCTGCACTGTGAATATTCCAGCCAGTTTTGAAGAGCCAGTTAAAGAATGTTTCAGTGAACCCAAAAAGCACGATGTCTTTTTAGAGTATATGATTAACTCAATGTAAATTAAGGTCTTTCCAATGAACAATGATTAAGTGGACTGAACACTGAAAGGACCGTGATAACTTAGCAAGATAGTAATAAACAGCTTTTCTGGAAGACTTTTTATATTTTGTTAAATTTAACACGGGAACACTTGTAATTCTGAATTTTTATGTGTAATACCTTGAGCATTGCTAGAGATCAGAAGGACAAATCTGAAGAGAGAACGTTGCTTCAGGTACTCATAAAAGACTTGGGCAACTTCTTCATGAGACTTTGAACTTCCTGCACAACAGCACAAGGATTTTGTCCTTCCTTGAGTCAGGGCTGAAGCTGGAGCCTCCAGGGGTGGCTTCTACCAGGTGCTTAGGGATCTCTGTCTTTCAGCCCATTATTATCATTGCCCAGCTAATGGCTCATACCTTGGTGGGGGGACTGTGCAAGACCCTTCAGCAGTGTGACTGCTTAAGCCATGAACTGTCCTCATAATTAGCTACAAGCTATCAGCCAGAGGTAACCCAACAAAAAGCCCTCATGGACATCCAAAAATTTAGGCTTACATTTCCAAACAACTATTGGCTTTACAGCCTTGACTTTTATAATAATGATTATTATTTCACCTAATTTGAGGTACTTGCGGTATTTTGGAGTGTAGTATCAGTCTGTTGTGACGGAACTGGCACTCCCTAAAGACAGCTACTGCTTAGTGTAAATGCTGTGCCAGATCTTTAACGCTCTTCACCAGCTGTGGGGAGTGTATAGCTCCATTTTCATATAGGAGCCTTTGTGTTGATGACATGCTGTGATAACAGTGTCAGTGACAGGTGATTTTCCAGAGGTGCCTGAAGACCCCTCCCTGTCTACCTCTGAAATCATTTGGTCCCATTCCAGAAGTGCTTTGGGCAGACTTCTGTTCAATGTGAATCACTACTGTCCCTCTGATTTTACTGCTGTCTGCCAAATATGGCAAATTAAAACAGTTCAAGAGCTACCTTTCTGCATTAACACCTGTCTTAAACGGATGCACATGACTTAATGTCAAAGTTTAAAAAAATACTGAGGGGCTCCAGGAGACTCCAGCTGGTCTGCTCGAGTTTTCATCTAATGAAACCACTTTTCTACTGCTTCAAGTTTGCTTACGTCTGTGCACAATTTTGATGTAGATATAAATCTACAGATGTAGATATAAATCTATAGATGTAAATATAAATCTATATCAAAAGGAAATCGTTCTGTCACCTGGACAAAGTCTACTCCCTGCAGAACAGAAGTCCAGAAGCACACATCAGGAGCAGAAGCTAGGCCAGAGAGTACTTCAGTAACAGGGAAACAGTGGCATCTCTGAGCCCTGGGCTCCCCACCCCAGTGCCTCCTCTCTCCTGCTGGCACTGGCTCACCCAGCGAGGGCATCCAGCCATCTCCCTCAGGCTGCCTTTGCACAAGGCCAGCAGCTGCAGGGGACAACGTTCTGGAGGCCATTCCTTCCAGTGTGACCATGGTCACGGACTGAGCTGTGTCTTGGAGCTGGCAGCAATAAGAGTGCTGTGCTCTCACCTGCACCAGTTTAGCTCCTTGCAGAGTCATTAAATTGAAACCAGCAATGATTATGCTACTCCTGCCAGAGGGTTCAGACAGTAAATGAGATTACTCACATCAAAGCCCTTTATCTCATAAGGCCTTCAAAGCCTTAACAATCATGTAAAATTGACAGCTATTGAAACTCTGGTACTAAAGAGCGCTTCTTCTGAGGTAGTCAACACTTCCTGACCCAGCCACAAGTACTGCAGAAGGACCTCACAGGAATCTCTCGGTGGCAGGAGATACCCACGTGCTGTGCTCCCTGTGTATGTGACAAGCACTCAGCAAACACCAACACGAGTGGAGAATGACCCGCATCAGGTAATGGGATAAGGTGCTGTGACCCACTGAGATGCAAGTACATTGGCATAAGAAAAAAAGAGAATTCAGTTTTTAACTGAAAACTCTTGAATGCTTCCTCAAAGCTGAGCCCCAAAGCCTGGATGCTGTCTTCCTTTACATTATATCTCAATTACAGCCCAGATGTTCAAATACTGTGAAAATTGCCATTTATTATTACCCAGCCTTCATTTGCGGTCTAGAGTTTCAATTCAAATCTTCTTTCAATCTGCACGTCTTTAAGGACATGGACTTTCTGTAGAGGACAAGACTTCAAAGTGACAACAATAATATTTATACATCATACCATTTAGCTTTACTTTCTATTAGCCACAGAATGCTAGCAGGCAGTGTGGTGCCCGACAGGAGTCTGAAAGTCAGAGCACTATGCAGCCATTTGAGAGCTCATTTTCAGCCACATATTCTCCACAGTTTCCCCTCACTTAGAAAGTGAGCCTTGGGAATACAGGTCTTCACTGACAGTTTCAATTTCATTGTTATCTGGTTGCTCATTTTCAGTCTGCTGGTAGGGAGAAACACGGTTTTGTTGGTTATTTTTGTGCAATTTTATCACGGTTTTTATCAAGGAATGTATATATTACTTGACTGCTTTTCCCCATAGGGATGATTTTTTAGTGTTTCCTGATCTGCTAAAAGTTCTTTAGTTTCAAAGAAAACTCTGCTTTGAATATTTTTTGACTCACAGTGCAACGCAGGACCATGCCTGAATGACAGCAACAACAAATGCTACAACATGACTGGTTTATAGGATATGACTTAAAATCTGCAAGGTACCTGAAAGTCTCTTTTTTTCAAATGCCACCGCTAGGGAGTCTTCCGTTCATTGCCAGAATAGTGTACTCAGAGAACTGGATTCTGCTGCAGCACTGGGCTAAAAAGAAATTAATTAAAATCTACTCCAATCTGGATGCAAAGTATTTATTTGCTAATTCCACCTTTCGTTATTCCAAAACTGAGTTCCAGAATTAATTTTCAGTATTGCCACCTTTAGGTAATCTTGCACCCTGGATAAGTAGTTTCCACAGCAATTACAAACATGTTTCTTCTTTGCCTGCTCTCCTGGAGGGCAAGAGATTTAGAATTTGGATAACTGTGTTGTAGTGCCAGCACATTCATACAAAAGTGCAAATGCTTGTTGCTGTTGAGCAGCAATTAAGCCTGCAAAGAGGCCTTTCAAAGAGCACGTGGCTGCACAGAATTGACGAGGAAAGAAATCTGGCATCATAGAATTTCTCAGGAACTTACAGGTAACTGAGAACAGAGAAGAATAAAATGATGGGAAAATCATTTGCTCACTGAATATCAGTGGGACTACATTATACTAAGTAGGAAATCTACACTGCTTCAGTAATTTGCTCTTTAATTAACTGACTATAAACAGTGATTTGATAATTTATTTATACTGAGAAAGACCTCCTGCCTCATACACTCAGGTAAGTTGAGCATAACTAATACTGATTCTCATATGGGTTAATGAATTATGTCAACTGACACAGGCCTAGTCAAGTTGTTAGTTTAAGAAATTCATCTGCTAATGAAGTGCTCATAATTAAAGATTTATTAATTAACTTTTAATGCTGCAATTCAACTGCTAAATCAATTATATCACCGAGGTATTAGCAGCAGGAAGGTAATGCACTACTACTCAAGATACACACTGCTTCACACTGCTTTACCAAGCTTTCCTGAATTCCTACACCACAAGTAACAATTTATAAGGTCTGTTTAAACCAACTCCAGTCTTCCCACACAACTGGGGAATTTGGACCATGTGCTAGAGTGGCTGCCAAGAAAAATAACAAATTCCTTGTGGCTCATGTCCATGATACGCACCTCTCATTCTTTCTTTTCTTTTACACACACATCTTAATAAGCTTGTCAATGGGGCTGCCATTTGCTGAAACTATAGCAGCCCAAAGGCTTGATCTGTTATTCACGAACATAAGTGGAATCCTTTCTATGAACTATCACAAAACAAAACAAAACAAAAAAACAGGACAATAGAATGTGGCATTATTTGTTTTTCAGCCCAATTACATCCATATGCACATATTCTAGCATGCAATAGTCCACAACTAACCAATTAGAAATTGGGAGCAAGTTTAGCTGAGCTACATTACAGTTTTGCAGATAGCATCCTACCAGACTCCCAGCTCATGGGCTGCTGGGTTTGCACTAGTCTTGAGGGATCTCAATGATCTATGGTTCCTGTATTTGTTTGGGAATATCTATTTCAAAAAGATTTCTAAAAAACCAAAATCTTGTAATCAAGCCTGATGTACATGCATGCTACCCAAAGATATACAAGCTTAACCTGAGATGACCACAATTTTCCCTTCCCTGAGAATGACTGGAGCCAGGGACATGCTACATACAGAGACCTTTTTTTTTCTTTAAAAAAAAAAAAAAAAGACAGATACAGCACATATACATGTCAGTCCCTCTTATGTTCACAGAGATGGATTTATAAAATTGGTTGGTATATACATCGTTGTGAAACAGGCACAAATGAGCAGAGCACGCCAAATCCTGCCCATGTATGCGTGTCAGCAACAGCAGGTATGCTAAGTGTTGACTTTTTAACTAGTGAGCACAAGATTCAATCATAAATGACAAGTGTTAGTGTTGTGGGTACTACCATTAAGTAAAAGCAGTCCAAGTATCCACTTGGAAGTGCATCCAAGTATCCAGGAAATAGCAGTATTTCCTACTATAATATTCTACTTATTTTAAGTACATGCTTACTGGTGTAAGTTATACATACCCCATAATGATTCAATATCATGCTACTGATTGTATTACTCTAGAGCTGGAATTGGCAAGGGAGTTGACTACCTAAATTCTACAAGTCCCTCAGAAGTTTTAGCACCTTGTTATTTGTGGCCATAAGGACATAAAAACGAGGAAGTTCCCTCTGTGCACAGCAGAGCTTTGAGCTCAGAAAGGTTTTCTTCATCTGTGATATACATTCTTGAGGAGCTGATTTGCTAATTTATCAGGTGCCTTACCAGATGGCAAGGCAGCACACAGAATTACGTCATGTCTTAGCAAAGTAACTCTGAATGTCTTCAAAAGTTCATTTGCTGTAAAGAAAAAACAATACAGCACTTATGTCTGTATTTGCAAGAGCACCCTAATTATATCAATTAATTAAATACATCATTCCGTTCCAGAGGGTATTTTCAGTATTTTCGGTTCAATAGGGACTATTCTAACATTATTTAGCAATGTTTGTACAGTGCTCTCAAATTTTTTTTTCCAAACTTCATTTTACTTCCAAGTCATTATAATTAACCAATTTCCCATCTCTGCAGGCTCTTCCTTTATTTCCCAACTAATCTGATTGTCCTTCAGATCCTGTCAGTCTGAGCTATTATTTCTTCCAGCTTTATAGCACAGACTTCAGACGTGCAATACAGAGGCAAATCAGGCCCCAGACCAGCAACAACCTAATTAAACCTTTACTTACTAACTCAGTCTGAAAAGGTGGTAATAATTCCTTGGCTCAAAGAAATTTCACTTCAAGGCTTTTCTTTCTTATTTAGGCAGTAATCTTAAGAAAACACAGGTCTAATAGCCTGAAGAGATGAACCTAAGACAAGGTATATTCAATCACCGTGAAATTATACCTTCCAATTTCTTTCTTCATCCCCTTACACTACTGCACGCAATAAGTGAAACAGAGTTTGGGATTTATACACTGAAGTATGAAGGGTACATAAAAGATCACTGACGACTTCAAAGAAGAGCCATTTCGTGATGCAGAACATAATATTCCACAATGAGACAGTTCAGCCCCGGCACTCTGGGGTTTTCACTTACCACGAAACAGCCAACAACAGAGAGAGCACACAGTCCTGTAGAAGGTACAACCAAGTCTGTCCCCAGCCCTCACACCTCCCCTTCCCTGGCTGCAATACCAACTGCCCCGGGGGACCAGGGTGATGGAACTTCTTTAATTGGTCATTAAGTAATTCATAAGCCACCTTGCCTTCACGCACAGGGTGGGAAAAATTAGTTTTGCTGACACTTCTGAAAAGCTGTGAGCTGCCTCTGGGACGGAACACACCACTGAGAGACATTTTGGCTAAAATGTCCTGCATTTTGTCCACTTAAAAAAAAATAAGAAAATCGAATGCAACTAAGTATGACAAAATATTTTCTTGCCCCAAGAGGCTGCCATGCTGGAATCACACAGAAATACTGCATTTGGCAGTAAAGTTCTCACTCTGCTTTTCTGTGAAACTAAACCTGTAACAAGCCAAAGAAAGCTCTAAATGGATTTCAGTTCCCTCGTAGTGTATCTGAGGTCTTTGCATGATACCAGTAATTTTGAAGTCAGCAAAACTCTAATATGCATTTTCATGTCTGCCTAAACAACGGAAATGGAAAACAATGGAAATGGAAAACAATGGAAATTATTAGCACTGTTATTATGATTCTGCAGCATGAAACGCGTTCAAGGTTTTTGCATAAAACAGATGTTTTCTAAACTGGTCTTTCAGCATAGTAATACGCTAATGTATTTTAGTCTTGATGTTTTTCAACTGATATACTCAGAAAGTGTATCCAATGCTTCAACCCAAAAATAATGTCAATACCTGCTCTCCACATATCTCCTCTAAAATTCCCATTGACAAGCCTTCATTTCAATACCTTCTCTGTGCATCATGGCATTTTTAAAGTGAAAATGAAAACTGTAAATAATTTGGATGAAAGTTAATCTTTAGACCTAAATTACTAAAGAAAACTGTTACTGTCGTGAAGGTTTAAGGCAGAAGAGGAGACACATTCTTGTATTCTCTTATCATTCTTTTCCTGTACCAACAGTCCAACTCCAAAACACATGATGGTTGAGAGAGGATGCTCTCAGCAGCAGGTTCAGCTCAGAGCCTTGCACTGACAACATGCTGGGTTCATTAGGGCTGAATCTAAAGAAGGAAGAGATGGGTTTGTGCACACTGCACGCATCTTCACTGAGACATACTCTTGTGAAAAGCTCCATCAGGCTGCCACCTATTTAACCAACACTGGTATTACGTACTGTCATGTACAGCACAGCAGAACCTTTAACACCTGCCAAAGACAAAGTCAAAAGAAATCTCTCCCTGTAGTGACCATGTACAAGAGTAATCTTGGCTGAATCACACAGTGGAAACCAGGAGTATGGCAGGACACAACCTCCATTGATCCTAAGAGTATTGCCTGTGCTTAGATATATTGCCCTAATAGCGTCCTTACACCATTCGATCGCTGATTCTGTCCCTGATGGGGCACTGGTAGGTTGCTGTAGGTGTGCAGGAAGTCCATTCAGTCTGTAATCCACTCCCTCTCATCTCGTTGCGTGCTTGGAGCTCCAGCTGCCAACGCTGAAACACACTCAAACATACCGCACTAAATGAATTACACTAATGTGGCACTTCAGCTGAGGATATTGAGCCGACTCGCCTTGCATACTGAGATACAAAAACAGGACCCACATGCTGCTAGGTTGAAGCAATCACATTAATGGTCTAGCAGAGTAACATACCGCAAAATGAGGAGAAGACAGGTGATTAGCCACCGTGGCTAGAAAGGAATGAAGGCTATGGAAAAGTGACAGCAGAAGGATGAAGCTCCCATGATACAATTAGGAGTGGAACATTGTTCACCCTGCTATCTTATTGCCATTCCAGCAGAATAAAAAGACAGTGGTATGAAAGAAAAATTATCATAGACATACACTGCTCTCTTCAGCTTCAAATAGAGAGAATCAGGTGAAGCTGACAACAATCATGACAAAACATATGTCAATACTGAGATACAACAGACAGGCAACTGGTCTTCAAACAGTCTGCAACTCCAGAAGGCCAATTTGTTTTATATTAAGAGCTACCCCTTCTAATAAGTTTCTGCTGTTCTTTTTTGATAGGACAACCCTTTTATTTCATCAGAAGAAAGTAGCTCAAGGAGAATGCCTTTCTTTATCCAGTCATGTTCAAAAACAGGAAGAAAACAGTACAATCAATTAATTATTCACTGAGATTGAGTCACATGGTCTTTACCCCGTTTCTCTTTGTCTACTTCAATTTTCTACCTTTGTTTTTATTTTATCGATACTAAAGGACGGTTTCACATTTCTATCAGTCTGCAGGTTTTATTTCATCTCTAACATCACTCCCTGCATTTGCACAAAGTAAATCTCTTAGGACTAAATATATTCAACAGTGGCCTTTTATTTCAGGCATCTTTGATTCAGGGTCCATTCACTGAGATATGTGCAGTCTGATTTTTAGGGCTGCAGAGCTCCCAGTGTTTCAACTGATTCCAGGGAGGATTGTAAGCGCTCAGCACTTCTGAAGGTCACATCCAAACCAGTGAGTAGCAGAACAGCCACAACCCAGCTTGGAGGTTTCCTGCAAGAGAATTCAGCTCTTCCAAGGTGTAACGGAGCACAGAGGAAACAAAAGCAAAGAGGGTTGCGTGGATTTTATCCTGGGAGTTGCACAAATTTGTGCTGGGATACTGCTGAGAGGTGATGTGAGGAAGGTACGCCAAGGAATTAGTAAATGCATGAAAAACTTAATTGCAATAACCTTTTCCATCCTTTCCAGTGTCACCAATTCTCTTGATTTTGCTGCAAGTAAATGAGTTTTGGTACCTCTCATAAAAATCCCAAATGACAAAATAATACTTTTCTTAAAGTCTTTTGCTTCATGTTTTTCAGGAAAAAAATCTGAAAATATATGGAGAATTATCTAATAAATTGAAAACTGGATGACAGCAAACAATGAAAAGGAAAGTAACATTTATTTTTCTTAATCTTTTCTAATAATCTCACAAGCTGAGACAGTTGATGTGATGTCCTGAAATGTGTGAAAGTTGGCATTATCAACTTCCGTAATACCTTCTGTAATGACATGATTGTTTGGGTCACATGTAGGGAATAAATCCAGGATTTCATTCTTTTACATTGTGGTACCTGGGGCTTAAATTTGGCATAAACTGCCAAAGCATAGCATCTCTCTTGGTCACATAACCAACAATACCTAGGACTGACATGAAACCATTAGTGAAAAATAAAACACAGAGCTGGCAGTCATTATAGCTTCTGAGTCCTGCTAATAAATGTTTATGTATTAGGGACTTTCCATTATAATTCAAAACGATTTAACGGTCGCTACCAACAAATTTGCTGGAAAGTGCAGGCAACCATCAGGATGCCCTTAGTCATTTAATCCATAGCAGTTTGATGGTTAATGAACCCTTTGGAATGCAAATCACTTATCTCAATCTCAGAATCAGTTTTGGTGTTGGGCGGGGCAATCTTCCACTAACCCATCTCAGGGCGTTAGAAAAAGCTGTTTCACTCCATTAACAGTGTAAAGATATAGCAGAGAAATCTACGTGTTGCTGTAATATGTGAAGATGTGGCTGTACAGGCTGCTGATGAAACATTTTTAAGGGACATGTGTACCACAACACAGAAGACAGCTCAGAAGAGAACATTTCAGCAATGATCCCATTAGGGATAATGAACTGTGATCCTAATGAAGCAAACTGATTTGATTAATCAGGTACAGAGGACCCACAACCTCGCAGAATGAGTATAGGTATATAAACGGTTTATGAAAAAAAACCCCACACCCTGAATCAAAAACTATAAAGCAAGACACATCAATGATAAGCCCAAGCAATGTTTCTTCACTGCCTCCCCATCGTACCACTTCTGTCTGTATTTTGTCTTTCTAATCATAGTCTCTTCAAGGCAAGAACTAGCTCTTCTTAGATATGGTGGTGATGTTCCTATAATCTAATTTAGCAGCAGACTACTTCACCACAGGCAGTGATATAACAGGGTGGGAAGATTTCAGAAGGATATCTGTGCAGCTGCACCCATGTCAGCTGACATGGAAGTGTGTATCAGTGATAATGCAGCCTAAAGCTCCTTAATGCTGCTTCCCTGCCAGTAAATCCAAGCCTGGTGTTATCAATATTCAGAACCCACGTAAATCCACAATGCAGAAAGATATTTTTTCTATCATTGCTAAACTTTTCAGTGTTTCTACAAATATTACTAGATCAGATTTGTTATTCTTTTTCTTTCCCCCAAATATCTCTTATTGCTTATTCATGTGCTGCTCTATTCATTGTAGGGAAATTATTTGGTTTTTGGTGTACGTACTTCAAATCTTCCACATTTTGCAAGACTCATCAGAAACTAAGTCCTCACAGAACAGTAGGTAGTACTGCTAGTTTAACCCTAAGTCAGGGAATCATTTATGCACCTCCTTTCATTTAGTACAAGAAAAGTCTCCCCAGTTTTAATGGATGACCAGACTGCAAAAAGGTAATGAAGCACCGAAGTGTTTTTGAATTGGAGCACTTCATAATACTTTAATTATGTTCCAATGTAACTCTTAAAAGTCATCTCTGATAAGAATTACAATATTGCTGTTTAAATTGTACACAGGTCCTGTTTTAATTAGTCATTGCTAGGTGAAATTTTAAAAACCTCTCTGAAATGACAAAGACCTACAATTATCTCAATAGTTTAAATCAAGCTTATTTTTGCTTGCAACAGTTGGGCCTTCAGTTAGTAATACTACACGTAATGGCACAAGTATTTTCCTAAATGTTCAACATTATCCAGTCTAATAGGAAAGCTTTGCTGTTGCTTATTTTCAAGCACACACCATCTGGGGAGAAAACTACTGTAGTGAGGCAGAGTGCATGAACCCTGGCTTCAGCACTCCAACAAGTATTGTCCATGAGGGAGGGAAACTCAAGAATACCTGGGCATCCCAGAGTGGTAGCCAGACTGCTTTTTGTGGCATCTCTTTGAAGGACTGCTGTAAATATACTCAGTTATACAAGAAAAAAACAAAAAACAAAAACAAACAAAACCCCAAACCAAAACAAACAAAAAACAAACAAAAATCCCACACAGATAAACCACCACAGATTTCCTGTGCAACAGAAAGTTATGGTTCTCAACATCTGCACCTACTCCACATGGAGGCAACAGGATTTTGCAAAACTTACCTTTTAAAAAAAAAATTAAAATCTTACTTGTATTCTAGAAACACTGTAACACCCTACATAGAAATGGCATGATGCAGAATATCTTTCATAAACTGTCTTAATGATGAAAACTTAGGAGGCAAAGACTTCATTCCTTTGTCTTCTGCAGGGAACATTTGTAATTTAAAAGCAACTTCTTACTTGTAGCGTGGCATGGAATTACTATAAGGCTTAGGCAAAAAAATCCCACCTAATTACAATTTCGTCAGAGCATTATCTTGGATTTTTTTTACCCCTGCAATATAAACCCATCGCACCGTACACCCGAACTCTTAATATATCACTGATCTTTTCACAACATGACATAGCTATGTAAACAGCTAGTCTCAGAGAAAGAATTTGGAAGGCCTGGGTCAAGTTATTTTTTAGAAGGTAACTTATGTAAAAAGCTCCAAATGAAAGTATACTTTGCAGAGTTTTCTTAAGCTTTAAAACTAGTCACAGAATAAATAAATAAAAAAAGAGCCAACATTTCTAGAAATAATCAAAAAGTTTCTGCAGTTTTTTTTTTTTTTCTCATGCTATTCAATTGCTGAGATGTTCCTGGGTTAAAGACTAAAATCCAAAATTTTGCTGGTGATGCTTGGACAATGAACTGTATGCACTACGGAAAATTGCAGAGGGTCTCCCCACCCCGCACTTCCAAATTTCAGTTGAAACAAATTCCA
>VXAL01012024.1:266802-287737 GCA_013399475.1 Chauna torquata
AAACCAATACAGTCCTCATGTTAGATATCGTGTACTCTCTTCTAAGAGACTTTTTTGCTTCTTTAGTTACCTATGGAGACAGTGATACCACAAACATAGCATGGCAGAAAGCTGCCAGAAGATCTGAGGGGGCAAAAAGACTAGAATGCACTGCTGGCTTGTGATGGTGGCAGACTATTTACTGTCTACAGTAGTGACAATCTGAATATCCAAATCTTTCTGAAAATCCACTGCTCATCTTATGAGACGGTTTGAAGTCTTTGTGAAATATTATGAAGGGCAAAATATTCCCACATGACACATTTTGTTACAAGAAGTGGGAGTTATTTCAAGGTGGTACAAAGTGCCATGGGAAGCCTGTCAGGTGGCATATGGAAAATTTAAACAGTGTGTGCAGGAGTGTACATATGGTTAGGAGGCTCTCAGCAGCACTAGCAGAAATGGCCAACAAACAAGCAAGATGATATCTTTGAGTTGGTGACACTGCACCGATCAGTTACAAGAAAAGACTTGTCGAACCTGGCTTTATGCGCATCCTGTGACAAAGGAAGAAAAAAGCATCAGGATTGTACAGCGCTTAGCAGATTGCTCACAGCAGATGTACATCACAACGGAGCTCAGACAGCGTATCCATCTAGCATGCATTCTCCAGCAGATACAGTCTTGCTTGCTTGCTTAAAGAAGGAAGGTGCTTTTCAAACACACAGTGGGTTTGACAGTGTTTCATAAAACTCCTGAAGAGCAGGGAGGCTGAACGCTCTCCTCCCGAGCACTAAACAACTACCCACACCTTCTGTCAAGTACATCTGTTATTGCCAACCATATTGTCAACACCTCTATTTACAACCTAACACATTTTCAGTTCACATCATTTCCAAACTGTGTGCACACACTACTATCCCCACCTGCTTCCCTAAAACCCAACCACATGCATCTCATGGAGGAGTTTCATGTGAAACAGAGAACCTGATTCTTGAGCAGCCCGTGATGGAGGCCACAAAGACCCGGCTCCTTTACCTGTGCTCCAAGCTAGATAGCTGTAAACCAGCTCTTGTCAAGAAATCCAGCCTCTGCCTTAAGGGGTCTACAAGACTCTGAAAGACAAATGCTGAGAAGATATACAAAAGAAAGCATTAGCCAGTATTTGCCCTGTTTCTAGTACCTTTCTCCATGCAACCATCATTGGCCCTTGTAGGAGTCAAGCAGCTGAGCTAGGGAGACCTTTGGTCAGACATTGGTCTTTTTTTTTTTGCAGTATTTGTCAGTGGCATAAGGCTGTGGTAGCCCACCTCAGCTTTAGAAAAAGGAAGGCAGAGTCCAAGCATGGCTCATCAAATCCTGACTGCTCTACAGGTCACGGGCAGCCCAGAGACAGAGGAATGCAGACCAACATTAGAGAGGAAGGCTGTCCACCCCATCCCTCTAAGCTGCAGACCCTATGCTGAACACACTTCCACCACAGGCTTCACTTGCACATTGAACAACAACAGAGAGGAGTCAGGAGTGATAGAAGAGCTGCTGGAAATCCAAATCTAAATATGTTGCCATGTCCATATGTCTTTAGATTTTCACACATATAGAATCTGCTCTGAAATCTGTTTTCCTGAACAACTGCTAACAGAAGTGGTATTAGCCATCCAATAAAACACTTGCTAATTATACACACTGTTTACCAACATTGCATCTAAACATTGATATTTTCTTCCCTTTTTTTTTTTTTTTTTTTTTTTTTTTCTATTCAATAAACATGAATAATTGTTAAGTNTGCTTGGAGCATCCTATTGCCTGGATGCACATGTACTTCAGTAACCGCCCACATATTATGAAGGAATTACAGGAGGGGAAGAGTAGCATTTTAAGATACTTAAACAAAACATCATCGCTGTTAAGTAACATGCTCAAGAACAAATGATGACTGTCCTAAAGAACCGGTGGTAAATTTTAAACCTCCTTAGTGTTCAGGGGATGCACAGCCCACTTGCATTAGAAACAGGACAATTCAATTTGTTTTCTGTTTTAAATGGCTGTCTCTGTGTTGGCTTTGCAAACACAAGGACCTGTCTGTTCAACCTTGTGTTCACTTAAGATTCCCTTTTCTGCTTTAAGAGTAATGCCTTGTCTCACAGTGGTAAAGGGAGAAATAAACCTGTCGGGAACATATTAAGCATAGAATTATAAATTTAATGTCAACAAAGTATAAAATATCACTCCCTGTCTTCATTAATATTCAAAGAAGATGATAAAAAGTATCTTTGCAGAAGTCATTTACTGCAGTGATTTACTCTGATGTATATCATCAGTTAGGGAAAAAAATGTACCTAAATCTGTATGTGAACACCATAAGCATCATGGGCATTCAGAGACAACACCAGAATTAAATGGGGTATTTAGCTTTGGGAGAAGTAAGTCGAACAAAAGCTAGAATTGCTTTAGGGTTATAGAATACTCCTGGAAAAGCTACAGCTCAGGAAATATGTGGTGTAGCTACTACGAGCCTCTAATTGCTTTGCAGTAGCAGCATCCTTTTCATCATGGAGAATTTTGCCTGCATTTAACTTCAGATATACGCAAGTACCTTGTGAAATAATCAATGAGAGTTATTAAAACTAAAGATCAACTCTGAGGGAATCTGTCCTTAAGTTACCTTCCTCTTGACTCTAGATACAATTACTATAAGAGCTTGTTCCACTGGACTATTCCTGGTAAACAAGGAGGAAATTCTGTTTAATGTAATACTACACATGCAACAAAATGCTCGTCACTTTAAAGGAAAAACTTCCACCACTTAGCCTGATAAAAATAATGATAAAAAAAAGAATCTCCCATAAAGCTTTAGAAAAACAGACTATGGAAGGATGTTTTGAGAAAAATGAGGACAGCCTCAGTGTAACCCAGGTCTACATGGTTATTGAGCTATGGAGCTACTGAAAGCAACTGATATTTTCTAGCCTGTATTTATCAAATGACAACTGAAAGTTTTTTTTTTTTAACACAACTTTTTAAATATATATATATATACACACGTGTTTATATCCATATTATATATAGATGCTTTTATAAATAGGTACTCTTAGTCATATTTGCAAAGGACTTGAACACTTCAATCAGAGGAGGAGGTTTTCAGTATCTGAACCCGACCATGCTAATTAAGCTTTTTCCATATTTAATATCCCTGTCCAAATCTACATTTTCTCTTACAGGGATAAACTTCAGTGCAGTGCCCTGACACAGTGCAGGTTATCAGCCCTTTACACACTGACTTCATCCACTTGCATTTTAGTCAGAAATGTACTTGAGATGCCGACAGAGCTCCAGATCCTGGTTTTTATCATTCAAGTGTGTTACCATCTCACCTTGAAAGATTTCCAGGAACTTTCAAAATCATATGCAGAAGTATACATCAGTCTAGACAATCGAAAAGTAACCAAAACACAGAGGGGACCAAAGTCAAGCTTTCTCTGGGGGCTCAAAAGCTTTCACCTATTATTTTCCATGCAGTTGCTCCTCTCCTCCCACCCAGTCACATCAGAATGCAAAGGACAGCAAGGTAACAAAATACATATAAGCTTCTCTGACTTCAAGAAATCAAAGTCAGGGTGACAGGAAGATGAGGAAAGAGGTATTTTTTCATCACTCTTTCAATCTAGCAAAGGTACTACCTCACTCCCACAGTGTTTCCACCAGCTGTCAGAAATATCTCACATATCTGACAGTTACAAGAGATATTAAATATCAGTGTTTTACCAAACTTCTACATACTGATTACTGATTTTTCCATAACATTAACAGGGGTTTAATGCAAAAGAAAGATTCTTGCTATTTAGATTCTTGATAAGCCAGTGTCATAGTTGTTTCTACATATTTCAACAGGATTTTGTGCCCAAGACAAAATATTTCCTGGTTTTGGAAATGTGAACAACTGACATAAACTAAAACGTGAAATATAACAAAAAGCTTTGTAAACAAAACTACTTTTCCCTGAAAGCTAAAGGGAGAAATCTTATTCCCTCTCCTCTCCTCTCTCCCATTGCAGAAGGAAATTGATTTAACCTCATTTACTGCTCTCTAGGAAGAACTCATTCAGCTGTGGGCTTCCTAGGGAGCTTCCATTTGGTGTACAAAAGCTCAAAATGTCACCACATTTACAAATGAACACAGCCTCTTACTCAAAGGGCTTCAGCGCAGACACCAGGCTAGGTTTCTTCCTATGAGGGTGAACACTTTATTGTCAGGATAATATGCATGTTTCCACTAGTGAAAAGAGGGTTTGGCAGGCAAAGTTGTTCCTGGCCTAGGTTCAAATACATCACACATTTGCAACTAGGTACGGCCTTTCGCTTCTACCTGTGCGAGCTGGTTCACAGAGGCCTCTGCGCACATCACAGGTATGATGTGCCCATGAGGTTATCCAAGACCAAACATACGTCCACTCCCCCCCAGACACACACCTGACCCTTGCAAATGTACCGCTTCCAGATGCACTTGGAGCTTATCTCTAGTCCCATACGACTGCAAGCAACGGTCACGCTCAGCTACCATAAGCCATCTTTCTCACTACTCAGCATCTCTTACCCTTGTCATCACTGCCTTCCCCGTGCACGCATCTTTTTTCTTGCTGCTGCAGGACCACATACAGTGGTATAACAGAGTGCAGCCACTGGATGCTGCTGACAGCTGGTTCTGTTTGTATAGGTTGGCTATTTCTTTTCTTAGAGGGACAACAGTGTTGGTGTACCCACCTTGAGGGACATATTTAAAGAGCTACTCAGTCCTTTCTAGGAAAAAAAAAAATCCATCTTTCTGGAAATTCTGGTTCTTGTCTCTGAATTTCCCCCTTGATCACCTTGTGCCAGCTCTCTGCCCTGAGCTTGTGCTGCTATAGCCAGCACGTGACACTCCTGAGAAACCTAGATGCTTCACCAATTCCCAACAAATAAAGTTCCACCTACAAAACTCTCCTTTGCCAAGAAGTTATTTCCCTTAGGAAGACACGGTGTTCGCAGGCTTTGCCCACCAAGGGGCAATGCTAGCTGTACCCCTTAGGAGCTGTTTGGTGGTACAGCTACTGTGGCAAAACACTGGTAACACAAATCTGGCCTGTGTTCATACTGACATTGCATTGCCTTGAAATTGTTTCACTGGGGGGTGAAGAGCAAACGTATGTTATAACAGTGATGCATGCAGTGCTACACAGGTGGTTCAATCCATCATCATATGGCATCCACTGCAGGCAAACTAGCTGTGAAAAGGCATGATGCCAGCCAAATACAAACATGAATAGACAGAATGAAAAAAATTCTATATAATCCAAGGCAAGGAAACATACAATTCATGAACAGTATACTTATAGTATGTGAATTCAAGGAAGGGCTTGAAAGAGGACGGGGAGATGGGGATATAAAATTATTCAGAAGGTGCTTTTCACTACTCCCTGTTGCATTCTCCTAGTGCACAAAAAATGACCTACCTCAGTTGTGTGTGCTTTTTTTTTTTTCCTCTACTGTGTGTACTTATGCATACATGGCTATAAAGGGCACAAACAGGTGTCAACCTAACTGTGAATTCTCCACAAACCTCCGTGTAAATATGCGTATACAGACATTAACAGCATGTGCATCCTTATGCTGAATCCATGTTTTGCTTACCTGTGTCTCTGAAATCTAGCAAGTCATGTGAACTTGGTGTTGGGCTAAAAGTAAACATGACTGGTGCAGAGAAACGGTTCACACAAAAGACAATGCAAAATGTGAGATAAAGTGCTTCGCGCTGTCTAAATGAAAGTATCACATGACAGTACTTCTTAGTTCTCCTTCAGGAGAATAAACAGGAGATTAAAAATTCAATAGAAGTGTAATAGAAAACAAAATGAGGCTTTGTAGCCTCATCTGTTCAAGTAATTTCTCAGCTGGCTGGGATACATACATAAATGTAGTCCTCTCTTCACACGTCCTTCTCCATGAAGTTCCTCTGTACCTGCACAATGGCATTTTAAAAAAAGTCCCACTTCCTACCAAAAAAGATTGCTACAGCAGAAGCACACACCGAAGAGACACTTTGCACTGACCTGAGAGAGTTGCTGAAAGCCTGCACAATAGCAAATGCTGGTCATGAACGGAAAATGCAAAATAGTTACGCTTTCTTTCGTGTGTGTTCTATTTTAGCAATGAGAGAACATTCTAAATTGTCTGCTTTTTCACTTTTAATGTGGGCAATAATTCTGTGTACGTTTTAAACACACTCATTGATATTTTCTGACAAACAAAAAGATACCTCACCACAGGAGTCTGCAAACAGCTTTGTTTTTCTCCTGTAACAAATGCCTCCTGACGACACTCTTTGGACCAACAAGAAGGTTGTCAAAAAAGTAGCAGAAACTCCTTCTGATAGGTCTGCTGAGTTGAGCTCTCAACAGGTAATGACAACAAGGAGAAAAACACATCTAAATCATATTTGTTCTAATCCACTTTTATGTCTTTTCTTCAAAATGTGAGAATAATTTTTCTCCTTACCTCTCTCCCACCCAGAAAAAAGGACAAAACATCACTCAACTCTGTGAGGATCATTTCCTTAGCAGAGTATTTGCTGCACATACATCAGGCACTGACTGTTAATTCTGACACGTACATGCCCTGTTCATAGAGAGACTCCAGCGTCACAGCAGGGATACTCAGAACTCCTAAGCTAGCTGGTCCTATATTTGCATTCTTCATTTTCTGCAAGACAGCCCTCAGTGTTTCTGTACGAGCAAAGTCTTTTAGGTTTATCGTATCATCTTCCTTCCACAAAAATTAAACTGCAGTCTAACATTTACTGCGATGGACCCCAGAACCACTAGAAAACTTGTGACCATATCACAATATATAATCTGATTAATAAAATGGTAAAAAAAACGCAGCATGCAAGGTCTTTATTCAAGCAAAGTACTCAAATACAAGTTCAGTCTCAAGAACACCCGTATGTCTGTCCCAATTCAGGACAGCATATACTCAAGCCTAATTGATGCTCAGAACATTTAAATACATACTTAAATTATTTATGAAAAGAAATTGAGGGAAAAAGCATTGTTTAAATCTAAGACGAATTATTCTTCAGCACAATCTGTGTTCCCAGGGGTTTGGCTGGGATAGCTGTCAGCTCCATGTTGAAAAAAAATCAGACTATTGTTACATCTGGAAAGCCCGTGCTAGGTATATTCAGAAGAGAGTTGTTGCCATTTTAGTTCACAACCTAGAAAGAAGAAGTGTACATACACCAGCAGAAAACACCTTTGCTAGGTTTGCTTTGCATCTCTGCTAAGGGGCTGTGCTCTCACAGCTCTGCTGCCCAAGTTAAAGAACACCGGTTCCGTACATATATTATAAAGCAATGCATTTAACTTCATTTTAGAAAAAAACAAAAAAGGGGGGAGGGGGGGGCAGATATATCTACTAAGTCCTGAAGAACCTCTACTCAATGCTGGAAAAAAGAAATCCAAAAGGACAGAAAGATAAAATCAGTTCCACTCAAACAGCATAATGAAAATCTGGATTAGTGCTTCATACAGGAAGACAGAACTTAGCATCTTCTCTCTCAAAGCACCAGTAAGTATAAATGAGATCAAACTGTAAAAGGTTCAGCCAGGTCACATTTTGAATTTAAATTGATCTTGTTTGGTTGGCTTTAACAATAATTGTCGCCGAGGTATCCTGGAAAGGCATTATCTAAAGATTTTATATACATTCATTCCCTTATCATTCTAGTTCTACAATTTTCTTGAAGGAAACTCACTTGCAAAACGTACGCTGCGTAACTTCTCTGCTAGACTTTCACAGTATGCGCTTCCCAACAGCCTTGAAGCACCTGAATCACAGATTATGTACAAATGAGGAAATAACTGTAGCTTTCACTTCCTTACATTTTGTTAAGACTGAAGTCAAAAATCAAACAAAACGCTCTAAAACATATATAAATATCAATAAGCCTCTGCTTAAGCCCCAGTTAAATCAAGCTTCTAAGTTAAACTAAGCTTCTGAGACTCCTTCCTCAGCAAAGCAGTCACATGCTCAATAATACAGGTAAGTCCAAGTAACACCACATTTAAGTCCAAATGAAATAATAATTAAGTACAAATCAAACCAGTGTGGTTTAAAACTGGCATGTAAAACTTAGTGCATACCAAAGCATTTTACTAAATATAGCTGATTAGCTGAAATAGATTTCTCTTCTAAACAAACACAATTTGGTTTGTTATTTCCATACAGCTCACATAAGCAATAGCTACGAAAATCCCTATTTCTATTAATAACATTAGCAATGACTGAAATCATTAAAAACCTGTATTATATAAACATGAGGTATTGTAATTCAGAATTAAATGAAATTAGTTTCATAATTTCATAATTCTTTGCAAGGTTTTTCCCTCAACCAGCCTCCACCCTAAGAACCTGCTAGAGCAGTCCTTGCAGAGATGCCATAAACCAAACACTGCACAAAGTTAGAGGACACCCTGAAAGAGATCTCTGATCCCAGACAAAAACCTCTGAAATATTTCCAGAGTGTGAGTTTAGGCCAGATGTGCAGAACAGATGCTCACAGTTTTCTTTGAGCTCCTCTCAAAAGCCAAATCAAACCAATCAAAGAAGTCTTATTTGGAACCACAGATTTGATTCAGGCATGACTGAGCACCTGCCAGGACCCTGTTACAAACTACATTATTTTTTAATAAATGAAAGATGAAATATTTATTCCTATCTTTTCCTAGAGCTGTCAGTTGCACCAAATACCTGCTGGATGACCCAAAGCTCAAAGAGATGGTGACATCATATTCTCAGACCTGAAGGGAAAAGAAGGCAGGGAAGTGGAGCTGCAGAAGTTACCGTCCTGCCGTAGAAATAAAACACAGAAAAGCCTGGACAACATTTCCAAGCAAATGGACCGTATACATTATTCTGTGTGGCACCTGCTGTTCCATTACAGTCCAATAAAACCAGCTCAGAGAAGCTTCTGTCTCACATCACAGAGGCTCTGTGAGCTGGTACTTCTTAGTGTTCAATAATTTAAATTCTGTATTAATGCATTTAGTGGATGTTCCCGATTGGTAGCAAGCCAAAGATTACTGGTGATGCCCAAGTGGCTGCAACTTTGTTTTAAGGCAACATAGGCACAGGGTGGGGAGCGAGCCACAGCCCCTACGTGAGCAAACATGGCATATCTGAAAACCCAAACCTCTTGCCTCAGGGTCTCAAAGATTACCTCGGTTTAAAGATCTCAGAGTTAGGCACAGAAACAGTGCTTGTCACTTCAGGAGACCTTCCCTCACCCATTAACTGCAGCGCTGGGTGTTTAAACAAAGCCTGCAATGACCGCGTAAGGCTCAATGCCATCTGACTGCAACAGAGCGAGCTGCACCGATCGGCATAATGGTGAAGAAATTTGAGGACAGGTCTGAGTTGCTAGCACATACTAAAGTCCCCGTCACCCCTTGTCGATTAAAACTATTGATGTTAAACAAGAAAAGCTGTCTAAGAGACAAGCAGGATTGAAAAATGGCTCTTGTTTACGCTGCAAAATGAGTGCAGTACAAAGACCCCCCTCCACCTGGTGGAAACCCAGTCTGTGATGGCTATGGATGTATCAGCTCGGATCCAAAATCCATAGCATCATGCTAATGCCAGTGGGATTCATTGGCTTGGGTGGCAATATTGCTACCTGATCCAGTTTGACTTAAACCTGGACGTCTCCCCATTATGGATTAGTTGGACAGGACTAGCAGCTGTTGCAGTGTACCAGAAGACAGGGAAATGGAGCAAGTTATCCCAGGTCCTACAGTTAGCTAGTGGCAAAATCAGAGCAGAAGCCAAATCCCACTGGAGGGCCATTCCCTGAACAGTACTTCCTCCAAGATACTATTTAAGTCAATCTGATATGACTCTTACACGGAGAAATGCTTGTTCTGCAGGTGCTACTGGGTAATGCAAGTACACCCCAGGAGGAGTTAATAAACATGCTTATCAGTAGCTATTTATCACACAGATGGTAAGTAGAGAAAAAGAGCATCAGGAAACATTTAGAGAAGTCAGGAACAACAACAAAAAAGTTTCTCTTGAAGTATCTCTGACTACAACAATATTTGGAACAGTAAAAATAGTAAGCAAGCAACCCAGAAAATGGGTTTTCCATGGATAGGTAAAGTGGAGACACCTCTGAATTCCACTGTATACACCAAGAAGGGTGAGGAAAGGTCCAGGATGGTGGTTTTGCACTGGGAATTGCATATTCATTACACTTGGAACACCATTTAAAACAAACAAACAAACAAAATAAAGCAAAAAAAGTTCTATCTTCCTGAAATTGCTTTGAAAACTAAGTGTACTGCCGGCCAGCCAGAGTATTTTGGAACTAAAGGTCTCCAGGTGGTGACCTACCACCCTAGCTCATAACTCCTAGGTTGTCTGGGATTTCCAAGGTCCAAAGCTCATGGCAAATCTCTTCCGAGGAAAATTTCAATGTGAATCATAACTCATTCACTTTTAGAAATGTGAAAAGCTTCTCTGAAAAATGGTTGACATTCTGAGCCCCACCAGCCTAATTCTGGGCACCTCTAAAGGTAGCACTACTCTCAATACCGCACTCTTGTGCCACAATTTATATGATGCTAGAGCATTGCATTGCACACACAAAAAAACACCATACAGAGCACTGTGACCCCCTTGAGAGAGAGGCTGTTTATTTGCAGTGTCCTTTTTAATCAAATACTTCAGTGGTAAGGCTGCCAGTTGACTAACACGAGGGTAAGGGAGAGAAAAATGGGCAAAAAGAAAAACTGCACATGGTTGTACAACCCATCATTGCCGTATAACTTGGCCCTTCTGCAATACTTTTCACACAAAGATTTCCCTTTACCAACATAAATCAGCAGCATTTACTCTTGCTTTATAGATGTACAGAACTGGAAAGAAATTAGCAGACTGTGATGTAATTTTAATTGCATTAATATGCGATAGAAGTATGTTCTTGGCAGAAAATACTATTACTATACTACTTACGAGTTTAAATATTAAATACTTCTCTGTTATTCAGAGCTCCTCTTCTAATTACACATTTTATTTTCTACCATATATTTGTCTTCCTAAAAGCATTTTGGAAACTAATGATAACTTTCAGGTTGGCTGGATTCCATTCTTTTTAATACAGCCGAGTGAGATTTAATTTGAAATCTGACATCACCTTAAAATATGAATATGATCATGGTATATTTACAGCGCATATTCATCTTGATCACTGAAAGGAGTTAGATAAAGTTGGTGCATGTTTTAGGTATCTTAAAGTGTAAAACAAAACTGTACGTGAGAATCATACCAATATGCAGATGCATCTAAATCCCCTGTTAGTAGAGAAACAAGAATAACACAGATCAAACCAAGGAGCTAAAGCGCAGATTTTGTTGCTAATTATCAAAGCCAGCAACTCCTTCAAATCTACCCAAAGGGAGAAGGTTCCTGGAACTACCTACGAGAGAGAACGATGCTATGCCCTCCCACAGGGACATCGTGCCCTATTGCCCAGCTCCTGCAGCAGCTCCACGCACGCAGCTATTGCTATGCCACAACTTCAGTGTCAGCCTTCTTGCTGACAAAAATTAGAGCTGGCCAAGGCCAGACTCACTGGGTATGTGGTCTATCATTTGAACTGTTGGCAACTCTTTTCCTGGGGAAACAGTGACATTTCCAAATTGCCTTCTTATTCGAACCATTCCACTTTCACTAATCTGCATTTCAAGTGGCTGGTACTGCAGTAGACTAGCAGTTGAGAAGAACACTGTCAAAGCTGTGGCACAACAGCAGGTAAATCTGAGAGGATGTTAAGCTCCTTTTTAGAGTAGTACAAGTCTGAACAGTAGGAGCCACCACGCAAAAGAAGAGCCTGTGTGCAGGAGCAGTAATGTAAGCGTGGATGGAAGAGAAGGGATAAAATTGGGTTTGCTGTGGTGGAACTGTGTACACGAACACTTACTGCCAGAAAACAACAATGAAACCCAGAAAGGGCAGAAAGCCTGAGATGTCCATGGAAGCACTTACATTCTATGACCCCAAGAGGGAAGAGGAGCTTTTTTCCTAGAGCGCTGACAGAGAGAGAAAAGACTTTGGGAATCTGAAAGAAGCAAAACGCCTGCTATTATACAATTCCCAGTATGTCCCATGAAACCAAACTCTGCATAATTTCTTTTTTTTTTTACGGAAACAAGAGCAGATCAAAAATGTATGATTCTTCCACATTTTCTTTTCCCCAGAACAACAGATACCAACAACACATGACCTTAGAACTGCAATTGCAACAGACAGTAATGCACTCTGTGCAAGACAAGAGTGGCGGCAATGACAGGCAATAAGAAATCCTGAGACTGGCAGTGTCAGAACCCAGTTCTATATCAAGTATTTTAGCCAATTCAAGCTGGATTTGGAGACAATGGTGCTGCTTACTGGTTACAAAGCAGCAAAAAGGTTGATGTATGAACAAGATAACCAGATTAGCAGTGGCTTGTAGGGTCTTCCCTCAATTTCTGGAGAGCGGATATAGCTTCTTTGCCTGACAAAACAAAACACTGTATTTCTTAGGAGCTCGTTAGTTATCAGTAAAACTGTACCAGTACCCCTCATCATGCTTAATTTCAGTATCATACACAGCAGTACTGAAGTTTCATCTCCCCAGTCCTACTGTTCTTGCAACAAGAGGTTGAAACATACTCTGAACTAACTGACAAAGGAAAGCTGTAATGCCTCCCATGTTACACTTCCTACTCCTACAAGAACCTTCATAATGAAGCACTCTGTTGTAACCGTCTTTGTTCTCTCCTGTTACTATTCCTACTTCTGGTTCTGCCTCATCTTTGTCATTTGAAGAACAGAGAGCAAATTAGTCTGTGTCAAAAAGACTAGAGAAAGTTTAGCATATTGTTACCACTGAAAACAGTTAACACTGCAACAGTACTGAAAGGAAATTATTTTAAATGCCAGATTTAAAAAAAAAAAAAAAAAGTAACCAAACCCAGAATTCGGACGAGCTGCAATTCCAAGTACCATCATGGGCCGTGAGGACACTAAAGATAAGAAATTGTAATAGAAAAGCTGAGAGTGGATTGTGCACAGCCAACAAAAGCAGATCAGGAAAACCTTTTCTTTCTTGTATCTCTTTTTTTTTTTTTCCTTTTCTTTTGACATGAAAACATAGGGGGAAAAAGAAAAAGAACCCACTGGATGCCCCCTGTTGACAATTGCTGGTTCAAACACCTGAGTTACTGCAGTTTCTTTACAGGTACTAATGTCCTCAGTTACTACACATTCATTTACTTCTTTCCTCTTGGAAAAAAATCTTAAAGATGTTCCCATACAAATTTGTAAGCATTCTTCAAATTTTTTCATACATCTCTACTTCATTCTTCACATTTTTATTGACATTATTGTCAACATTTTAGCCTGCTAGAAAAACAGAAAAGGAAACAGGTCTTGGTATATTTAAAAGCTTCCTTGCAAGTGCAAAATAAACTCAGAATTACCCTAACTCCCCAAAGAAAGTAAAGCCACTAATATCACATTACTTCTTTCTTGCATCCATTGCACAAAAGCAAGAGATCTGAATTTAGAAATCTTGCTGACAACCTCTGTCTCCAATGTCTTCTGTTATCTCCCTAGCTGAAGTTCATACATTGCCTATTACTTTAATATCTGATAATGCAGTTATCTATTTTAAAAGTAGGAAAGTGAAGGCCCTTTGTCTTAGGAAAACTGCAAATATGCCAAAAGCATATTATTGCCACAGGAAGCAAAAGGAAAGACAGCACAGACCTCATTAATTTCAAAAAGATATACACGATTGCACAGAGTGTGAAAGAATGAATGAGGCTGTATAGAAAGAAAAAGACAGGTACTCATGCAACCTCCACTTTATAAGTTTTTGTATTACAAAATCACAGATCAGCTGATCACTCTTAGAAAACAAAGCACACAGGAGATGGATGAGAGAACTCCAGTGACTTAACACCTCCCCCTTTCAAGTTAACAACAGTAATATTCAATTTATATTAGCTGTTCAGTTTTCACAAAATCTGTAGAAAGATTTTTACAAGACAGAAGCAGATAATTCATGTTTTATGTAGGATGATTCTCAATTTAAATCACCAAAACCAAAGATACTAGTATTCATCCTAGAATGCTATGTATTTTCTAAAAGCAATAAATCTATCCATCTCTAAGCATCAGACACTTTTCTACGGAGAATTTAAAAAGGCTAAATCAGCTGAAATAAAGACAGTAAGGATTTTTATTATTCCCTCCATCTCTCCTTATTATGTACATGACTTTTAATTGACGATAAATGAACCTACATGCTAAGGGGAAAACAGTTACAGCATTAAGTGCCTGCTTCAAATTTTGCTATTTGGCATCAAGCATACAAGATCAGGTCCTATAAGCACCAGACAGTTATGTCTAAAACTGGATGATCCACAGAAATTGTACTGCAAACATCACTTAAGCTTAGGTATTCAGAACCACCTATTTTAACTGTATCATAAAGACATTTTCACAGAGTCCATCAAGACTGTCTACACAGAGGTGCTCAGGAAAGTAATGGTGACTCTCGGAGAGAAAAGAAACTTTCTGCATAAGCCAAAGTATCTCTAATAGCTTGCTGGCAGAATGAGTGGTTTATGCCCAGCTCTGCCACTTTCATTTCCCAAAAGTGGACTATTGCTCAGGACAGCACTAAAGAATCTGCTCAGCTGAAACAGATCTTTTTCAGAGATACCTTCCTAAGCAGAGGCCTAAAGCCACAAACACAGTTAGGAGTCTAAGTCCCATTGAAATCAGGATCTAGGTTTGTGGGCCTTCCTGCCAAAGGCTGTTTGGGTTTACAAAGTTACCATGAAGCTAAAGAGAGGGAAGTTTAAGAGCTCTGCAAGGCCAGAAGTGCACAACAGCCTCGTCACAGACATCCCAGGCCCACATCTATAAATCAGTGTCAATTAATTTAGCTGCCCTGATCATAATAGAGGAAGGACTGCTGAACGTTGGGGCCACAGAGCTCTCTAAGTATTCATTGAAGCCCTATTTTGCCTCGGGAAAAAAAAAAGTGTATGTTGTCCTATCCATTTATCTATCTATATGCCGATTTAAACTTTCCATACTTTAAAAGTAAATGTCTGTACTCACTGAATGTAAATATTCATAAAACAGGGAGTTTATTTTAAGACTATACTTAAAAGTACAAGTTTTGTTAAACTAGGAAGCAATTATAAACCTTTGGAAAAAGTGCTATAAAGGATTATGCATTTAACAGACCCCACCTGGCTCCAAAAATATGTATATATGGTATTAAAAAAGATATTTTCTCCTGCAGGAGTGCCAAACACCGTTCTTCATGAATATGTATAATTAGATGTTCTCTGTGAGTGAGAAGTAGTAATTAATTCAGTGTTAAACATCACAACCTATTACTTGAACTCCATGGCAACCAACATTGCCAAAAGAGAAAATGAAATTTCAAAGCCTATTTTTAAATTATTACAGTTACACATTTCACAAAATTTCAAAGCAAACCTGTAGTATTTTTGGCTATAGACAATTTAAGTTAACTTGTCTAATTGGTAAAAGATGGAAGAGGCAACTATTGACTATTTTGTTTTCATTTTTAAAAAGGCTTAATGGCAGCAAGTTACTGCTTCCTTGATATCCAGGGGTTTGAAGGCACAGAAGAGGAGAGGTGGCTGACATTCACAGTAGTCACGCTGTGGTATGCAGGGCAGTCCTAGGGGTGCAGTCCCAGTGTTTTTCACAGTTTCAGACACGTTGCTCTCACCAACTGCTTTGAGTGACTGGGTCACCACATGGGGGTTTAAGGTTCTCACCTTAATGTTCTGACCAGGGACTTTTATCCTTGAACTCACCAAGGATAAGGTAGGCTGGAGAAAGCCACTGAGAATCAGCGTATCTCCAAAATCAGAACAGCATGATTTAAATGTGGACGCTTGTACCTTTGCATTTTTTTTTCTGCCTGAATAGGAGCTACAAAAGAGTTCAAAACCTTTGACTTAGGAAAGTGGGAACAACAAAACAAAGACCAATGGTATTCAGGACGGCAAACTGCAGTACACCCAGAGAACTGGCTACAGACCCCTATGAATGCCAGTCTGAAGGAAAAGGGTGGTAGAGTGACATCTCCTCAGAGAAACAATAGTAGTGTCACAAATAAACATCGTCCTGTGGGTGGAGGTAAGATAGGATACATATAGATGGATCTGACTGCACCCTGAACAGAGGTACAGTATGAGCTGGTACTTTCAAAGTCAGGAAAGACAAGGCCATAATGAGATGCAATTAACAAAGACCATCAAGAATAACAAGAAACTGTTCTGTAAGTATTTCAATAGGAGAATAAAACCAACAAAAGTGTCTGTCTACTGAAAGAAACTGTGAACCTGCTTCGAATTGTCACCCGGAAAGCTGAAATTTTGAATGCCTTTTTTTGCATCATTTCATTAAACATCAATTGGCTCTCATAATTAATACCAGCAATAGATGGTGAGACAGTTTCTAATCAGGAAAGAAAAGGATTAGAGAATACCTTGGCAAATCAGACATTTTCAGTTTGGTCTGATTGCTCTTGAAGAAATGCTTGATGAGCTGTTGGCATTTATCTTGGAGGTCCCCTGGGATACAGTGAGTTACCAGAAGACTGCAAAATGGCAAACAATAAAGAGGAGCCACCCAACAGCTTAACTTCAATTCCCAGAACTGTAACAGAATAAACAATCAAACTACTGGTAAATATCTAGAAAAAAAAGAAGAAGATGAATAACAGACAGCACAGATTTGTCAAGAATAAGCCCCATCAAACCAATCTAATTTGCTTTTATGACAAGGTAATGGCCTTTGGGGATAGAGGAAAAACAGTAGCTGTCATATTGCTTTCCTTAATTAAGTTTGACTTTTTTTCCATGTGAAATTCTCTTAAACAATGTGGAAATATTAGGAGGCTCCAGAAATGGTTGGAAAAGGGTATTCAGGAAAAAAAAAAATCATCATAATTAAAGAGAGATGCATGCATTCAGTGATATTCCACAGGAAGTGTCCTAGGTGTGGCATTATTGAATATTTTTTTAATGAACTGAATGACAGAAGACAAGTTTGTTAAACAGCACTCAGCTAGGACGGACTTTCAGTATTTTGGAGAGCAGGACTAGCATTCAAACTGTCTTGGCCAACCGGAAAATAGGCTGAAAATAGACATTGCACATGCTACTTGTGAGCAGTATGAAGTCCTACACCTCAGCAGTAATAATCAGGTATATCAGTGCAAAATAGTGAATACCTGGTTAGAGGGAAGGCAATCTGTCCATCAGCAATGAAACAAATGACAGCTGGTCCATCATGCTGTTGGGAAGAAGACAATCATTTTACAGCAACTTGTGAGGAGAGGTACAGCTTGTGAAATGCATGAACTAAATCTTTCCACTCCACTTTATGCAGCTGGAGTACCCTGTTCAGTTTGGCATACTGCAGTTCAAAACAGATATGATCACCTGAAGCATGCCCACAGGCAGAGTACTGAGGAATGATCACAGGTTTGGAAAACATGACTTATGGGGAAAAACTGAACAAACTGGGTTTGCTGTCCTGAAAAGACTGACAAAAATATGCAAACAGCTGCTTCAAAAGAAGAGGAAAAAGTCTGTTTTTCATGCTCAGAGGATTAAAGCAGTGAAAACTGCCAGCAAAACTCAGGTTAGATGTAATAGAAAGTATAATGAAATGAGCTTAAAGAGTAGCACAGCACTGGAATAGGATGCTGGGGAAGCTCTGGAACCTCCATCGCTGGAGGTCTTGAGGAAGAGGCGAGACTTGCATCTGCTTTTAGAGCATGGAAAATGGACAAGGTCCTAGCCCTTTCCAGTCCTGTGAAGGACAAAGAATCCTTTAAAAGGGGAAATAATGTATACAGAGGAATCCAGAAAGAAGCCAGATCTGGATAACCTCATGAAACTACTAAGTATTAGTACAAAATAAAGACATGCCTCAGTCCTTACCAGAACACGAAAGGAACGGGTAAAACAATACTGCAAAAAGAGGTGCTTTCTTTAATACACATCTAAGGCTACGCTAGGCAGTACCATGCGCCTCAGTGATGCCTACTGCTATAGTCAAAGCACATTTTGTGTGTCAGAGATTGCCAGATTAGGTTTCACTTAAGAATCAGACACAGTCAGAGAGAGGAATTTCATTAGACAGCAGCAACAGGTGAGCATTTGAATGAGTAAAATGCTCAGTTACCAGGGAGCTCACACCATCTGCTGGATTACTGATCCTGCTTCCCAAATAAGCACTGCTCAACAGAGGCAGCAGCTTTTGTCTGCACTCATCTGAGGGTATTAAAAACCTACTCCCAGCCCAGAAAGGCAGCTCTTAGATTTTAGGTCAAGTTCTCATTGCATTTCTGTTCTTTCTACAATATTTCTCAATAAAGTTTAAAGGATGATTTTCCCTTTCATGTCACAATACCCATTTTCTCAAATGGGAGTTGTGCAAGTTTACCCATTTTCTCAAAGAAGAAAAGACATCTGACAGTAATTCCAAAAAGTCTGAGTTCCCCCAGCAGGCTACTGGATGTGATAAGAAATCACAGAGCTAGGTGAAATTTCTGCCAACTTCCCTCTCAAGCAGATCTAAGAATAACAAGTTCCAGCAATTAGTTGGGTATTTGCATTCTGCTCAAAAGTGAGACTTCATAAATAAATCTTAGTTTAAAAGAGTGATCAGCATCCTCTTCTTTTTCTGAGATGAAGCCATTTAGGGAACCTGGGGTTGAAAGTAATTACATTACAGATGCACTTCATATACTAGTGAAACAACAGAGCATACTGATCTGCAACTTACTGATACTCCAAGGCTGCTCCTCAGCCGATAGAAGATGGCCTGACTCCACTGACTGCAGGGGAGCTAAGCAAGTTCACACCAGCTGATGATTTGCATTTGTATTTTTATTAGACTACTGAGTAAAGGAATCTCCAAAGTCTTTATGGGAGTAATCAATCAAAGAGCACACCTGCTGCTAATGCTAAGACACTGCAGTGGTTGATATTAGACTGAAAAGGAGCGAGTGAAACACTCATCCACATATGCCATTTATGCCATCATCAGCATTTTTCATGCTTTTGTACCTAATCTTTTGTCAGAGTTTATAGAGTAGGCAACATCTCCAAAGAGGTTAATTTCTTGATGATTAATCCCACGGAAATTATTTTCATTTAAATGAAATTCAAAATGAAATGCATTGTATCTATTGGGAGATACCATTAAAATTTACCATCCAAAATTTCATTTATTGTTACTCACTGAGGTATCTTGGGGAAAGATAAATAATACCACCATCATCCAACTGTTTAAACAAATTAAAACAAACAAATAAACAAAAAAAAAAGAAAAAAAAAAAGAGGAGAAGCATACCATGGAAGATGCTCCAGGCCAGAGTCTAGCACTCCGCTGGCAATGCTGGGGACAGACGAGTACGGCAGTATGACGACACCATCAGGTGAAGCGCGAGGAAACCAACAAGATAGTTCAAGAATATTGTAACACCACCACTTTTGATGCCAATTCTTCAATACTTGTTACTGGCTAAATAACAGTGACCATATGCCTTTCCCAAAACATGAAAAAGAAAGCTTTCAGTGCATAACTGGTGAATTAAGCGCTGCAGGAAATCCACATGCCAGTTTGAGAGTAATGGTCTAAGGTAACATCTTTTTCACGGTCCCTGAGCTGCAACGTTTCTGACCACTGAGCAGTGCACTCTCTACGAGAGATTGCCACTTCTATGATGCAAAACACTGCTTTCATAATTGGATCCCATCTTTTAAACATCTACTGCTACATGAGCATTTAATTGACACAACTGCCAAGTAAATGTTAAGAAAAGATTTTAACACATTAAGATGTTCTGCAATAAAATGCCATAAATTCAAAACCATAATCAGTAACACATTGGATGTTTTGCAGTCACATCCCTGGTCCTCAATAATTCCTTCCCCTAAATGCCACTTCAACTCTTATTGCTTGGCTTTTCACTCACCTTGGCAGCTTGGGTTTTTAGGAAGCCCGCGCTACACGGTCTGAGCAGCTGAGCCTTTAAATTAAAAAGAGGCCATGAGATGTACCACAAAGGTAGTCAGGTTATGCAACTGAAAGGGTAAGCTCCTACTCTTTTTATTCACAAGATAGATTCTGTTTATACCATTTTGTTTTTTCTCTCACTGTGTTGAAGAAACAACGAATGATTAAACAAGAGTTTGTAAAAACTGTATACATGACGGACACAGAGAAAACACTCAGAAAAGCCACAGCATCTTTAATAATCATAGAATCATAGAATCATTTAGGCTGGAAAAGACCTCCAAGATCATCCAGTCCAACCTTTAACCTAGCACTGCCAAGTCCACCAATAAACCAAGTCACCAAGCTCTGAATCCAAATGTTTTTTTGAAGACCCCCAGGGATGGTGACTCAACCACTTCCCTGGGCAGCCTGTTCCAATGCCTCACAACCCCTTCAGCAAAGAAATTTTTCCTAATATCCAACCTAAACCTCCCCTGCTGCAACTTGAGGCCATTTCCTCGTCTTCTCGGTCGGCGCTTGGGAGAAGAGACCGATCCTCATCTCGTTACAGCCTCCTTTAAGGTAACTGCATACAGTGATAAGGTCTCCCCTGAGCCTCCTTTTCTCCAGGCTAAACAACCCCAACTCCCTTAGCCGCTCCTCCTCAGCCTTGTTCTCCAGACCCTTCACCAGCTTCGTTGCCCTTCTTTGGACATGCTCCAGCACCTCGATGTCCTTCTCATAGCGAGAGGCCCAAAACTGAACACAGTATTTGAGGTGTGGCCTCACCAGAGCCGAGCACAGGGGGACAA
>VXAL01012024.1:287843-337778 GCA_013399475.1 Chauna torquata
CTTGGTGTCATCTGCAAACTTTCTGAGGGTACACTCGATCCCCTCATCCAGATCACTGATGAAGATATTGAAGAGAACCGGCCCCAGTACTGAGACTTGGGCGACACCACTAGTGAAATCTTACTAAAAATTTCACCAAGAAAACATTTTCTTGAAATATTCTCTCCAAAAATTACCAGGGCCCTACATTTTAACATATGTATCTCAAACAGTGCCTGATTCACAAAATCAGTTTGAGGGCTATTTTAAGGTTAATTTGACGTTCTATTGCTATTTAATGCCCACCTGGCAATTTGGCATGATTGTTGAAACCAATAAAGCCATTTCTGAAGTCAGGAGAAAAAAAAAAAAGATTTTTCAGGGGGGAAATATTCCTCAGAAGAAAAATTCAAATGTTATTAATTTTCTGTTCTCTCCCTGAAACTAAAGGATGTTTGTTGATGGTGTTAGGTACATAATAAAATCCCATCCATTATTGTATCACAGGTTCTTCAGATTCTTCCTTATTTTTTGTTCTGAAATACCATGCTACAAGGTATAGAAATAAGTGATATTTGCTTAAAAGAAAATACTTACTTCTGAAAAAAGTACTGAGAATATCACAGATGGGGGAAAAAGAACATATGCTAATTTAAACCTGTTTGAAGGTAATTTTTCAGTTCTCAGCTCCAAAGACAATGCCTCAAGCCAGAGAAGGCAGGTAACCTGTGTCAGAGAGTTTGGGATTCAACCTGAGACTGATGACAGGTCAACTTCGTGTCTCAGGGTAAGCGAGGTGTCCAGCCCTCCCATTATGGCCAATGGAGACTAGCAGAACTGGGAAGGCCGGAGAACCAGTTCAGCCAAGCAGTTGTCAGGCCTCTCTCCTGTACAATGAGCTGAACTGCTCCCTGTCTACAGTTTCATTCTACATGCCTCTGGATTGGTGTCTCCTTCCTCCCAGGTCTGGGGAAGGCAGAGGAGGAACACAGCAGCTACACAGGAACCCCGCAGCCATTAAAAACCACCTGCTGTCACAGCCTTGTCCCTTTCCGCAAGCACCTCGATCAATTTTGAAGAAGTTCGGTGAGTTTTAACTAAATTTGAAAAAGAGAGAGAAGCCTCAAAGAGAACTGACTTCTGACAAGTTTAATGAAAATTAGAGTGAATTAGAGTGAATTAGCACTCTGAGCATCAAGAGTAGTAGGGATGTTTTTTGTTAGTATTTCCTCTCACATAGCAGGAAAAAAAAAACAGGAACATACCAGATAAAATGCTTGTCATTTTATGACATGTAATAGTGTTATTACACATTAACTATGTTAATGTAACACTGGCACACCACTTGCACACATACACACGCTCCTTGCATTAAAAAAAAAATTATTAAAGTTACTACATAAAACTCACAGCTTCTCAGTGTTGCCTGTGCAATCCTAATTTGGCCCTTTTGTCCATATGCATCACGACAGTTTGTAATTACATGTTCACATACCCTTTTTTTCTACCAAACCTTTGCCTCATTCAACACACAGAAAAGATGATGCTCACTTAATGAGCAGCTATTCATCTTCTTCCTTCCTTTCCTCTCATTGTCCAATGTGTGACCCCATTTCTTACCTACTGTATATGATTCAAACCAGGCTTTCAAGGCAGCATCAATAATTCCATGGGATTTTCTGAGCTGCACATCAGAGTGGCGTCTAAATTCTCTACAATCAATGACAAGTTTAACCTAAAATCTAAGAAATCTTAATTATACAAACTTGTGGTTTAAAACCAGCTTATTAGTTTGGTAAATATGGGCAAATTTTCATAGAGACAGCAAAGGGCATCCTGTTCACCAAACTGCAGCTAGCAGGCACTACCTCTTCCCCCAAAAAAGCGAATGCGTCTTTGAATACTGGCAGTGCAACACACTGCATCATTAGTTGCCCCCAACAGGAGGTTTGATTAGAGCAGAGATGCAGGCAAAGTCACTACATTCAGTCTGGTGCAGCTTACTTCATGGTTTATGTGGCTCAAGTTCAATTCTGAATGCTGGTTGCGTTACACCATATTTTGCCTTAGGCTAGTCATTAAATGGTTGAGCTTTCTCCTTCACAAGAAGGAATTCAGCAGGAGGCTCATACCTGTCTTGTAATATGTCAACCTCAAAAGAAGCAGTTTGGCAAAATCACAAGCAACTGAAAACAAGTTTTTAGCATGGAAAGCATCAAGGGGTGTTTATAGTCCTAGTGGTGCTTTAGTTAATATATGAGTGTGCTGCTTGCAGTTCTTGGTAAGCTCATTGCAGTATAATTTCACAACAAAGCACTGTGGTGGACTGAACTGTGAAGCATCCTTAGCACAGAAGCATTGATAACTAACTCAAGTGGTGTTCATCTCATAAAATCAGAAATTTAATAGCTGCCGCTGAGGACAGCAAAGGCAAGGAGAAGAACAGGCGGAGGAAAGGATGACGTTCTGAGAGCTGAGAACAAAAAAGGCAAAGCAAAAATAATTTCTGAGTAAAGATGCCAGCTATTACCAAATGTTGCTTGACTGAAACACCAGAGAAGTCGGGAGCTGAAATTTGCTCCTTCTTTTTGCCTCACTGAATTCAAGTCCAAAAAAAATTGCAAGTCAATCCTCAGCATCTGAAATAGTAATGCTGCCTTCAAAAATCAGGAGTTGCTAATTTTGTTGTGGTTTTAAAACAGGTACATATTCAACAGTTCTAAATTTACACAGATATACTTTCTCCAGACAAAGCAAACCTGTCATTTTTCTAGAGGAAAAAAAAAAGTGTAGAGTCATTATGCCAGGTGGTCTGGCTTTAAGGAAAGCAGTATGTTTTAGGGGATCATTTCCTGCAGGGCACAACACATCCTTTTTCCTAATTAGCTCCCCCTTGTTATTAAGTTGGCCTTTGCTGTTCCATACTGTTAGATATGACAATGATGAGGTTTAAGAAATCTATCTAAAGAAGATTTAGTAGCCCATTTCTTCTGGCCTCTGGCCTGTTATCATAAAACTCTGAACTATGTGTGTTTGTTACAGAGCAACTTGTAAGAGAAGCACAGGCACTAAGGGTTAGCCATTGCGCTTCTGAGACTGAAGTGGATGCATTAATCTAGAAATACAGCTGAATATCAACCTGAACCATTAAAAGTCAGCCCACAGCAGGAATCTCCTGTAGCACGAACCATAATCTAGGAGAATTTTATTTCATATTCATTTAGATTTTGGCAGTTATAGCATTGTACAATGATCTGGCTGTTTTCCAGAGAATACATCCTGGGAGACTACTCAAGCAGGAATGATAAACAGAGCAGTGAACTGATATTTCCATGTCAGTGGGAGGAAGACAAGCGAGACATCAGGCTGGCAGTGTTGCTGGGGTGATAAAAGGATATTTAATAGTAACCACATATAAAACCCAAATTAAGGATTTGAAAGCCAAACAGGAATCAGTTTGACAAGTACCAAGACAGCAATGGATGTGTAAATCATCCATTAGTCTCATTTGCTAGGGGTGCGAGAGCTTATCTGATTTATGCATCCTGTTTGTAAGACACGGTGCCAAACAGCGGAGTTAGGATTTCTAAACAGCCAGAGCTGCGTAATGCATGAGTAATGGCAATAAGGTGCTGGAGCAGTAACCCAAAAGTTTGCTACACACACTGCTGCAGCCATGTGGTTAAATCAAGTCTCAGACCGGGTGGCTGGAGAAGCACTCTCCCCTTGTAAAGCACGAGCAGCCGACTTTACACTGCAGCTTGGATATCTGTGGCAAGCTTTGATTTCTCAAGCTCTTTCAGTATGAAAAATGCAGCTGTAATGCTCTGAAATCGCAATGAACTTGGCACCTGCACAGTGCTGTGCTGGGGTGAGCACAGGCAGCTCCGCTGCTTCCAGTCCTGGAGACACCTCAAGACATGGCTGGTCCAGGGGCCTCTGTGGCACACCACGCTCCCCAGAGCGGGCCACCTCTCAGCTGCTTGGAGCCCCGCTCATCAGAGGCTGCATTTCCAGCTATAACACGTGAAGCAGTGAGCAAGCACCATGTGCTTTGGAACAAGGGATCTGGGGCTGCAAACAGAGGATTTTCAAGAACATTTCCTGAGCGTTGCAACCAGACCCCCCCCTTCCTTCACAAAGCCTTTCCAGATAGGCAAGCACTCCTGAGGGAGGGAAGGGTGTCCCTTTTCTCAGATAACTGATGCAAGGTAAGCAGGAAGGATCAGAAACTGCTCTATGGGCTTTAATCCTAACATTAGTCGACATCAAGGATATAAAATACTAATCTATACAAATCTGACAAATTAGCATGTGTTTGATATTTTGAATATGCATCCAAAGAATAGCGTGTTATTTTTACATGGCATTTTCATTGCACACAGTTGTTTTTATCCCCTCAGGCTACTGTATGAACTAACACATTCAACACAAAAACGCTTGGCTTAGAGAGCAGTCCAGGTCACAAGTGTGAGATGCTAGCTCACGGGATGCTCAGTCCACATGTCCCTGTTCAACACCAGAGGTGAATATGGATACAAGAAGGGAGCTCCAGGAAAAGTTTCCTTTTGTACCAGGACTACCATTTTTTCCTGCCATGTCTGGCTTCTGAAGCCAAGGTACTAGGAACAAATCTCCTTCCCTGCTCTCCTTTTCTTCACCTCTCACCTTTCCTGTCTCTCCTCCTAGCACCCCCAGTCTGTTAGCAGTAGCTGTTGCAACCCAAGGGTTTTAAATAACGTATGTGGTAAAGAAAAGTATGTATGTCTGGGGAAGATGGAAGGCCAACAAAGGTAAGAGTGCTGCGAAAGGATTAGGAGGCAACAGAAAACCGAGCCCACTGTACTACTTGCTTCCACCCAAAATCACAAATTTTCTCTCATATCAGTTTAAATGAGTATTTGTTTGCAAAAAAAAAAAAAAAAAGACACTGCAGTAGGCTATGGAATCATCTGAATGGTAACTGATAAGCATGAAACCATGGTAGTACACATTCAGTACAAGAAAAGGGCAAAAAGCCCAAGCTTTCTATAACCAGCTTCTCCAATTAACTGCTTCGCTGACCATAGCCCTTAATTTTCCCTTCCTTTCCAATTACCCAGCTGTTTTAGCTCTTCCTTACACTGTCTATACACTTACTAGCTCCCAGCTGTACAGAGACTTCAGTAGAGGGTAAACCACTGTGTGACCACTATGGTATTGTAAGCTGCTGACCAGCTCACCTACGGCCAAAACCTGCACTGTGGATACCACCCGGTTATCTTTCTATAGGAAACATAATTGCAGCAGGAAGTGAGGTTATTATCTTACACAGGTGACATTTCATAGCCTCTGTTCCACAGTTAGCTTGAAGTCCCTCACTGGCATCAGGACCTACAACCATCCTGCACCACTGTTCAGAGGCCCGAGACCCCCCCAGCAACAGCGGAGCTCAGCCACTGCTGCGTGCCCACCTGTCCTGCAAGGTGCAAGCTAGCTGGCAGTTCAGCAGCTCCCACCTCTCGCACACTGACAGGCGAGTGTAAAACTTTGCACGACGATGACAGAGCTGCAGGAGAGCACGCTCCTTTTAAGACACTCCGCACTGCAATTTTTTCCTGAACAAATTGTATCAAATTCAGAGCCTGCCCCTTTAGCTGGCCTTCTCTCCAAACATCCCGTTCCCTGGGCTCAGCAGGCACCAGCAATCAGAACTCAATATTTGATTACTTTTCCTCTATTGTCAAGGGATGCGGTTGGCCAAAGAACTAGAGCTTTCGTATCTATCCAGAATACATTTTTATCTATTGAAATGGATGATTAGGATACTTCAATAGTACAAAGCATTAAAATGGAGAAAACACAAAAAGTCAGCAAACCTGATAAAGACACAATTGCCTTGCCTTTGTAAGTTCACCACCACCACCAATTTTAATTCTACTTTTTTAGAAGATAAAATTCCATTAAGTATTCAACTGTCGTATTTTTGCAAAAAAAAAAAAAAAAGAGAGATGAAAGGTACTTGAGAGACAAATAGTAGTTCATTGCTCAGAAATCCATTCCACAATTCAGAAAAGTAAATTTTACTCTTTTCCATACTTATTTATCAGCCTTCAGGAGACAAGTTCCTAGTTACCTGTTCAGAAAGCAGCCTTTCCTTGCTGCTTGTTTTGCTCAGTCTCTTTGGACAAGGTAATACGGAGTGAGGGTAAAAAACTGTCACTAATTATTTCTACTTCAGTGTGTTTACTGATTCCCAACTGCAAATTGGATCTATGATGTGCTGCTCTAAAGACCCCCTGACTTTGCAGAGCAGCATGAAAATGAAAACGTGTGGGGAGATGGAGGGCTGGGAAGGGGGACGGAAATACTGAAGTCCTTCTGGTTTCCCTAAGGAGTTGAATCATGAAACTGCTAATATCACTGCAGAGGGCTCTATAGGCATGCGAAGGACTGTCATTTGGGGCAGGAAATGGTAAGGTGTTCCCCCTCATCCTCAAGGCATACATATGAGAAGGACGCAAATCTTATTTGTTGGTTATGCCTGGTGCTCTTTCTGCTTGTGAGTCTCTTTAGTTTGGGGGATGGGAAGAGAGAAAGAAACGATACTACCTCCAAAGACTTCCGATCCCTATAAGATGGTATATTAGCATTTTTTATGACCGTCACACAAGAGAGCGGGATTTGAAAAACTACTGATACAGGAAGAAAATCCCAGCAGAATAAACCTGTCCCTCTGATATTCACTCAGACTAAACCTGGCTGAACTGCATCCAAAAAACAGATGTGCAAAGGGATTTCTTTTCCTTAGGACTCAGTCTAGGACCCGCAGACAGTATGCATGGTCAAGGACCCACAACAGTAGGTGTTCAAGAACGCACACTGAACTCTGTTTCTCCCTCCTCTCCATGCTATACTGTACTGGTTTTGGCTGGGATAGAGTTAGCTTTCTTCATTGTAGCTGGTATGGTGCTATGCTTTGGATTTTTGATGAAACTAGTGTTGATAACACATTGATGTTTACCTGTTGCTGAACAGCACTTACCACTCAGGTCTTCCGTGTTTCTCACACTGCCCTGCCAGCGAGGAGGCTGGGGGTGCACAAGGAGCTGGGAGGGAACACAGACAGGACAGCTGACCCAGACTGGCCAAAGGGATGTCTCATACCATACAACATTGCACTCAGCAGTGAAAACTGGGGGAAAGAAGGAGCAAGGCTGGGACATCCACAGTTCTGGGTTTTGTTTTCCCAAGTAACCATTAAGCGAGATGAAGCCCTGCTTTCTTGAAAATGGCTAAACATCTGCCTACCGCTGGGAAGTAGTGAATGAATTCCTTATTTTGTTTTGCTTGCACATGCAGCTTTTGCTTGACCTAGTAAGCTGTCTTTATCTCAGCTCATGAGTTCTCACACTTCTACCCTTCTGATTCTTCCACATCCCATTGGGCAGGGGGGGGAGTGCACGAACAGCTGGGTGGCGTTTAGCTGCCCACCAGGGTTAACCTACAACAATACAAAGAGGGGATATGACTATAAGCAATAAGCTTTATGATACTGCAGCAGACACCTGACATACACCTGAGGTAAAAGGAAGGCCTGCACCAGTCGGGGCTGTAAGGTCACAGTAACTCCTCCGTCAAGGTTTCACTTTGTGCCAGAAGAAAGGTTCAAAGCACATTTCTTGAACTGCTACCTTAAAGTAAATAGCTCTATTCTTCAGCTATATCTCTCCCCATATTACAACGAACTTCCAACATTGTATTCATTTCAGTGGTTCAATGGCATTTTTTGGATTCAACACCTGCCTGAAATAGAACTGATGTCTAGTATAGGGTATGGGGGGGGACGGGACGGGACACACCAAAAAAAAACAGAGAGATGGAAATTTTGTGACAATTATAAATGAGTCCATGTTTAAAAACAAAACTCTCAAACTCTAGCAGAATTTGGGTTAAGAATTGTGTTTGAACTCATGGGTTTGTCTCATTTTAAAGCCCTATATTTGACCCAGGCTGAGATCTAGCTCCTGAAATGCTGGGCTGGGTTTGGTAGCAACATCGACAGGTAGGCTCACAAAAAAGTTTCTTTGGGTAGTGGAAACCAGCCTGCAAACTGGAGCCTGCTTATGTAGCCAGTAAGTGGAGGCAGACAACAGTGTTAGATGACAGCCAAGCTATTCCAAAGCACATAACAAAAGAGTTAAGGTCTAATGAACCAGCACAGAGGTGCATGGTTAGCTGTTCACACAGGCATTGGGCATCTCCATAAAAAACAGATGCAGGTTTTCCACCTAAAAACTTCACCTGCTCTATTTCTTTTCTCTTTGCTACCCCTCAGAGTCTCCATCTCGCTCTCCTCTCCGATTATATGATGCAAGTACTGGTGGTAGTTCAGCACTGGGTTTGATTCCTCATAAATCAGGGCACTTGCAAGCTTTCCTGAATGACATCTCACAGTATCTTTTCTACTTTCTGCCTACTTAGAGTAGCTTTGGCCTTTTTACACAGAAGCATATACACATGAACAGAATCCATACTTAAAGCTCTGGACGCAACTCAACATTTGGTCTTCTTGTGGCATATGCTTTTTTTTTTTTTTAGCCACATGTTTATTTTGGTCTAACTTTTTAGGGTAAGGATCATCTGTTTCTTTGGGCCTAAGCAGGAATGACTGGAACAAATACTTGTGATTTTAACAAATGTTCTTAAGCTACCCTCTGGTTTTATGCCACCACCACATTGCAAGGACAAACAACTACGGATATTAGGGTACCACATCTTAACATTAATTTCTGCCATCAGTTTAGATCACTTACAGATCAAAGAGACCTAAATCCATCCTAAAATCATTTGTATTTCCAACATAATGGGTGTGATAAAAACATCACCTAAAACACTTTCTCTTGCTCATACTGCGTATCTGACTTACCTCACTAAACTGGTATATCTGCCTTCACCTTGCAGAGAAACAAGGACATTTACAACCTTCAGTGTAAAGCTAAACCACTGCAGGATGCCCAGTCTAGCAAGCAAACTTCATCTGAGAAATCTTATCTTTAAGGCTAGTAAAAGACTATTCTTTATAAGATATTGGTTGGTACAAAGCCACAGCACTTACAATTAAAGTATGCAGAATCAGAGCGGAATAGTGCTGTGCATGTAAATTATGCATGTTTCCTATTAAATCAAATTCCTTTAACTCCTCTTCTGCTCCTCCCCCCTCTCCACTTATTACACAACTCGTCATCTCTTATTTACATGCCATATGATACATAACCCAAATAGAGAGGGCAAACATCCACCAAGTGTGCAGGAAAGGGAGATATTTGCATTTAAGACATGAATATGTATTAGCAGGCAACACATTCCAGATACATATTTTAAAAGCGAGACTGTTTATTTTTGACAAGCTTATTGCTAGAAATGCCACTGTGTGCTCCCCCATGCCTCACAGCATGGAGATGCTCCTCTGACTGAATACACAACATCCATCTCAGACAGACTGCTAAGCCACTTTCTAAGGCGTGGACTGAAAATAAAGTCACAACACTTAGAGGTATAAGCAGGAAATCTGGATCTTGGGGACAGAGGGAGAATCCTTTCCTATCATTCTTTCTTTCCTCCTCCTTTGCTTTTCTCTCCTTGTTTTTGCTCAATGTAACCTCTATGTGAAACGGAGAACTCTGAAAAACTGGCACTTGCTGGAAAAAATATCAATTCTGAAAACTGAAAAGAAATCAAAATGGGAAAGCCGTCTTTGAGGGAAAGAAGAGAATCCCTTCAACATTCCTACTTACTTATTTAATATTTTTGCCTCTGCTTTTCTCTGCCCAAAAAGATAAGGTTCTTGGATAAAACTTACTTAAATTTCAAGCAAGTCCCTTCTGTTCCATAGAGTTCTTGTGTAACCTAAGGTAATTACTTAGATCACCTGTTCTTGGATTCTCCATCTGTACAAAGAGCACAACAGTATTTGTCAGCCTCACAGAGGTGACGCAAGTATAAATGAACTTGTAAATAAACGTTGTTTGAGCAAGGTAGATAAGCTAGAGAGATAAGTGAGAAGACAAGCCTTCCGGTCAAGGCACTGAACTCTGGAATCCAGGCTCTGCCACAGACCAAGCTTAATTCTCAATTATGTTTAATTCTCAATTCCTCATCCACTGGTACAAAGGAACAGTACTTGCCTTCCTCCCTAAAATGCATGAAAGAATGACAGCGTTTGGGACATAGCTGGCCAAAGCTTAGGCAAGAGATGGCTTTCTTTGTTGTGTTACAGTAGAAATGTCAATTTTCCTGTTACATTTCTGAAGCTTTTACATAAAAATTAAAAAATACATAAATAATGAACATATACTACTTTTTGAGCCAAAATGTTGCAACATATGGCTCCTTGAAAGAAACTCAGTAGTTTTTAACTTAAACATACAAAGGGAAGTGCTTTCCCCTCAAGTCTTTTAAGATAGCAGCTTCCTTACAAGTCCCCAGCTTCCCCTGCTCCCACACTTTGCTACCACTTTGTGAAGTACATGAAAAAATACTAACATTGTTTTTCACCACTGTTTTGTTTTTCTTCTGCTTGGAATTGATATGCACTTAGAGCTCCCTCTTCTCTTTTTCCTCTTTTTTCCCCTCTTCTTTCTACACATCTGCATGCTTTCTGTAGCTTTATCCTGCATTTCTGAGCAGCTACCTAGACACAAAGTTAGTCAAGAATAGTTATCACAGTCAAAATATACTAGGCCTGCAGTAATGTCACTTGTAACATCCACGACAATGAGGTAACCGAAGATGTTATTCTAGATGACTGTATAATCTGGGCTAGGTGGCATGCAGTAATTTCTCTTGTGGAAACACTGGATAACTTGCTTTACAGAAATAAACTCTCTATGGCATGAGGTTCACATTATGAGTTTTTAGTGTTTTTGCTGTTGTTTTGTTGTTGTTTTTCTTCAATCAAAGTGACGATAAAGGTCCAACTTCGGGAAAGAGCTGGAATAGGACAGACGTTTTGCATACCAATGCAACTGAATAGTTATTTGAAATATTAACAGAACTGTATTCATACCCTTTAAAATATAGCTTTTGCTAAGTTTGATTGCCTGTTCAGAATCCAAAAGACTATACAGAAGCTCAGATAAATTCAAGTCATCAAAATAGTTAATTTAGTGACATTTTATATTTTTTCCAGTTTCTAGCATCCCAAAGGAACTATTATTCTTCAGACAAGGCTCTTCAGAGCTTTTCAGTTAGGGCAACCAACTGAACCAACCTTACCCTTACCCTGAACTTCCCTAAACCTCAGTGAAAGCCACGTGGTTATTCAAGAAATGTGACAGCAAGATCCTCCGCAACTGTGACCTTCAGTATTAAAAAGGACTACTGTGTCACCTGGCTTACCCCCAGATATATTATGCTAACAGGGGAAGCTATGTTGATAAGGCACTAAATCCCAAATACAGTTTTCTGTTGCAGCCATAACTTCAGCATGCGGAAAAACAGTATCTTACTGGGAGAGCACGGTACGGTACATATATAGACGGGCTTGTGGTGCTCTGCTCCCAAAAAGAGGCAAAAAGCACTGATTTGAATTATTTAAACTTTCAGGCCACCTAGAGAGAAAATGCTGTGCTATCAACTGTTGAGCATCCCTAATAGAACAGCTGGGCTTCAGAAAATTTGGGTCATGTTTTTGACTTCATACATACTTTATTCTGTTGTTTGTGGTTCCCTTTAAGGAGCTTCAAACCATGTGTGACACTAGGTTTAATTCATCTTACATTCATTGATATTTGCTTGATCAATTCATGATCTAGAATGAAAAGTATGCAAAGTGGACAGTACCATGGGACTTTCAAATATGTCAAGACTACCTATCAAACCTGAAGGCAACACAATGATGATTCAGGAACAACTTCTCTCTGTAAGTTATGAATTCACAGTTAACAGTAACAATATCATAGCATGAAGACTGTTGTATTTTTAATACTTTTAGATGAAAATGCATATGCAATGTGGCTGACAAGGGGTTACACTATGCTCCCTCTCCCAGACTAGTAAGGGACATTAAATATTTCTTACTAGCATCCACAGAAGGAAACTGGCATGTGTGATTGAGGTGATCCAGTTTAACAGATGATGCACTTATATTAGTGTTTTAATTCAGTCAGGAGTGTAATTTTGAAGACAGTCACCTGATCATCTATTCTTACTATGCTTTGGTTGACATTATGATGCACACAGATCCATACTCCTTTCATATGAAATTGAACTGGAAGATGCACTCCAGCTACTAATGCACATTCTGTGTCTTGGACCAGACTAGAAAAGCTTGAGCTACATCTTAAAAAAAAAAAAAAAAAAAAAGTACAAAAATATAAAGAGGAGAATGGATGTCACATTCTCAGCACAAACTGTTTTGCTCTACAGATCCAATCCTATTGGCCTGTGCTATTTACTAATACTAATACAGCCTGAAGAGTCAACAAAGTCAGCAAAAGCAACTTACACTGGAAAGATTCCTAATTTCAAAGAATTTCTGAGCTACAGAGGGAGGGTCCTGGTCAGCCCAGTTGGAGCAGACTTCTGTGAAAACAGAAGCACAGAAAATTAAATCTGTTGGTTTCCACCTGCCCCCCCGCCCCCCTTGATGCAATAGGAGAGACTGTGCTTCACAAATTTGGGGCTAAAAGGCAAGGACAGCTTCTGCGTAAAGCGGTGTGTGTTGGTAAGCTTGCTGGTGGAGAGACAAGAGATGCCAAACACCGAATAGGCAAGATCAGCCCTTGGGAGATAAAAGGCCCTGAGCTGAACTACTGAGAAGTTTACCCAGACCTGGTAAACTTCCCGACACTAGTGAAGGAGAGCTGCAACTTTACTGAACATTGGGGGATTTCTGCTCTTCTAGATGGGAACAGGCATCTGATGTGGTTTCACCAGAGTTTGTAAGGCATTCAGAATACTCAAGGGAACACCACACTTTAGTTGTGTGGACCCATGAATGAGGCCACCAGCTAACACAGTCCTACCCTGCAGATACTCCATATTACTTTCTTTTGTTTCAGTCTGTTTCACAGTACCTGCATTGCTGTACACCACAGTAACAAAAATCCTCATACAGCCTTTGCTGTATCATGTATTTCTATATTAAGCACTGTATAGCATGCCAAAATAGAGAAATGGAATTAACTGAAGTACCATAAAAATACAAGAAACCCCACAAGCTTTCTCTTGTGCTTTGTTGCACAAGATAATGGAAACTATAGGTTTTCTTACACAATTGATGTACAGAATCTACCTTTTTTCGTTGTTGTTGTTACCCCCAACCCCCACCCCCCCCCCCCAGGGAAAAGCAAACAAACCAACCCTGACCAGCTTAACCCACCTCAGGTCTGCTCTCCTACACAGCACCAGCAACTTCCCATCCTCTGTTCCACTTGTCCTGTGTTTTGCAGAATCAAGTGTGAGGACAGCCTCAAGATGAACTGGATCCAGGAACTGATCCAGCAGAGTCAACAGGAAAACAAGAGCACACACTTCCCCATGCTTATTACTCAACTGGGTCATTTCCCCAAAGCAGGACCCACCACAGTAGTGCCAAAATAACATCACAGAGAGGGTACAGGAGGAGCACTCTGAAGAGGTCAAGATAGAAACCGTGCTACAGAGGACCTGCCATCACATTGTCACTCTAAGTCACCATTCTGCAAACACCAGTAGTTTTTGTAAGGGTGAAAACAGTACTGAAGGCATCCCTAGAATAACGGACTAGCCACAAATCCCACAGTCACAGAAAAACGCAGACCAGTGATTAAGGCCAATTTGAGAAAGCCCCTTGGCTGAAAGGGAAGCTTTCTTTTTGCAGTCACTGGGATGTTGCTGCATACACAGATTCATGCACACTGAGCTCAGAGTGTGCATAAATGTTTGCAGGATCAGTATCAAATAACCACATTCCTCTTCAAAAGATCTCTATATAATCTGCAGGAAGATTCAGACCAATTATATATTTCATGACTAATTATTCTAATTAAACTGACTGGTAGCACATTAGTGATTCAGACAGAAAACAAAATATTCAGACTTTACATTCTCCTCCTCCACACTCTAGTGAAATCTCTAACGCATCTTGCCATATTTTATTTATCTCTACCCAAAGGCAAAAGTACTGAGCTTTCCCCCAGCCTCTTGCAAGATATCCGCCCAGTATAGGGAGATGCTGATGCTGTTTAATGCCATCCTCACTATTTCACAGCTCCAGTTTATAAAACATTTCTATATTGGCATACACTTCCCCACACCATCTCCGAGCACCACTGCAAGTAGTTGCAAACTGTTATCCTGAGCTGCTTGTTGACAGCTTCTTGTTGTATCACGGCTATTTGTATTGGATTCTTGCTGGTAGTTCGCATCACAGTGAATCCCCAGTGACTTACTGACTCATTGCTACAGCCCCAGCTGCTTGCAGTCCCATCTGTACATGTCCCCAAGGGGCTGACTGCTACATGGAGAAATGGAACAAAAATCCCTGTATTTATCATAGAATCACAGAATATCCTGAGTTGGAAGGGACCCACAAGGATCATCGAGTCCAACTCCCGGCTCCACACAGGATATCCAAAAATCTGCTGGCACCCAAAAATCACACCATATATCTGAGAGCGTTGTCCAAATGCTTCTTGAACTCTGGCAGGCTCGGTGCCGTGACTACTTCCCTGGGGAGCCTGTTCCAGTGCCCGACCACCCTCTCGGTGAAGAACCTTTTCCTAACACCCAGCCTGAACCTCCCCTGTCACAGCTCCATGCTGTTCCCTCGGGTCCTGTCGCTGTCACCACAGAGAAGAGATCAGCCCTGCCCCTCCGTTCCCCTCGTGAGGAAGCTGCAGGCCACCATGAGGCCTCCCCTCAGTCTCCTCTTCTCTGGGCTGAACAAACCAAGTGACCTCAGCTGCTCCTCATACATCTTGCCTTCTAGACCCTTCACCATCTTTGCAGACCTCCTCTGGACACTCTCTAGTAGTTTTATGTCCTTCTCATACTGTGGTGCCCATAACCACATATAGTACTCAAGGTGAGGCTGCACTAGCGCAGAGCAGAGCAGGACAATCACTGCCCTTGACCAGCCAGCAGTGCCGTGCCTGATGCACCCCAGGACACTGCTGGCTCATGTTCAACTTGCTGTCGACCAGAACCCCCAGATCCTTTTCCGCGGGGCTGCTCTCCAGCCTCTCGTCCCCCAGTCTGTACGTATAGCCAGGGCTGTCCCATCCCAGGTGCAGAATCCAGGACTTGCTCTTGTTGCACTTCATGTGGTTGGAGATGATAGACTAGCAGGCTGGGCAAAGATCTCTCTGCAAGGCCTATCCACCCTCAAGGGAGTCAACAGCTCCTTTAGGACAACCCCTACCTCTCACTGAGAATGGATGTCCCCACACTGTACTTTTGAAAATCAAGCTGGGAAAAGAAATTACTTCCTTGTGTCACTCTATATAGGTGAGTAAAGCATTGTTACAGCCCTGTATTTGCACAGGGCATTCCAAAAACATCCAGAAAGTCTTCATTAAAATGAAGATTTATGTTTCAAAGTCAAATGCCCAAGGCAGTAATTTCCAGAACTGTGGCTACCAGTGCAGCCACAGTTTCTCTTTTTGCCTGTGCATTATGACAAGCCTTAGTTACATGATCAGTCGCTCTTCACCTGCACCTCATCCCCACAGGGTCCACTGTCTCACATGGGGCACAGGGCAGACCACACACACAAATGGTGTACTGAATATAACTGAATATAAGAATTGTTTCATTATCTTTTCGCTTTACCCTGGACAAATCGATACACATCATTTACTGTGATGCTTGTGAACGTTTTCCTGATGCCAACACTTTCCTCAAATCCCGAAATGATACGGTGTAATTGACTACTTTTACATGCCCGTGTTTTCTTTTGAAACTTTTAAATGTCTTCTGTTGACCTAAGGAACTCCTCCTATACATGAGCCAAAGACAAGGAAAATCATAGAGAAATGAATTAAATAAAATCTATTCAAAATCAAAATACCTCAGATTCATTTTTTTGTCTGGGTGATATTCTTAACATGGCTGGTCTTGTAAGACCAAGAGGAGAAGATCATGATCTGCAGCTCAGTGTGACTGGGAATTGGAAGTACTTCAAAATCTGAAGAGCTCAGCACTGCGTTGTTCAAATCAATTCCTCACCAAGTACTCAAATAAAAAAAAAGAAGCATTTAAATTATCCTACAAGGTGCTAGCCCAGAGTTCCAATTGCTTCTAAAATAAGATCCAGGTGCTCTTAAAAGTCTAAAGCAGCCTTTTAATTTTAAATTGCTCTTCACAGCATGTGCCATGAATGCTGATCTTTAAAAAGTGTGTCTAAATCAAACACTCCGTATTGCAGAATAACTTTTTTTTTTTTTTTAAGAAAAAAAAACCACCTGCAACAAGATAGCTTTGGCTAAATCAAGTGACAAGCCACATTTAATATTTTGTCTAAGCAGAAGATAACCAAAAACATAAATCCATGTATGCTTTGCAATCTTTTTCTTCTTGCACCAAAGAAAAACTTTCACTCCAGGGTAAGCTACTACTTCACCTCACCTGTATCAGAGTTAATACTACTCAGAGGTTTACCATTATGATAATTTTTATTGCAACAGCACCTAGAGAACTAGAGAAGGACCTCACTATCCTTTCCGAATAAAAAAGAAGAGTTACTTCCTGCCCCTAAGAGCTTACATCTAAGTAGCTTATAAACACAGACAACAGAGTGGCAAACAACTGAGGAAAAAAAGTCACCAAAGAAAAAGAATTACTTTAAGTCTGAGCTTGCGTATTTACATTTTTAGAATAAAACTGCAATTGGTGAGACTGGACATAAGGTCCTCATAGAGGTTTTTAAGAGATTACCTTTAGCAGTGACGGTGATCCATCACACCTACACCTACGTGAATCCATCACATGAAATACCACTCTGCAGACGCACCGTGACTAGTCACTTTTATATAGAGATATTGTAACTGCTGCAAAAAGGCAGGAATATCCAATACAAACAAATCCTGCTATAAACCTCAGTGAAGTATGAACCCATCTGAACCATGTGCCAAGATTTGCGTACAGTCAGGTTATTCCATTAAGAAGGAAAACTGGGGTTAGCATCAGGCAGCTTTGATGTAACTATTAAACATTCATTAAAGAATCAAATGACCAAAGTTTTTTCTTCCTCATAGCCAGAAATGTCCTTTAGCCAAATGTCTGATCCAAAAGCCTATTCTCTAGGCTTCTCTTGGGTCCACCCACCATTGCTCTCCAGGCTGTATTAAAGTTTCCATGCTTACCTCTCTTTAGGCACAATCTCATTTTGTTTCTACATTACTGCCTCTTCTACCTTACCTTGCTTTCCTCTTTCTCCCATATACGCTTACATACTGTCCCCAATATAACTAGCTTGAGTTCCTCCAGCCAGACCATTCAGCACTTCCAGTAGCTCTGTATCTGGGCTGTCTTTGGTTTGTGGAGAGCTAGGTTTCTCCGCTGCTACAAAAAAATGCTGGTGACAAAGTAAGTTCTAGCCTGTCGTTTTGAACACTGGCTGAGGGCAATATATATTTGTAAAGAAATCAACAATCACGTTATGAAAAAGCTCTAACAACTGCTTTTGGAACAAACTAATCTATCATGAACATATCTCTTCAGTAGTATGTGCAACACACCAGCCTTCCTTTGTATTTCATGTAGTAACAGCAACTGCTGGCATAAAGCTGACTTTTGAACGACAATCACAGTATGGAACTTGGCCAGTAGTTTACGGACCACTTCTACATACATGTTACATGATTGCAGCCTTTTCAGATGAGGGGAGGGAAAGCTGAAATGAAATGAAAAGGCAGACAGATGGTCAGTAAATTATGTATTCTCACCACAAAGATCCCCAGGAGTAGCCAAATTGTACAGCAGTTCGCAAGAGACATCAAGACAAAAGTGTGCGCTCTTTAAATAGACTGACCTCCAACTCCAGCTGAAATCAGCAGAAAAAGCAGAGTGATACAATGCAGGGGAGGAGAAAAATAATTAGCCCACATCAGCTGTGCTCCAGTAAAATGGATAAGAGCACATGGCTGCTTTAAAAGAGGATATACAGATGGAAAGAGGCATACTGTGACAATATACGCTGTGAACTCTATCACTGTGCCAGAATCTTACTTAAAATATTCCCAACTCATACAATTAAAATGTATTCAAAAATATGGACTTCCTTGGTTTCAAAGTTTATTAAAGATGCATGTATTCCTTGGGGTTCTTAGTATTACCCTTCCGAAAATAACACAAACTGCTGACACAGTTCTCCCAAATTATGAAGAAAAACTTCAGGTTTTTGAATGGTTCCTCAAAGTGCAATAATGTTTCCTTTCATTCTTTAACTCTGAACTATGTAAAATGGAAAGGTTTCATCAGAAAAGAAAGTTTCAGAGACAAAATATTATCTAGTTGAGAGAGTTGCACTGTATTATTTTCCATAGAATCCAAGACTTGCAACCACCTTCTTTGCCACAGAAAGCAGGGGCACCTGAAGGTCAGGACACAGTCACTTTAAATCCTTACAACATTGGATAACTCCTGAAAAGCAAAATCTATAGAATAAATTTAAAAACAAGCATGCAAGCCCTGCAAGCACTTTATTTTCAGTGCCAATAATGCAATTTGATGTTGAGCAGCAAATCCACAACCAACCAAAATTTGTGCAAAAAATATCTGGAAGTTAAAACAATAACAAAACAGCATCACCTAGAAGTTGAACTGCAAAATAATACTTTTGTAAGGAACTGGAGTTGCATGTAGATTTTTAACTTTTACCAAGCATAAGTCTCACTCCCCATCGTGGGGTAGTTACGATCCATAATCTCAACACATTCCCAGTGAAAAAAAAAAAGTTATATACACAAAAAAAGTTGGCTGTAACAATCTGGAAGTGACCTCATCACTGAGCTAAGTATGGGAGAACATCGAGTAACTCCCACCATCCTAAAGGAAGAAGGGACACTCCTGACAAAATGCACTGATAGCTTTTTTATAAAGAGAAATAGTAAGATTAATGCAAAGATGATAAACGAACTACCTTGTGATTTATATTAAAGAACCAAGGAAGAAAGCAGGCAAGCACAGGGCCTTGAACAGATCTAAGTGTGCTCTGGGCAGTAAACATACCTGAAACACTGGATGAGAACTGACAACGTAAAGGCCATAACTTCAAATAGAGAAACAAAGGCATAGGACCTCATATTGTATTTTTCTATGCAGAGTAGGAAAGACATGTATGGCAGCTGGTATGTCCAAAATAAGCTGGCAGAATTGCAATTATGGTTTTAAACAGAAAATGTCACTGCCAGTAAAAGAACAGTTCATGCAGCCATATCAAATCCAAAGGGCAGACAGGGCTGTAAGGTTACTGGATCTAGTCCACAGCTAGTGTGGCAGTGACATATTATAAGCTTTTAAGTTTACATATGTAGCAAGGCTACAGCAGAGTAATCAGTCCTCAAACAGCATTTAAAGTTAAATACAACAAGGTTCAGTGATCATCGTAATGTTTCCCAAAAGAAGAATACAGAAGTGATATAATAAGCTTAGTTCTACACCAGCAGCCAGTTCTACACCAACAGCATGTATGAGCTTGCTGATGCAATAGTAAGATAATGAGTTTTTCCAAATATTTGAAGAACAAAAGCCTCAATATCCATATTTTCGATTATGTATAACATGACAAAGTGGGATTATCAAAACAGATATTTTTCTCTTTCAAAACCACAATTTCCTGCATGTGCAGGTGTGAAAAAAAAACTGGGCATCTCACAAAATGATGAGATTTACCTTAGATAGTTGTAGTTAATATTTGATGATGAATTTCAACTAAACTGTAAAGAAACTGGCTGATAGGGAACTACAGCAATGATTCCAGTTCCCGAGACTTATAAGCTCTTCCAGAGGAGACTGTTTAGGCCAAGAATTGGCTCATCACACATTTTACCATCTTTTAGTGTGACATCTTGAACAAAAGCCAAGTAAATCTGTCAAGCCTGATCATCCAAGCAACCTACACCCAGACAGTACAGACATTATACAGACTGTCCACAGTGCCCTGAGATTTTTGGTGAGTACCACCTGCGTAGAGCCAACACTGGTAAAAGTAGTTCGTTTTGCTGTCAGCAGCAGTGGTGTGCTGGTGGTAGCAGCTACTCCAAGCCCTCTGGCAGGAACGTGGGACTCTTTCAGCTCTGAGCTTTATTTCTCTGAGGTAGTCACTTACCAGTTTACACATCACCTTCTAGGATGTTCTTTTGGAAGAATACAAAGGGTAATAAGAGGAACAAAAGCAGAAATGGTGATTCTGGCATTTTACTGAGATTTTAGCTTCCAAAGAGAAAACACAAAGCAATTAAAAGCAAAGCTGCAACACTTCAGTCAATGAGGTGGTCTGCAAGCTGTGAGCTCATGGGCAAAAAGTCCCTTTTACTTGACAAGCAAGACTCAAAAGAGACTGAAACGTACTTTTGTGACACAGTTGTTGCTTTTTTTAAATGGAAATCAGGATGAGAGAGGGACAATTTATGCAGAAGTACCCTCTGGCTGTATTCTGCTCTGTGTTTCTGAGCACCCATCAGTATCACATACAAGTTGAATACTACAAACTATACGAGAAATCTCAATTCAGAGCTATGTAGATAATTGAGGCAAAGTGGCTCAGCTTGGATTTCATGTTTTTTATATGCAAAATTGTAAAGATTTCAAGGAGAGAAAGAAAAAAAGTAAATCCGTTCCATTTTTTTAAATGGAAGAAAAAACTCAGGCAAAGACTGAAAATATCCGTTAACAGATAAGATCACCATATCTATACGGAAATGTAGTTTGGACACTTCAATTTTCAGTTAGATTTCATGGAGTCTATATTCTGGCCTGACTATGGCATAACTTATGCAACATTTTTAAACTACTACCAAACATGGGAGAAGATAAAAAGCAGTTCCATTGAAATTGCTTTTACTTTCCTTGGCATAAATTTAAGCTCCATCAATTCATATCAGTACCATGATACCTTATTATGCACTGGTTTCAAACCAGATCAACTTAACGAATCTGGCATCTCTGGTCACTCAAACGCTGGAACAGAAGACTTTCTGAAGAACATTCACAGTGAGTCTGCCTGTTTTCCTAAATTCTCAGTCTTTCATAAGTGCTCTTCCCTTACTAGGACCTTCACAAAACAATTCATAAGCTCTAAAATTCCTCCCAGTAAAGGCAGAAGAGGTTCAGGTTGCTGATAATCTGTCAGGCCCGTTTTGATACTATAGGTTAAGAATTAATGGACCGACACGATCAAATGAATTATCTTCTAACAAACCAGCTCCAAAGACTCCTGTTTACTGTAGGTTTATCACAATCCGTCAGACTACTAATGTCAAGTCAGGCTTAAAATCTGTCCTGGAGATGTGTGAAGTTTGTGTATCCGTAATAAATAGCTCATGAGAGGCAGACGTATCACTGAGCTAATCTGAAATGTGCATCTGCCTGCCCATGATAAAAGCAGACTTCCACTCTTCGTCTAGAGTTTAAAAATAACATATCTGATTGACAGATAATGAAACTGCAGGGAAAGTGGGCAAAAGGATCACAAATGCATTTCTTTGAATGTTGGGCTGCTGACGGCAGCATGGTAACTCATCCTATGCAGAAATGTAGCATTTTTCCTTTCAGTTAATACTCAAAGCAGCCAGATGCGCTTAATGCTAAATGTAGTGATAATGCATCGCCTCACTTTACAGTCCCAGACTGGGAATAGATTTCAGCAAATTCTCCCTAAGGATATTCAGCCACATGAACTACTGGTATTCTGTGCTACCTCTTCATCAGNTAGCAGTAGCATTTCTCCAATTACTTATACTTTTATTGTCAGCTCTTTGGTTTTCTTCCTTTGCTGAATGCTACTGAAGAAGCTCTTCTGTGGATCTGTATCTGTAACAACCTAGTACAGTACTGCATAAGAAAATGCATCCCAGCTTCTATTTTACAACCTTTGTTTTAATTCCAGAGCAAGAGAGAGAGATGGACAGAAAGCAAGCTCTTTCTTAAGCTCATCCTTCACTGCTGTCAATTCTTCTGTCTGGGCCTGCAAGGGACCCACTGTTTAAGATTTCCCACCACCTCTGCCTTCTCAGTGCAGGCTACCTCATCTTTGCCCCACAGGGACACTTTAAAACAAGGACCTCTCTCCCCCTTAAGCCCCTTTACCTGCTGAGGCCATCTTTCTGCTTAAAGGCTGTCATTACATGCTTGTGTGCAGATAAACCCAAGTGTCATTTTTAGTGCAATCAGGGATTACTACTACAAATTTTAAAGACTATTATGCTGATTTCTTTCTGCTGTGAAATAAAATTATTCCCAATTAGATATGAAAAGAAGGGTATTCGTAAGCCCTCAGATCTGTTCCTGACCATACTTATCTTCTGCATAATATGAAGAGTACAAATAGTAAATATCATATACTAGTATTCAGCCTTACAGGTGTGACAAACAACTTTGTATCTATTCTGTAGATATATATTTTAACAAGCCAGTTACCCAGTCCTGACAAAGCACTGTGCGTGCTGGAAAGCCTTCCTTTTCCTCATGTCTTCCTTAGGCAATTTTGAAAACACTGTGAATGCGCTCTCTCTCTCTCTCTCTCTCTCCAAACTTACTCATACAGCAAAACTACAAGACTTGACCCGGCTTAAAAAGTAAATATTAGAAAGCTCTTGTTTTATTAATATGACTGAGAACACTGTTTAAAAGTCACAGCTTCCATGGAAAGCTATTCTGAGAAAAAGTTGTGAAAAGTTAGTGAAGTATGAATTGAGTACTACCAAATAGACAGCATGGCTACCAGCAGTACTTCCAAGCATGTCTTAAGACCATTAGAAATACTGATGAAAATGCAATAATAGCAAAGAAATATTCACAACTGTGGGGGAAAAAAAGAAATTCAAGTGCCCTGTTCTTGATGCAAAAAAGCTTATTTAATAAATTGTATACTTTGTCAGCCAGTGTTTTGACCAAGTGTGATACATACAAGGATAGATGAGAACTCCTTCCAGTCCTTTCTCCATATTTCAAGTCTGCAGTCAAATTACTCACCAGTTAAGTTGAAGGCAATCTTTTCAGGCAGTCTAAAACTGTTCAAGACATTGCTACCAGCAACAACACAGAGAGGCTTGCAAAGGCACAGATACCTGATAAACGAGCACCCAGGCCAGTTCCCTCCTTCACAGGTACAAACAAAGATATTTGCATAACGTTGCTTGCAAAAACATGGAAGTGCACTAATTGAAAATGGCAGCTGGAATATGGTTATATAGAAATTGCTTACAAGACAGTGTCCAGTGGATCACAGAACAGGATGCAAATAAATTCAAGTCATTCAGCTTTTCATCTAAGCTAGCACAGTGAACTGATTTTTAAGCAGGTAACTATTTCCTAACTTGGAAAAATGACTGTGATCCCATAAGTTTTTCTCATTCTTTCATTTCCATGGCTCTCCTAGATTTACCAGACAGCAGGCTCCTGAAAATTGGTCCCAAAAGCAGATCTTCCCAGTAGAGGATATTCCAGGCCATGGGACCGGGGAGAGACCATGTTGCTTTTACCACCTCTCTATATAAGTTCTTCCTCCTGACTTCCCAGGCGTACATTTGTTTTTATTCATTTATGCAAACTACAAGAAAAATCTCTTCACTCTGCCATGACATGAGGACAGGGGACCTAAAGAGATTTAGTTGGACCAGTAGAACCAGAACCCAGCATCCTGCTACTGCTGCAGGAGGGGCTCCCACAGCTCTGGTACAGGGGAAACAGTCAGCCCAAACATGACCAGTCTCAGTAAGAAAAAACACTACAATGCAAGTTTTCTCTTTCCTTCGTGCCTGCATCATGTTTCACAAACTGCACCACAGAGGCAGAGACCGCTGTTTGAACTAGTGGAACATTATGATATTTCATATATATTGACTCAAAGTGACAGCATTTGAGTTCAGCTGAGACAATCTGTCTGATTCAAATGAGTTCAAATTTAAAGACTAGTTGATGTAAAAAGAGGAAAAAAAGCACCGTGGCTATGTCTAAAACCTGAGGAAAGGAGAAAGCTCAAGAGAAAGCGGTAGTGATGGATGGGATAACGGATAAAGGCAAAAAAGCAGTTACTATAAAATGGATTTAAAATAAATAGTCACTTATTACTACCTGGGGTATAAAAAGAAAAATCTCATCAAAACCTAATGATGTTCATGTTTCTAAACAAGGCATAGGAGGAAAAAAACTCCCAGTACCTACTTTAATAAAATATTTGCCAACACAGAAGATTTACAACCTTTAGTTTTCAGACTTCTGACAATGTATAACAAGCTGGGAAAGACTTGGGAAATGAAGAGTTGTGTTTCTTTTTAAAAAGGAGGGTACCATAAAATGCAATTCCAGGTTATGAGATTATGCATACACATTTACAAAAATGTACTCAAAGTACTAGGAGTTGAACAGAATAATATGAAAGATGTTCTGTAGGATATGAGGGAAAACTGCACAGTAGATTCCCAGCTGTCTTGATTATAATGAAATGGTCTTTCAAAGAGCCTGTCCTTTTTAAATATCCATGTCAGGCTAAGAATTTATCAGGAAAGATACAAAGTCCATTTCTCTGAAGATAGCTGGTGATTTGCTGTCAGCATCAGGGCTTTCCTCTGCTTAAATTGTTGCAGAACAGGACCACATCCATGTGAAAAACTTTTTTTCCTGAAAGAGTTAATGACAGAAGCTCTTCAACAGACAAACGCCTGGAACAGAGGAGGTCTCCAAAATATTAAGGCTTGGAAAGTAAAATAACCAATGAGATGAATTCAAGTTGAGAGTGGACTGAGATAAAATATTCAATTAGCCTGCAGCGTGACCCCACAGACTTCCAGTGGTATTTGAAAAAGTTGAGCTGACTCTGTCACTCTCACCATACAGAAAGACTTCAGTGAAATTTACCAGCAGCAGAAAGCAGAAGACAAAAACAAATCTTGGCAGCAACAGAGGTTACCAAACCTCTTTGCTTAGTCTTAAGCAAAGAAGCATTCACTAGCACCAACATACAATTAACAAACAAGGAGAAAGAAAAACACAATATTGATTTATGAGGATACATTAGGCTATAAAGCCATATACTCAGGCACATTGTTGTGGAGTAACCAGAATCACAGCCTTCTGTCTGAGGAGTCAGAACAAGAGGGCTCTAATGGCACCTGTGAAACTCTTAAGCGTCCTCATCATCTACGAATACTCCTTGGGAAATGAAAGCAGCAACAGTGGTCTCATTTCTTCTTACTAGGTGCAAAGGTGAGTAATCAACACTTGCGCTAACAGGTCATCATCTGCAAGAGTTGCAGGGCACAGATCTGTGCACAAGACTAGGTGCTTTAAAGACCTGAGATATCTGGGCAGTAGGGGCCAGTCAACTAGATTGCCAGCTCCAAGTCATGAACGGTAGGACCTAGGCCATGTGGTGCTGTAATTAAAAAGAATCTCACTGTCCAACTTTTCTGATTAAGGTCTTTATCATTTCAAGCAAAGACTCGATTCTTCCCCATTGGCTTTCATCAGCCAAGATTTGCATGATTCCAAAGGTGTTTTCAATAAATCTATTGAAATATTTCATTAAAAAACTTTGTCCTAAATTTTGGTCAGAGAAAATGCAGGTAGTATTTTCAATTATCAGACCCATCCTATATCCAGAAGTGAAGAAACTCCAACATACAAATTAGAAGTTTCTTCACAATGAGAAGAGCTAATTTCATGACAGCTATTGAGTGAAAGCACCTCCCTACCACCAAATCGTTCATAAGCTGATAAAAACACCTCATCAGAACTTTATAACACTTTTTTTTTTTTGCCAGAGAAAAATCTGCATAATCTGGTTCATCGCACTGTTACCTCAACCTTACATTTAATTTTGTACAGGATGCCTGTTCACCAAGCAGAAATCTTAGCATGAAATCAGAAAAAGCATATCTAGAATCTGCTCTAGCACTGACTAACATTAAAAAAAAAGAAATCCCTAAAGTCACCAAACAGCCAATAAACCAACTCTTTGTGATACCTCACAGCTCTTTAAAGCAGAGGACAAATCCCAAATTGCCACTGAAAAATCTCTATGGGAACATAGCAATAGCTTACGGCACTGCATCCCTGAAGTATTCTGAAATAAACGTGGTTCAAATAACCATCCAAACTAATCCATGCTCCTTGATGGGATAGATATACTTAATCTTCAAAATATAGGGCACAATAGTTGTCATCTAACACAGTCACACACAAATCAAAAGATTAAAATGCCAAATTGCGTTGAGAAAATGAATAGGGATTTTCAGTGTCTCCTTCAATACAGGAACAAGGAACTTAAAATGGATCAGTAAGGGGCAGTTTCAAAAAATACAGATTACTTTATTCAACAACTGCTTAACTGCAGAACAAATACAGAACCTTATGTCCCAGGATATTGTGAAAGTTTATTTTTTAAATACAAAAAACTTCTAAAATTATTTGAACAAAGTTATGGAAATTAAATCTACTATTGTTTGTTAATTACAAAGCACAACCCTTTAAGAGAAGAGAAGACTTTAAGAAGTCCCAGAGCTGATCACAGGGGGCTGGCAGAGCAAGCTGGAAAGACACTTTTACATTTCCCTGATCTCACATGCTTCTTTACTGTCACCAACCAGCAGATGCGAGACAGTGGTTAGACAGGCCTTGAGGCTGACTCTGTATGGCTGCAGGTGCTAGTAGTTCTCTTTTTTCTGATAATTAAACTTGCATTTCCATCCAAATACATTATCTATTACTCTGTTCATCTTTATGAACTGGAAAAGATGTATATGAAACACCAAATAAATACATAAGAGAATATATATATATTCTCTTTACAGTGCTTTTGTAATTAATTTGGAACAGTTCGCTAGGGCCACAGAACGTGTCAACCCACAGACTCCCCTATTTCATGGCTCGTTGGATTCTGTGGTGGGCCGTAACAGCCACAGATGGATAACACAAGAGAGACTTTTGGGTATCTATGGAAACAAGTAGCAGAAGTCTGCCTCAAGGTCTTCTCTTCAGATCCTTCCCCCATGCTAGGAAGGGGCAGGGAACCTCCCCCATCCTCCAAAATGCCAGGGAGCAAAAGGAGGCAGCAGGCACTTGGAATGGAAATAGGGAGCTGAGGCAGGTGAGGAGGAGGAAGGAGACAAATGCTGGAATTAAGTAGAACAAAGGGGAAAAGCAAATAAAGTTGAAGAGCAAGACAGTGTCCTTCCTGTAGCTTGATTCCTAGGTAGCCTACTCAGTAGGCTCCACTGGTATTCCACGTGTTAATCAGTTCAATGCATTTCCATGCTAACTGGTCTCTACTGTCTACACAAAGGTCCATGCAGATGTACTGGGTTAGTGGTCAAAGCAAAAGAAAAGAATGAACCAGTTTCCTTTGAGGGGGGTCAAATCAAGCTGATCCTTGAAATCGAGTGCCATGCCAAATGACAAGTCAATGCCTTGTATTTTAAAAACACCAAAATGAAAAGTTGTGGTTTTCCCCTACATGTTTTCATCAAAACTTACTGAGTTTCACTGAATTTGTGACTTCAATCAACTTTTTAATAAGAAAGTAAATAAAAATCTATTTCAGTAAGCAAACCTATCCATCCAAAAAATTTCACCCCATTCTATCAACATGAATTTTAGGAACTGCATGTTGTCTTTGGTGCTGTTTTATTTCCTCTGTGCTTACTTCAAGTTTATAAAAACTTAGAGGGGGAAAAAGTAAGAATGCCTGCTGGCTGTTTAAATACATAAGGTAGCAGATACTCTATGCCCTGCTGCAGAAAGCTGTAAGAATACAGCTACAGGAAGCCCTTCCTGATTTCGTGGCTGTACTTCGTCATGATAGACATGGCTATTGTTGTCCAAAGCTGCTCTTCTGTTTTCATAGTCACAGACAACACATTCCATCTGGCTACATCAGGTTACATTGCACCTCCTGATCTCATGTAAATCTCATATGACGAGACACAGCTCAGCAACGTACCCGATTTTCAGAGTAACATGTACTTGCCATATGCAGATAACAACCTGTGAACAGGGCTGAGCTACTTTCTCAGGAATAATAATTTAATGAGAATTTCAGTGCTAGCACATCCCGGATGAAAACTGCAGTGCTATATGCAATTAACATTTACTACACAAACACATTCACACTGCAGGTGGGTAATGTAATCATTGGAGGAAAGGAATTTATCATCATATACCCTCACCTGACTCCAGTACCCCATCCAGCTATTCACCATCCTGAAGCTCAGTCCAGTAATTAAACTCATATTAATATTGAAAAACAGCCATCAAATGATTCTCCTAAACAATTAAAAACATGCAACATTTGGCAATTCTGCAACTGTACCTGCCTCAAACTAAGGCCCAGGAGAGCCAAAATTCAGCCTTGGATCAGCAAATTGTCTTTTAGTACATATGGATAGCGTGATCTTAAATTCTGCTATATCACACCCTGTCATCTAAGGCTAAAAATGCAAACTTCATGCGAGAGAAAGAGCAGATCGTTGATTTTCCTATGAGACACAATATATCATTTTAATTCTACACTGGTGGAGATAGCACTTTCCAGGCAGCATTAATATGCATAGAGATACGTATGTGGGGAGATACGTGTGTACACTGTGCACGTTTGTTTTTAGTGAAACATATAGCCAGATAGGAAGAAAAAAAAAAAAAACAGCAAGCGTATCTGTGCCAGAACTGGGGACAACTGAGACTGCTTTGAGTACTTGTGTCTGCATGTGCTCCTCATGGTTTCACAACTGTGGAGTAATGTACCCACCTTCAAATGACTGTTCTTTAAAAAAAGATAGAAGAACAAACATGTTTAAAAAATATATACGCGATTTCCAGTATCTGGAAACAGCATCTACCCACTCTACAACAGCACGGATATTTTCATTCTATATTTATATGTGCGGGTGGCATAATTTACACAAACACACACATGCACATACGGTATTGCAGAACTGCAAAAAAAATCCTCCTTCTCCAACTGGGACAGGCTGCCATGTTTTATCAAAATTTTCCCAGAGACAAATATGCAGAGATGCCTCACTTTCAGTGATCATCTGTGTCTGTAGAGTGAACCCACCACTTCCTAGTATCTCTAATTGCATGGACAATGCATTCTCAACAGCCTAAGTCCACGAGCTTCAGCTGCCTCTGGCCCATTAGGGGCCGTACAGGTGGTCCTTAGTACCTCCCATACATTTCTACAGCACTTATTTGCAAGAGCACAACCACATACAGACCACAACCTGTATTTCAGGCACCTTCAGTCCAGCTCCCTGTTCAGAAATCCTCAACATTGCCATAATATGCGGTCAGTACGCATGGTTCAGTAATACTGGATTTTGCTGCAATCTGTTAGAAGACATCCAACCTACAAGGGCTTTCAGGTATCCATACGTTCAAGACGTCCTCATGACTAAATCCACAGATGCAAAACTCTTAAGTTCCACTCCTCTTTGTGTTGTCATTCAGTAATTTCTATGTTGAATACATTCACTATACCAGTAACTAGATGTTTTCTTTTCTTTTCTTTTTTTTTAATTATTAGTCTGTCTACAGTCTTAGGTCTTGCTGGATCACTGATTATCATCAGAAGAATATTTTTCCAGCCAAATTATGTCTTCAGCAATACCTGAGTGACTCTGCTCAATTTAACTCAGCAATTGGAACTTAATTAAAAATTCTGTTGAGAATGTGTGGGCCAGAATAGGAAATGGCTCATCATGTCAGAGCTGTATTAGCTCTGCAACACTGATAGGAACATGAACTAATAAAAATTTTTGTTCATACTAAAATGAATACCCTGGACTTTCATTAGACAGTAGGAGCAACTGCCATAAGATGAGAATTGTTATCAGTGAGCAGATCTGTTCTGCAAGAATTTCTCCATTCAGACAATCACTTTTCAAATTAAAAAACACATAAAAAAAGGGAATCTCCATTACAACGTAAGAATACATAATTTAAATCTACTTACCCTGCTCATAACTGGCCAGAGAGAAACTGTGTGAAATGTACTCAAAGTTACTCATAGAACTGAAATGGCCCCAAAAGTCTGGATCTGTCCTTTCCAATCAGGGGCATTTCACTTATTTTGACCTTTAATCCACTACTTGGTTAATTCCTACTACTTGAATAATTACATGCAGTGTAGCTAAATGCTTCTTTCTGCATGGCTAGTTAGAATCTCCCCTCCCCCCCCCCCCCCTTTTTTTTTTTTGCTGTTATATCACCTTACATTTCAATTACATGAAAACACTGATTTTGTAGCACTAAGACAATTATTTTTACTTATAGAGTCGTTGTCTACTAGAGACCTACCTAATGCTTCCACAGCAACAAACTAAGAAAAGAGCAAGACTACAGCCAAAACACTGAAGTTTGCTCTGCTGGTGCTGACCCTGCACTGGAAAAATTTCAGAGGTCCATAGATCAAAACCACATAGCTAGAATAACTGGAACAAGACTGCTAAAGTCCGACAGACTTGGCTGAAAATGCTAAATTAAAAAACACATCAATCTAGGATTCTCGTTCCTGCATATGCTCACAGCTTTTTTTTTTTTTTGATAGAAAACAATTGTATTCTGAATGCTGAAACTGTTGAAAAGTGAGGGATGAATACTCACTCAAAACAAGAGAACTGGATTTGACATATGCCTAATTTTCTCATGCATACTCTCCATAAAAACTCATGCCTTTTAGCTTTATTAACCATAGACATTCAAGTGTAACTTTTAAGTAAAATAACCTCCAAGATTTCATTTAAAATCTAACATTCAGTTTAATGTTCTTCATTAACAATTTGCATGTTTCTAGGGCATCCTGTTTCTATTAATCTTAGAAACCATTTGAATGATAAAAATCCAACTTCGTGTTATTTTTTCTAATCAAATGTGCAATCTACAATACAAGGCAAATTGATAAGGCAAATACAGTAGTTTATGCTACTAACTTCAACTGTGAATTCAACTGCAATGCTCAAAATTTTCAAATCAAACTACTGTCATTGAATTCCTTGCCAACTAGTAATAAATACTCTTCTCTTCCACAGCATTTCACTTCTTTAGACTGGAAAGCATTTTATAATGGTCACTATCATTATCTCTGCTATTATATAGCTTCTATAAAACAAGAGTGCCTAAAGGGAAAAGTTTTATGATGCTTTAGTCTTTAATCATCTTAATTTTTAATCGAGACTCCAAAGAGAAGTTCGAAGTATCATTAAGAGTCTGATTCAAAGTGTATTAGAGTTAATGGAAAATCTCCCTTCTATTTTACAAGATTTTGCCACAGGCTTCCAATTGCTTCTTCTCTTTATCGCTCTTGCTACTTGAGTTTTGTCTTGGTTTCGTTATGCCATCCTAGAGCATCAGAAGAATCATTGTTATTTTATTAAACACTCACCTCAAACCACTGGCCATGCGACTGCATTTTAAGGATGACACAAGGGTCTGGTTTTGAGAGGGCATCCCTGTCTGATATGCCTTTGCATGCAACTCGCAGCTCCACTTTAGTCAGGCATGGGCTATTAAAAATTCCCAGGGTATTGGCTGCCGATTCATAGATGTTGCTCATTTTCTTCATTCCTTTTCCTGTAAGGAGAGAAAAAGTCCATTTAGAACAGCGCAGGCACAGAACAGCCCTTCCGTCCATGCAGACGCCAGCACAACGTTCTGCTGGCCTATGAGACCCTGTCACTGTGAACAATATCCAGAGCAAGATGGGGAAGAAAATGAATGAAACAAGTATCAATGGAAGAAAGGAACACATCAGCCTATATGTTTCAAAATAAGCTACCTTCAGAATGAAGCTTTCTACCACGCCCCTGAACTTTGGGCGTGAACCATGATCTTGACTTAGAGCTCTGTTCCTGCTTTCAGAGCCACGTCTCCCCAGGCAAAAGGGCAGACAGGGTGGTGATTCTGAATTTCTCCCGAGAATGCCTTATTCCAAGGCTTAATTAAATTTGTTCAGCATTCCTGCAATCTGCAGGAATCAGTCTAAAAAGCACACATTTCACCTTACACAAACTGTGCATAAATCCAGTAGAAGGGCCCTTTCATATCAACCTTAACTTCCAAGACACATTTATTTTACTCTCTATTTGCACACTTATTGCTGAACATTACTTCCCTCCAGTCCCGAGCAATTAGTCTGGATTGATGGTCTAAGCAGCAGGGCAGGATAGTTACGCAGACAATTCTTGTTGTTATACACCATCTGCTCTTTTTGGGTCAGGAACCACCGTTAAGTGACCGCACACAGCTGGAATAGCAGCAACCTCTGGCCCTTACTTCATTATAACCACCACCACCACCACCACCACGAATCTTGCAGTTTGAGCCTTTGCTCAAACAGAAGCAACAAAAATCATTTTTAACACAGAACTTAGCAAAAAATCACTATATGTTCATTTTTCATTAAAAAGGGTTATGGGAACACTAATTTGCTCACTAGTTCTGAGCTTCCCAACCTGATCCCCCAAAATCTGTCTCTAAACACGAGGCTTAGTGCCTTCATCCTACCCCTCCTCCTGCAATTGCAAGAGCTGCAAAAAATTAATTTCACACTTTTAGAGGGCAGATTTATCATACCAGATCATCAACAGTTTTTTTGTGGTCTGTTTCCAACCTCCTCACCATCTCTTCCACAACACCTAGTTCTCAGAAGTTAATGATTTTTGAGAACTGTTTTGATAAAAGTTAACTTTTAGTGTTTTGGAAAAGAAACTGAAGTTTTCCTTCCCCAATGCTGAGAAGTCACAAATAAAAACAAAAACCACCTTCAAAATATCTAGTTTCCCTATGAATTATAAAGGCAAAATTAGAAAGGCATTTCTAAATCCAGAGTAAGCAGACTTTGCAATACAGTGTGGATGCCTAAGAAATACAAATAAATTTCAGGAATTTAAGCCTGAATGCTGAGGCAGATGACCTGTTCTCCTTGCAGATGAGAGAAAAGCATGTTAACAATTTACAATTCTTCAAACCTATTCAAATCTATACAACTCATCATACAGCCAGTCTGCTGTGAAAACCCCACGCTGTTGGGTTCAGTATGTTTCTAAGTCGAGTGCGCGTGGATGGACTAATCACCCTCTCCAGCTCAGGACCCACAGGCATATTTCCTTATGGTAAAATTGGCTTCTTGAAATGTGAGCCACCACCATAGTGCCTGACAGCTTAAGATCACAGCAGCCTCCTCCAGCCCTTCCCAATTACCTGTAAATGCTGCCACCTGAACTGTGTTCCTGTGGATTTGCCACTAGGAAAGAAACATGACCAGGTTAAAAAGCAGAACTAAACAAAATATGGAAAAGGTAACAGCATTAGGCTGTGTTATTAAGCCCAAAAAGAATAATCAGCTTCTGCACTGTGTATTCCTATGCATGGGTTTCACTTCTCATACATTTTTAGCTAAGACTCTCAACGCTGCAGATAGACCAGCAACTCTCAACGTCTTTCACAGGCTGGGGAACAACATTTTGTGCTGGGTCCATTCACATGAGTGATGGCAAGATCACAGTCCTACCCTGAAAACAACAGCAAGCAGACGGGAACTGGGCTCTAGCCTAATCAGAACCACTGTGATAGAATCGTAAATTGAGGAGCAATGCCTTGCATGCAAGAGGGACCTGATATCTGATACCTCACCTAAGCACCACTGTAGGTGTCTGGAACAAGTGCTACCAAGCACAATGATTCAAAACCACATTTAGAAGGCCAGTTTTCTTCTTTTTTTTTTTCCTCTCCCCCAAAAAAGAGAACAGAGTAAGGTAGTGGTAACTTTGACAAAGCCACTGAAGGCTACTATTTAGCTAAAAATTACAGAGACAATTAAATGTATTTATATGTATTTTGCTAGCAACCATCACAAGTCTGTTTTTTCATTCTATTTATAATATATCCCTGAAATATGACATCAGGTACCTGCATTTCCATCAACTAGGATTACAAAAACACTGTTAGAAGCTGAGATGGGGGGAAGGACTGTTGTCTAACTATTCAACATACTATAATCCCATCTCCTTCAGAAAACTGCTCAACAAGCTCATCCCACACACTTACAGACATTTTTACATGTTGCCCTTTCCAAATTGAAATCCATTTGAAAATTGGGTTAATTCTGTCTCACGCACATCTTCTATCATTAATGAAATGTCATCCTTTGTGCAGAAATAGGTTGGTGATTTAATTAAACCGGATTATTTCAATGCTAAAGAGAAGGGGGAAAAAGTAGCAGAATGAGGTGGAGAGATGTATTTTTCTTCCTCCCACAATAATTATACACTGTTTTCCTCGAAATGGTGAGTTAAGTATAACATTATATTTCTTTTTATCACTACAACTATTACTTCAGCTTTTACAGGTTCTAAATTTATCAATGGAAAAGATCAAGTCATAGTCTTATTCTTTTGTCCCATTATAGTCTTTTAATATAATCACCAGTTTGGGCTGTTGCACTGATGTCATGTTACCAGGAAGTTGGGGGTCTAGAAAATAGATTTTGAGGCTACTGGAAGTGGCTTAAAAAAGTATTATTTTACATAAACATAGACAAGTTAGATTGCATAAGAATTTTTTTTCCAATTAACTACGTACATTACTGATGGAGAAGTAAGTTATTCATTTTTCCTTGCTACAAGCTCTTCCTTTCTCATGTCATTATAACCTCCTTATTCTTTCAATGTCCACATGGCTTTAACGTTCACTAATTAAGAACTGTATCTGTGAGAAGAAAATGATAGTGTAGCTATGAAAGTAAACGGACAAAGTGATTGGTAATGTACTACTGAAGCTTCCAGTTCATTGCTGCATAAGTTCTCTTTCACTTCCTCTTGAAAACAGTATCATTATATGCTGCCCACATTTCACCCCCACACAGACTCAGTAGCCAGTGCTAGACTTCACAGAAGAAGGAGGCAAGACCTTATGTTTTCACCTCTCCAAGCTGAAACACGAAGGAAGAAGGTAGTACCAATTGGAAAAAACCTGTTTTACCATCTTAAAGAACCCTGTGCTGAAATCTAAAAATGTAGTATGTTAACAACAACAAAAAAGTGTGAAAGACCTTGATAACACAATGTACTCTATGGAACATGAAGAAAAAGTGAGGATCTTGGACAACAGTTCCAGTCTCCCAAAACTATTCTATACCTGGCATACTTAGAGCCCGTTTAGTAGAAAATGTGTTCTTTTGATTTTTTATTTTTTTTTTTAAAGTGATTCATGGAAAAGTTGTTTTCCAGGCAGGGATGAATCTGTGGGTGAAGTACCCCTGGGGAAGAATAACCCCACGCACCACTGCATGCTGGTGGTCAACTGGCCAGAAAGCAGCTTTGTGGCAAAGGACCTGGGGGTCCTGGTGGACGCCAACTTGAACACTTTGCTGCAACAAGAAGGGTGGCAGCCTTCTGGGCTGCACTAGGCAAAGCATTGCCAGCGGGGCAAGGGAGGTGATCCTTGCCCGCTACTCAGCACTGGTGAGGCCACACCTGGATGTCCATTTATGGACTCCCCCCGTACAAGAAAGATACGGACTTACTGGACCACGTTCAGTGAAGGGCCACCAAGACGATTAAGGGACTTGAACATCCATCATGAGAGGAGAGGCTGAGAGATCTGGGACTGTTTAGCTTGGAGAAGAGAAGGCTCAGGCGAATCTTATTGATGTGTACAAATTCCTGATGGTGGGGGGAGTAAAGAACAAAGCCAAATTCTTTTCACTAGTGCCCAGTGACAGGACAAGAAGCTATTGGCACAAACCGAAGCTCTGAGAAGTTGTAGAGTCTCCATCCTTGGAGATACCTGAAACTTGTCTGGACATGGCCTCGAGCAACTTGCTTTGAGCAGAGGTTTAGAAAAGATAATCTGCAGAGGTCTTTTCCAACCTCTACTATTCTGTGAATAAGCAGAAGACAATGAAATTGTCAGCCTTTTAGTGTACAGATTGTCTCTGTGCTGTTGTGTTCCCTGGCTTTAGGGCAGGTGGGTTCTAGTCCAGGCCTTGGGCCGCTTGACTCTGAAACCATACAGAAAATGAAGAGAGAGATATAAGCTAAGCATTTCTGGCAACCAGGAGAGCTACAAAGGCTTCTATGCTTAGATATTTCATTAAAAGCAACAGCACGCAAGCCCGAAAGTTTGTTCTTGGCTAAATAACTGGATCACACTGAAAACCAGTATTACACATTTGCCAGCTACCTCTTTGACCTCTCACAAGGTCTGAATGGCTTAAAAAAGCTGAGTCATCCAGTGCCTAACAAAGGCGAGGATCTCTGTGATGGGAAATAGAAACACTACGTGCTTCTGCTCCAAGAGCTAAAAGTTTTGAATGGAGCTCCCACAGTCACATCCATTTCATTACAAAATGTTGATCCATGCACATCTTTGGAGAACCTCATCACAAAATTATAACCAAGCTCCTTAGACTCACCAGGACATAAACTGAAGATATTATCTGAAGCTGGATTTCAATTTTTCCCCTGCCTAGTCTGTCATTTTGCTGTTCTACACAGACACAGACACATACACAACACAAACACACGATCTCAGAAAGCACATCTGACCACTGTCTGGGTGAAGTATGAAGGACCTACAGTACCTTGTGAAGAATCAGAGGAACATGCACACTCAGCCCCACCTTCAGTTCAGATAATAAACGAGAAGGGAATGAGAATGATGCTGAGATTGAAGGCGATAACTGGTGTGCTCTGCATTTGGAAACAGGGCTGGTTATTTGGAAACCTGTACTCCAGACCAAAGTACACACAAATGGATTTTGGGGCTGGAGGTTTCCCATCACCATATGTTGAGGGCTGTGTCTGAATCATTTCTTTTACTGGCACTCTGGTCATGAAATGAAAACGAGCCAATAGCATCGGTGTGCTTCTGCACAAGTAAACTGCAAGACATTACTCCTGAAAAAGGTAAATGATGTTTACAGTATGTGCATGTGGTGGGAAATACTGGTGGCAGTTACGCGAAATAGAAGTGAATAAACCCCTCCAACACAGGGCAAGACCTAAAAGCACTGGAAGCTGTAGCACTAGCTGCTCCCTACTTCTTTCTACTTATAAACTATATGCAGGAACGACATGCAGCATTCTAAACACTGCATGTTTTGGAGCAGCTGAACTCTCTAGATGCAGGGCTTTGAACCTACAGTCTGTGGATCTTCCAGGATTCACACACTCATAAAAGTAAATACGAAAACCAAGCCTACTGTCAACAGCTTAAAATTCATAAAACTAAGACCACAAGCTTCTGCTGGAAAGTACTTAGTGCTCCACAGATTGCAAAAAATGGAAAACCATTTTTCCACACTACTAAGAAATGTGTTCTTTGTAGCACTAGAAAAGTCATTTCCTCTAGTCCCGTTCTAGATTCTCAGTTTATGTTACAGCTCTAGCAAAATCAAAATCTAAGTAGTCATGTTCATTTTTAGGTGACATAACTAGCTTTAATTGACAAGTAGAATCTGAATAAATACAATGCCATTTCTGAAAGTATAGTAAATTTTCTATAGCATTTGATCTGAGATCCACATAAGTCAGTGAGAAAATAACCCATTAATGTCCGTAAAGCAGCTTTAGCAATATAGTGCCCCAAGCGATCTTGTCTTTTCACTGTGTACTCTATCATTTGGCAACACAGTAATAAAAAATAATCATCAGGCACAGAAGGTTCAGGTACTTCAGCACCGCCTCTCGGGGCCTGACCCAAGCTCCACTAAACACATTCCTTGGCTTCAAACATACATTTCTCAGGCCTTGAAGATTTTGTGTGCTTCCACAGTATCTCCCATTACGATGCAAGACCAGGTTACACAAAATACAGTATCAGCAAGATTTATAGAAAAGGATGAAATTATATTGGGTCTTCAGGTAGAAAAGCTTTTACAAGTTTCCTCTGTTTAGTTACCTGTTCAACTGCAGCTGAATACAGGCCATTGACCCCTTCAGAGAATGATACCAGCTGAGATCAGCAATCCTTTTTCTTTAAGAAACTTTATGTGATTGGGAATTCCCAGTCCCACTGAATTACTATACCAGGTTTTGGCACCAAGGCTTCCTTGATTGTGAAGAAGCAAAGCCCATTCCTTCTCATTCATCTGTGTGGTTGGAGAATAAGCTTTCTGCAAATGAGCAAAGATGGGAATTCATGTTGCTCATGAGGTTCTGATTCAGCAGACTGATTAAATTAATATTCCATGTGCTTACACAGGAACTTGCTAAGACACCTGGCCGGCCCAGGGCTGAAGATAGGCAAGCAAGAGGCCAGAGTGATACCACAGAAACAGACCTATCTTTATTGCAAATATTCATCAATAATTGGAAACCAGTGATCAGCCACAGGAAGTAGTGTTCATTGCCCTCCATTCCCTCTATAAATCAACATTTTCTTCACCACAGAATTTTCATAGCATAGGGGTTCCTGTAACCTGTTACATTGTTTGACCAATCTCACTATGAAGTATTTTTTCCTTATGTCTAATCAAAATTCCTTGTTGCAGCTGTGACTGTTGCCTCTTGGCCTTTCTCTGTGCACCTCTGGAAACTTAATTCTCACTATCACTCAGTACTATCTTAAAACATGAAAATTCAACTACTTATCTTTGTCCACACTCTCAGACTCCCGACTATCAGCCACATCTCTAATCACTGTACGACTCTCCTCCTATCAGTATTAAAACCTAATTCTTGTCAACGTCAACCACCGTGTAAATTGCTACAGAAGTTTAAATGATCACAGCTAATACAGACAAAACGCCAGCTGTCAAAATTAATTTGAATATAAATTACTGTATAACGAGAAGTCAATAGGTTAGCTAGACCACTCCACAGGGTAGCTTATGCAATTAAAAATATGATTTTTCCTCCCTCCCTTTGATTCTAACTCACACAACAATTAATGAGGATTATATAAAGTTACAGCTACCAAAGTTTGAAAGATCTCTTTGCAAAATAAGCACTAATAATGAACTCAGTAAGCAAGGAGTATCTGGAGAATCCACAGCAGTACTATTGTGAACAATGAGACAGATCTGATAGTGTAAGTAATTTACTTGGACAGAAGGGGAGAAGGTTCAGAACAATGTGCCAGCAGTGTAAATGGAAATATACACACACTGACAGTTCAAAAGGACTCATTACCATAGAACCAGCTGGTTCAATTTTAAGGGGTAGCGGAAAGTCACAGAAAAGAAATTGAGACATCTAATGTATGATAGAACAACATAAAAAAGCGTGCTGCACCTATACAAATGACTTAATTTCAGTTAAGGGAGGGAAAAAACCCACAATACCTGGAGCACTACTTTGAATGTGCTCATTTCTGGATGCCCCGAGTAGTCCCCACTGAAGTCAAATTCACTTGATGCAATGCAAAGGATCTATCAGGGTCAGCAGCTAAAATATATGTATTCTATTCAGATTAATCTAAGATTCACCCTCGCTCCTTTACTACATAGCTAACACCATCCGTTACCTCTTACTTCTCAAAGTTCTCACTGTCTTCCCACTTACACTGTTGTAATATGCAGGAGAAAACTAAAAATCATTAACATGAAAGACGGGACTGGACAGATAAGAGAACAGAATAACTTCCCTAGGGATAAATGCAGACAAAACAGTCCGCCGCTATAGGAAAGCAGTGGACAAGTGGCAGAGACTTTATACAGAATTAACAAAAGCCTGCATTATTTACATTCACTGGATTTGTATCAGTCGCCAGGTATCTGCCTCTCCATTGGCAAGCCTAGCTCACACAAGGCTTTTGTATTGTTTATAAAATGACACCACCTAAGACAGTGTAGTGTCTTAACATGATAGCAAGGTGTAATTTTGTTTGGAAGAGCGTAGAAGCCAGACAGAAGACAGACACCTGTATCCTGACACACTGTAACAGCTAGCCCCTCAGTTGTCCCCTTACCCTGTCGTGGTTCCTTAATAACATCCCTCCAAATCCTTCACGTGCAACTCAATACTGCCAAACAAAAGCATTGAATGGTCACAGCGTTCCTCCTCCAAATCGTGAAACTGGCATATCTTATCTCAGAAAACATAAAAAACTGGATTCGTTCTTAATTTCTCTGCCATTTTCAAAGCCATTAAAGCTGATGTTCTGCAGCCCTTTCCCACAGCTATAAAAGTTAAAAATGTATTTAAAAAGCAAAGGAAAAATGTCAGCAAAGTCCAGGCTGTCCTATAACAGGACTCCACGAGCTGAGGATTCACAAGCAGGACTGAATGACATGAAGCCCCAGTAAACTTCAGGCTGCCAAGTAGCTGATTCACCTATTAGCTGGGCTACTGGGTCTTGGGAGTCTGCTGTATTACTACTGAGACCGTGCCTGAAGCACAGGTAGCTGTAACCACAAGGACTAGGCTTGATACATGGAAAAACTCTGGACCACTGCATCCAGTTACAATACCATACTGAGGAGTTTCACAAAAAATTATCCTCTTATACGCAAACCTGGGTCTACATTGTAAACAACTGCACGTGTGGTTTGTGAATGTGTAAACATAGGAAAAGTCACAAAAACATTACCAAATCTTTCTCTCTAATCAACTACTTCAAAGCTGTTCTAGCATGTGATACAGATTTGACTGCTTGTCTCTAAAAGCCATTACAATTTTCTTAGTTTTGCCAGTTTATTTTGCTGCTTGTACTAAGTGGGATTTCAAACAAAATAGGCAAAAGAAAAAGTTTAGCTGTTCTGGGGATATGTTTGCTGCTTTTTTAAAAGTCAGCTCTCTGAAATAGGTATTAAATGGAAAACAAAACAGTGTTTGCCTTAAGAGCTCTGAAGCCTTACAATACGGTTACTTATCTGAGAATCTTAAATAATTAAGCTCAGTTGATATTCCACTATACTTTCAGAGGAAGATAAGCCTGAAATAAACAAATGAAAAAAAAAAAAAAGAAAAAATACCCCCAGCACTCCAAGGAGCAGCAGTTACAATTCTACTATCAAACAACCCTAGCTGAGAGCCTTCAAAACATATTCAAGCCAAAATAAATGTTTCAAAAAATTAGTAAAGTATTAGTCTTGTTCAGAATTGGCTATGTTAATCCTCCCACTATCTTCTACGCATTCATAAAATACATTTGAAATTATAATTACCTACTATTTACCTTGCAAAAGCACACTGGCTACCAGCTACAGGGAAATGCAGCAGCAAGTTGTGTTCCGCAGTTATATTCAATTACACTGAAGTATGTATATAAACACATATAATGCTTGGAAGAGTCTACCCATTTACAGATGTAACATATTGCAAACTGCTCATTTTCCTCAACAGATGGCCCTAACGGCTTTTCCTGCAGCAGAGAAATGATCCTAGAGAAGCTGCTTTCTGCTGCTAATCCAAAGATAGGAACATCGAGAACAAGAGTGAGGGAGAACTTCCCATTCCCCATTCAGTCTCTGCATTTGCAAGCAAACAGAAGGTATACTTACTATGTGTTGGCTCAGGGCTTCTTAGCAGAAAGAAACCGAATTTATCTACTACTGAGGAGTGCTCCCTGGGCCATGCTGAGCCCAAAACCAGGCCAGAGCTTTAAAGTCAAGGTGCTCTGTCCATTGGGGCAGGAGCAGAAGAAAGGCAACAACTGATACTGCCGCAAGGAGCTGCTCTCTCACTTCGTGTTGTTCCCCCAACGTGTTTGATCCCTTTTTCAGCAACACGGCCTCCCAGGACTCAGATGCACAAGCAGCAGCCTGACCACCCTCTGAGGCTGCTGGCAATGGCCAGCTCTGCCTGCTGACTAGCTCCTGCCCTCAGCTCACTTCCTCTTCGATGGGGGCTCAGTGACAACAGGTTGTGCTCATACCACTATTTTAAGTTAGGGGAGTAAGCCGTTCTCACCTTCTTGTTCTTTACTTACTCTGTGTTTTCATTTAGAGATCCGTGATCAAATATTTGGAGTCACTCGCGTGACTTAGGCCAAGCACACACTGCTGCTGTCTCGGCTATATCAGCCAGGGGTACAATCACATTGCAGCTCCAACTGTGGGCACCAGCGAATCCTAAAGAAGAAGCAGCTCTGCCAGCCAAATTGTATTTATTTTGGAAGTGTTCATTTCTTTCCTAGATTAATTTCTACACAGACTTTCCTCTGTGGAGCTATATCTACGTCCCTAGTAGGAGTGCTTTGCAATCACAGTACCACCATACTGTGATAGATTCAGTCTCCAAAGAAGCTGATAGCTGGTTTTGGTATCAAATTGATTCGTAAAAGAATTGCAGCATGCTGTCAGCTCCAGCTTCTGTCATTGCCAAAGACACCGCTTGTGCCAGTACCTCACCATTCCCCTGCTGGCACGTTCTATAAATCCAAGCCGCCAAGTGTTTTCAAATGTTTCCCCCTCTCAGGAATTTTTGGGACATTGTAAACATCATTGTTAACCACTAATACAGATGAGAACCAAAACACTTGCAATATCTTCTATAAAACTTCCTCCAACACAGGATTAAGCTTTTCTAAAAGGAACCTATAAACATACACAGGAGTTCTGTCTTCCTTGTGAAACCTGAAAGTCACCATCAATCTTTGTTAGCATACACTAACACCAAAAGGGTAAAACAATTCAGCTTTGCTGGCCACTACAGAGCTTGGAGATGGAGGAAACAGGTTCTCCGTTCCTAAATAATGCACAAAAAAAGTAAAATCATGCTTGAAGAAAAGCATAACAACTGCTGATCATGACCTCCCTACTTGATAGGACAAAGTTTCAGGAAGTTCACATTAAGTGAGCAATACCCCGAAGTTTTGGGCACACATTGCACGGGACTTCACCTATATCCATCTGTCTTTAAACAACAAATTTATACAAAGTGCAATAAAGTAAATAAACCACCTACTGTAGCTGCAAGTTAAAATGACAGAGAGAAAACAATTCCAATACCCCAGTGATGGCACTTAAATGAGAAGAGATGCAAGAGGCTGGTATTGAAGTCCCAGCCAGATGTTTCCACTTCACAAATGCAACAGTTCTGGTCAGATTTTCTAAGATATGGTGCTGCATGAATTGAAAGTTTAAAAAGGCATTGCTGGGTGCTCTCTCCAAACCTATAAAACCAATAATTCCCTTCCCCATCCACTCTCAATTGCTTTGTTGAAACTCATCTGCCCCTGCAGAATATATGAGGGTAGGAAATTTCACTCATCAGTCCTCAGTTCCTCACAAAACACTCTTTCGTATCAACTACAAGAGGGAAAATGAGGTAAGAGGATCCATCACAGAAAAAGCCCACTGAATTTTACTCAAGAATTTACCTTTATTTTTAAGGGAGTAGGTAACACTGTGTTGTTGTGTTGTTTTGCTGACTTGTTGGGCTCTGCTGTATTATTTAAGTCTGTACTTTATTTACTCAAATTGTGTTTGAGGAGTGTAAGCTTTTTACTGGGTCAAAACAAAGTGCCTTGAAAAGAGAAAATGCATAATATTTAAAATCTGCAAGTGATTTTCTACTGCACTAATAGAGCAATAAAAGCCTCCAAAGTGTGCACAAGTTTAGTACAGAAGTATTACTCTACATATGCTTAAATATATGCTCTATATATTCTTAAATTTCACTACGATGATTGCACTTGCCACACTGGACACTAATTCCACTGGATTCTTGAGACAGTATGAATCAGTGCTCAGTAAATATTTCACTGTGAAAACACACTCAAACTGACAGCAGAACATTACATGAGCTTGAAGGCTATATTGTAAGATAATATAGAAAACCTGGAGTTTTCTGTAGAGGAAGCATGATTATGATTTATCAACTCTCTCATACTGTTTATTAAAAGACAGCTGCAAAGCATCAAGGAGATTACATAGACAAGGAATAGCAAGGCAGGGTCACCGTGACATAATAGTTCATTTTTAAACGGTGGTGGAAGACCTCAGAAGACAATCAGCGCCCTAAGGATAAACTGCAGCAGCATACGTGAAGCACCGAGGAAAGAAAACAAGCATTTTACTTGAGTGTAGCTTAGGTAGATGTCTCAGGTGCTGGTTTGTTTGAAACATCAAAAATAGCCGCAAGTTTTATAAGCCTAAGCACAAGAGCTATCAGAACTTCACCCAACAGCGATGCTTAGAGTTTTGGTAAAAATAACGGTGTGAAGCCAAACTGCAACATCTAGTTGTGCCTGTCAGTCCCTCCACACTTGCCGCACACCCTGCAACTGACTGAGAAGAACTTGTACTGTTCTTGGACTCACCAGAAAACAGAAACACCAAAACAAGCCTGCCCAGACTCCCTGTGCTCATGGAGAGACTGACATTTCCAAAGAACAGAGGAGAGTAGAAGCCCATGAAGAAGCCCCAGCAGATATCCCATGAAGCCAAAAAGGACTGGTGCTAACTGAACTGGGTTCCAAGCATCCATGAGAGCTGCCAAGAACTAAAGAAAACACAAAACTGAGAACACACTACCACCTGATCATTGCTCAGGGCATAAAGCAATCTTTTCCCTAGCCAAGTATTTATATCTAGATTTTAACTTCAAGAAGGATAGCCCTCAGGCTCTATACCTATACTTTTTTAGAATTAGGAATGTGCATGTTGACAGTAACCAAAGCAACAGGTGATACCAACAGGTGACACCTAGATTATTCTTTGAATACTCCAAATATACAAGACATTTAAAACATCTTCTGTGTTTATTCATGTCTTATCTCTGATCTGCATTAATCCAGTGCTAGTAAGTCCAATAATCAGAGAGATTCTTTTCATAACTTTTTGAAAAATGGCATCATCATAATTTCATATAACTACTTGTCTAATGCATGAACATGCTTTAGTCTACACAAGTGTCAGGTGAATCCAGACAAAAAGGCTGTTACAAGTATGGAACCCAAGATCTTAAATTTCTGTTCCTCTTTACTAGTAGAAGACTTGTTTCTTATTTTCTTCTCTATTGCCAGCAGTCCCTATATGTAAAAGTGCTTGGAGGGGAGAAGATCTCTCTCCCTCTCTCTCTCTCTCTCTCACACACACACGCGCGCGCGCTAAGAGAGCATAGCTCACAGTAAATGCACATCCTCACAATATCAAAGGTATAGTCTCAGTGATAGATCTTTAAATGGTTCTTCACATAGATCCGCATAATCCAATTCAGCCCTGGGTACCTATGGAAAAGATGTACTAACAAGTTCTAAAACAGTCTGGCAATATATGCCCTTTTTAAAGCATCTTGCCATTTCAGTCATAAGCACTGTCTGCCAGTTACAAACATTACAGCAATTCAGATCTGACCTGGTGGATGATATTCTTTATGCTGTGGAGCCCAGATGCAAATTTTATGTGTAATTTCTGCCCTCTACAAAAACTGTTATACAATAACCAGGTGCTTGACTGCTGTTGCGCTAAGTCTGTAACGAGACTGAACACACAGTCACACCATTTAGTGTTTTAAATTGCTCCAACTTTGGAGTAAATATATCAACAAAGACTGAGCTAGAACATTAAGTTACAGTAATATATCAAAGCAAGATTTTAATTTGCTGATGTTACATGCAAATTATTTCTATATTTCACTGAAGAATTCTTCAAATGATTCACTTGTGTAATATGTTACTAAATGAAGCACATAAAGACAGGCATCTTAAACATTAACTTAATTGAAGGTAGAAATAGTAAGGACAAAGATTTAATACTTACTGGAGGAAAGCTCCAATTGTTTTTATGAGGTTCTTACCATAAGCTAGAAAGCCTGGCACAAAGGTACATTTCCAAGCTGAGTTCTCCTTTTTGCAGGATCTTAATTTTCCCCTTTTCGGGAACATGGGCATCTTGCAACATGTTAAGAAAACTGGTTCAGTCAAGTGATTACAGCAGCATTTCTTATTTAGTTGCTACTTCAGATACGGAATTTCAGCTTGCCTTTTCCATTCCCCTTCTTTTTCAGCTTCTGAGTAGCTATGTTCTTTCTATCTACAGTAAGTACTTTACCACCTCCTTTTCCAACTTACGTTTCTGTCAAAATTATGCTTCCAAGTGAGATAGTCCTTAGTAAAATCTCAGAGCAGCTTCAATATACCTACATCATGTTAGACAATGGTACTCCAAAGGAGCTCTTTAATTCTCAGCCACTGACACTTTGATGTCTGTCAAGATACTGTATTGCTGAAGTAAAATTGCACTAGGCCTTCCATACAGTTACTGGAGGCAAATTGTCTCAAAAAGAGTCATTTTGGTTGAAAGGGATCTCTTCGGGGCTCTTTTCCAACCCCTAGCTCAAAGCAGGTCCAGTCAGAGCAGGCTGCTCAAGACCCTGTCCAGGTGAGTTCCGAGTATCTCCAGGGAAAGAATTCCCACAACCTCTCTTGGCCTTTGCTCCACTGTTTGACCACTGTCTTTGTGAAGAATTTATTTTAATTCCTCTTGTTGCAACTTGTGCCTTGCCACTCATTCTGTCACTGCACCTCCAAGAAGAATCTGGCTCCATCTTCACTACGCTCTCCTATAAGGTGACTGATGACAGCACTAAGACCACCTCCCCTTAGCACTAAGTAAAGTTTGTTCTCAGATCCTTCCAGGACTTCCTGTGACTTCAGCGACTCACTTAACTGATGTGTTTCAGAAGAAGATTAACTGGTTTATCTGGTTAACTCAGATAAAGCAATTTAGGACAAAGAAGTAAAAAGATCACTGCCATTTTCTGCACGTTAAGAGCAGAAGACAAGTTTTAGAAGACGGTAATTACCTTAAACAAACACCATATACCAACTGGGAGCTGCACCCATAAATGGCTTTGCAGGAAGCCATTTGCAATATACGACAACTCTGGCTGGTCAAACCATATGAACAAAACTGCTAGCTCTTGAACATCTCATTAACACATGCCCACGGAGTAACTATTAATACAGAGACAAACATCTTTTATGGGGGTGGAGTACTTCCCATGCATTCCTTTAAGGGACACTCAAAAAAGGTAAAACAAATTATGTGAGTTAGTCTGGGTTGTTATAATTTATGAGTAGAAAGGTGGCTTAGTAGAATACAGCGATAATAAGGAGGACTGTTTAAAACCTCATCTTTTACTCCTCGGTATTTTTGAATTCCTGAATAATTCCTTTCAGTCGGTGAATACGTTTGAACTCAGACATATGGCATCTGGAGATTCCCCTACCACCACCCCAGAATTTGTTCAGTAAAAAATTGCACTGAGAAAAATGAAATATTTAAACTTGCTTTTACCTTTGAGTTGTTTAAAATGGATTATAGTTTCTCCACGCAATATTTTAAAATTAAAACCTTAATTTAAATTACTGTGCAATTTTAAAGGCATTAATATTTCCTGTTTCCTCAGCTTATCTATCTGCTGCCCTTTACAATTAGTATTTCTTATTGCAATGAAACTTAGCAGTTTGTTAGAAAAATTACTGCTGTAGTTTCTGCTTCATGTTCAAAATGAAAACACTTCAAATCTGCCCATTACACAAAATTGTTTAGGAAAAGCCAAAAGAAGTCTGGAAACAAAGAGATGGATACAGACTCTAATAAAGGCTCTTAGTTTTGTTACTAGTGTCATGGCTTTCTTAACTGCCAGACAGGTTGTAATTTTTCAGTTTGCTGTACCCTGCATGTCTGATAGATGCTAGCCTTGCCTTTCCTTAGTAGTAAAAAGGAATAAACAAAAAGCTCAGAGCAGGTGTATTTTCTCTAGCTTTATCACCAGTACTCTCATCTTTGGTTTCAAAGATTTGATTTTCTGTTTTTGTATTCTTTTCAAAACAATAGCCTCAAACTCCCCTAACAGCAAGATAAAAGCTCCAAGCCATTGAAACTTAATTTTATTTTCCCCATCTAAAACTAGAGAATTAATTCTATCCTTAGAACTATATAAAAGGTCACACAGAAGTGTCCCGCCCAAAAAAATGCAAAATGCTTCCTCCAAAACTGCTTTAAGTAACAAATCATATTTCTGGTTAAGCTAAGTTTGGTCTAACAAAGGACAAAAGGCCACAAACCTTTTTAATTTCACTGCATGAAAATTCAAAATATTTTGCCCAAATATCAGTTCATTTCCCACCTAGTACTCAGGCATTTCCATTTTGACTATGAAAAAATAATCACATTTAAACCACTCTATCTGCAGTGATATATTGCAGGAAATGCTAATCCTTCACCTATAATGACATAAAGGCAAAGAACCTTTGATATTGCTCCTCAAACAGTCACAGGTTCAGGCCCTATTCTGTCATTCTGATGCCTTTTTCATTCACAGTACAAAAACACAATAGCAAACACAAATATCAAACAACACGTAAAACTGCATTGCTTAACAACCAACCAGCTGCTAAATAGCTTACATAAGAATAAAACCAAATGCTTATGGGGAAAAGAGAAATCATTTCAGTCTAGCCTGGCTTAGTCAGTTGTCTGACCTTATTTTACCTGGTACTAAACTGGCAAGTACTTACCATTCCATCAGCAAGATCAGGACCTGCCATCAAGGGACACTGAGCACTTCCTCATACTTAAAAGTACAATACATTTTGTTCTAATAGGCTGAAAGAGGCTACCTAAAGTGTAAGCTGATTTAAACCACCCCGTGCTGAACACCACACAGCACCTCAGCTTCTCAACCGTACATCCCTGCACGCCCAAAAACTTCACATCCCCAAACAGCAAATAACTCAGAGACCACACTGTTTCTCACCTTTCCCCTTTCCTCATAGTGAGCATGGACTGGTGGACTGGTCCTGCTTCTGTCCTTGTATGGCACTGGTGGAAGCCATTTACGGCTTCTTCGCTGCTATGCTTTTTTTGTACCATTCTAGCCTCTGTCCACAACACGCTTTCTTGTCATCAGCTTTCCACTTTCCTTTCTCACTCTCCTCTGTAAGAATATCCCATCGTACACAGCTGTCATTCAAGGTCAAATGACACAGAGGCAGATGAATCCCTTAGATAACTAAGTTTGGCTTGATACAGTGCTATGACTATCTGAACTGAAACACTTGGGTAATGCAATTCATGGTGGAAAGGATATGGAAAATAGGAGCTACATGTCAGCTGGTGGTTTGTTGCACTCTGAAACTATCAGCACTTATGACTGTCCAGCTCATTTCTACTATTGCTCAAACAAGCAAGACCAGAAATGCACAAGTCATTATAGTCACACCTGTGAGTATGGGGTCTACCGGGGACCCAGAGGGAGAAAGCAGCACCTCTGGCTAGCTCTCTCCCTCCTGATCATGGGGAGTCAAGACAGACATCCATTCTACAAACTACATTTTAAAATAAGGAAAAATATGCTCAGTTGGTAGGCAAATTCCACAGGGCACTTCCTTCTGCCATAGCACTTTGCCCTTCACCCAGAGTGCTATGTTTGCGCTTATCCAGACAACAACCTTTGGGATTTCCTGTACTCCTTCACCTTAGATCAACAAATTCTTTAATTCGTTAATTCCAAGTCAAAACACAGAGCAATGAAGCTCATTCACCAACCTGTCACCTGCAGGACTCACAGACNGGACTCAAAGACAACCTCCATATAATTGCCAAGACAGCTGAAGGGCCTGTCTTTTTGGGGGAAAAAAAAAAAGAAAAAAAAAAGCCAATCTTTCCAAATAACAGAAAGTAAGACTAAAGCCCTTTCCCCTTTTTATCTTAAATAAATAAATAAAATAATCTACTGTACTCATTGTACTCATGTCTTCAGAGCAGATACTACAGGGCTCAGTTGCCCAGACTGGGAAGAGCTCTCGTGAAAACAGCAGGCTACTTTTTTTCCAGCAGCCAATGTTCTGGCCTAAGCATAAAACTTGGGATACTCATTT
>VXAL01012025.1:0-120017 GCA_013399475.1 Chauna torquata
TCTATGATTCTATGATTCAATAAACCATTCCTAAAGCAGGACTGATACTGCAACTGAATGGGTGCATGACTTCTAAGCACTACAGGCAGGCTACTCCACCTCTCCTAGTGAAGGAAAGAAAAACAAAAATCAAAGGAGATCTTTTACTGCCATAGAATCATTTCTTCAGCATCTAATAGGAGAATTAATGCTATGCAGTCTTGTTCTATCGTAGTGTTTGTTAAAACACTTCCCTTACCATGACAGCTCACCTTTTGAAACGTCTTCATTCCTTTCCCCAAAATTTGTTTCTAGGGATAAAACTCCCTAGAGTTTTTTTTTCTCCAGTCCAAATTTACCTGTTTTCTCCATGCAGAAGAGCACCAAGTCATTCAGAAGAGCAGCAATCATTGATTTTCCTTTAGCGTTACTGTGAAAAAGAGCTACAAAACCACCATTCTTGACTGTGAAGTAGCATGCGCATAGACCTCCCAGGGTTCTGCTTTCTGGAAGTATTCACAACACCGAGTATGGATTTCATGTACATGTACAATTTTATGGATCACAGCACATACTTGCTATGAGTGGTTACACACAGGACAGATATGTACACGCACACAAAGTGCAAGGGAGGAGGCGGCCAAGCAGAGTACCCAGTTTCTCCCTGCTGTCTTACCTAGTATACCAGCAAAGCTTGATAACCCATAAACGCAAAGGAGGCCAGCCTTGTAAACACATGTTGGTGACCAGAGCAAAATCCATCCTAATACACCTCAGTCCCATAGCAAAATTCATCCATGGGAGTTAATATGCTGCCCGCAGTTACACCAAAAAGACTACTATTGTAGTCAACTCCTAAAAATACTGAGCTCCATTCATGAAACAAATGGAAATTAAAGATGATACTCAGCTGTCCTGGAGTTGCTTTGTAATGCTGAAAGACAGGCCTCAAATGAACACAGAGTCTGTATTTATCTTTAGACTTGGCCCTCCCAATACCCTTGCAATACATAGAAGGGTGTAATGGAGCACAAAATGCCACTACCTATAGATCACGTATGTTGTGGGTACAGCTCTCAGTATAATTCAGTCAACACTTTTGATGTGTACTAAAAATAATTTTAAAATCTCAACTGCCTTTAAAATTTTCTGCATGTGCAGGAACGAAAAGATATTTTCCAGAGTAAACTAAACTAGCAAAAAGCAATCTCATTCGGAGCTTCCTGAAATAGCTGATTTACCTTAGAAGTCACAGTGAAAGCAATTACTTTTAGTCCTCCCACTCTCATCTAATGTAGTTCTCCTTCATTAATCCTATGCTAGTTTAATGCTGGCCTACTTCAGATGACAGGCTTAGACTGCTACTTATCTTATGAATTTTTGTTTATTTCCACTTCCTTCCAAGTGCTTCAGGCTAACTATCAGCAGGCAAGAAAAATAATGCATTGTCTAGGCAATGCAAACAATATAATATATAATTATGACACACCTAAATATCAGAAAAAAAGCCACAGTTTTATCTTAGGAGATAAAATGTGAACTTACACAATTCCGGTACAGATTTCTAATACCTTTTAGTCATTCCCCCCCATTAGCCTGAAGTTTAAAGGTTTCAAGTAAAAAGTCGTAGTACAGGATTATAGACAGGATTTATAAAATCATGAGAAAAATGGCCAAAACAGGAAAATTGAGGTTCACAGCCTGGTGAGATCTTAGTATTCTGTAACTCTGGACTAGATCTAAATAATTCAAAATGTATAGACTGTTTATCCAGACACCTTGTTCTCGTGGATTTGTCAATCTCTTGTTTCAAGAACAACTGCATTCACCTATGTAGTCCAGAGCTAGGAAAGTGTATCAGATGAAGGTCCTTATTGACAACAAAAAAATGGTGAAATATTTCTTGGAGAAGTTTTAACCACAGTTGGCATTTCTGAGGTCAGGCCTGGTGGCAGCCATCTTGCTGAAAAGCGATGCAATTTTTCTCATTAATCATCCAGGCAGGAAACATGCAAGATAAGGTCTCTCTCTGATTCAATATTGATTTAACAACTTCACTGGGAATGCAGAATATTTACAATTAAAATTCATTTGTTCAACAGCTCAAAAAGCATTTATTTTTTTACTATTACTAAAGCAAATAATTTGGCAGCATGGAGCCCACAATGTTTAGAAAACTCAGAATTGATCTGTAATTAAATTAGCTTTACTGCGTCAACTACAGAGCTGGCTTGGATAGCTCTACATGACCTGGTGTTGTGGTTAATAACCATTTGTTTTCTGTCCCTCGTTTTCCATTGGGTTTGAATGACAACAACAGTGTTTAAATTTTTAAACAACCACACACACCCAGTTTTATGGCAGAAAAGCCATAAAACAACATTATTTTATGTCCTGAACTTGAAAACTCTATTAGATGACATTTTGGGGGAGAGTTGAGAGCCAGACTGGGAGTCTACTGCAACTACTGCATACCTGACGAGAGGCTTGGGCAAGAAGGCTCTATGGCCCTTCCTACAGGAAGGACTCTAGAAGGATCATGACCTGTGATGACTAGTTGTCAGTGAAATTGCAAAGCCTAGATCCTTCTTATAACAGACAAAATTCAATTTGTCACCAACACTTACCATCAACAGCTCTCACTTTATGAACGTATCTCAGTTGCCAATAACCTTGTCAAACTTCCATCACTTAAGGTTATATAGTCTTTGCTAGAGATCAGCAGTGAGCTGAATTGCTGTGTATGGAGTTTTAACCAGATTTTTTTCAGACAGTTTTGAGAACAATGCAAAAGATGTTAATTGTGACTGTTTTGCGGAGAAACTCTAACACTATTAAAGTAGAAAGCAGGGATCTTAATTGTGCTTGAAAAAGAGAGGTGAAGAAATAATAGGGCAGGTTATTTGGGGACAGATTTTATTTTTTCTTTTTCTTGCAAAAATTCTGCCCACGCTTGGTGAATTATCGGCCTTTGGAAAAAAACAAAAAACAAAAAACAAAAACCACAAAGGACTGGGAGTTGGCTGCAGTTTAGCCTTTAGCTTGTTAGAACAGTCACATCAATTATGCTGTGCATCTGCAGTTTCCATTTGCACATGTATTAAGTGTGGAGTTCTGCTGCAAATGGTTTAGATCAATGTACATCTTATGTTTGCCTTGTGAAAGGGACATTTAATATAGAGTGGGTGTGAGGGGAGTAGTTTTTATTAACAAAGAGGTAAAGGCATTTTATATTTTAGCTATTTTTGCCATGTGAAACAAAACCTAAAGTTTGACTGAGCTCTGTTACCTTTACAAAACTCTGAAAGGAAAGCTCTTCAAAGGCAGAATCTTTCAGAGCATTAGCTAACCCTATTGTTCTGTTAAAAACTTTCTTGATAATGTAAAATCTCTCCTATTTTCAATTGGAAATGCTCAATTCAGTATAGGACAAAAAATACCTTACAGTCAATGAAGCCTGCACCTATTTCTACTGGCTGTGAAATAAATGCAGCTTGGAAGTTGTTGGAAAAATCTCTCATCACACGTTTTTCTTCCTGTCTTTTCATTTTGCACCCACACTTTTCCATTCTTCCTTGAATTGTGCAGAGTGCATTCATTTCCATAAGATATAAGCTGGCATGTCATAACCTGAGTTTGTAATATTACATTGTGTGCTGAAGGTAATATGCATTGACCACAGGAGGCATTACATGTATTCTTCAACTAGAGAATACAACTCCTTGAATTGGTAATGTCTTCCAAATAAGCTTGTAAATCAGTAGCTGCATTCCCTAGACTTGCAAATATTGGCAGATTGCACAGCATTGGGAGTAGGGAAGGAACTGAGCATGAGGCAGGGCTAGTGGCCAGATTTTACAAGGTCTGGACAGGTTCAAGAACCAACTATTGCTTTTATTCACCACACCACCTGTTCCTCCCCTAGCATTCTGTTTTTACCAAAGTGTAGTGATTTTTTTTTTTTAATGAAAAGAGGCATTTCCAATATTTTGTTTCATACCTGAAACATATCCTCAGATCTCACTTCCTAAACAGAGAGCACTGGACTCTGGTTCATGGGAAGCAGTAGGATTGGAAGGGTGATAAGCTTTTTTTTTTTTTCTTTTTCTTTAATTGAAGTGATTCTAGAAGCTTCTGTCAAATCCAAAAGATTTGGAGGTTTTCAAGATATCCTCACATATTAGTTTCCTAAAAATAAATGTGAAGTAAATGAGAAACAAAAGCCATTTCAAAAGACATATTTGAAACATTTAAAAATGTTGAAATAATTAGAAATGTTTGTATTTGCTCCTTTTTACCACAAAAATAACTTAGTGGAGCCGTTATAAATTCATAAAAATGTTGGTGTTAATTAATCTTCAAATTCAAAATATTAGATACATTTTTGATGTCTGTGTTCATCTTCCTAGCATACACGTTGATAGAGACATTTTCATATGCCTCCTCCAACAGCATTACAGCTCTTCTGAGTTTATAGCTGGTGTATACTTTTTCCTGAACACAAGTCCTTTGTATGTTATCAAACACTGCTTAAGGGACAAAACAAACGTATCCTAGCCCTGTCTATACTGAAAATCTCCTTGAGTGACCTCTGTTAACAGCTTCCAGCAATATTCTCCCTCTCTCGAGTTACTGCTCTGTGTGTGGATGACATGTAGCTCCCAGCAACACATTATAAAGCATTTTTCCATGTGCCAGTAGTGTACTTACTATAGACTTGCCTTGGCTTCTTTTTCCCGCACTATTTCCACAACCTCCCTCCTTCTCCTTTTGATGGTTTTGAGGATAAGGACAGTTGTACTCTTCGAGAAATATTAACCTTTTATATAAATATATATCAGTCAATACAATTTTTTTATAGTAATATCTTTTGGAACTGTTAAGTTTCTGTCTATATTCTTGAAGACTTTCATGCTGTCATATTTGCAGATGGCACTAAGTTGGGTGGGAGTGTTGATCTGCTTGAGGATAGGAAGGCTCTTTAGAGCGATCTGGATAGGCTGGATTGATGGGCTGAGGCCAATGGTATGAGGTTCAACAAGGCTAAGTGCTGGGCGCTGCACTTGGGGCACAACAACCCCATGCAACGCTACAGGCTGGGGGAAGAGCGGCTGGAAAGCTGCCCGGCGGAAAGGGACCTGGAGGTACTGGTTGATAGCTGGTTGACTATGAGCCAGCGGTGTGCTCAGGTGGCCAAGAAGACCAACAGCAATCCTGGCTTGTATCAGCAATAGTGTGGCCAACAGGACTAGGGAAGTGATTGTCCCCCTGTACTCGGCTTTGGTGAGGCCACACGTCGAATGCTTTGTTCAGTTTTGGGCCCCTCACTACAAGAAGGACATCGAGGTGCTGGAGCGTGTCCAAAGAAGGGCAACAAAGCTGGTGAGGGGTCTGGAGAACAAGTCTTACGAGGAGCAGCTGAGGGAGCTGGGGTTGTTTAGCCTGGAGAAAAGGAGGCTCAGGGGAGACCTTATCGCTCTCTACAACTACCTCAAAGGAGGATATAGTGAGATGGGGATCGGTCTCTTCTCCCAAGCGCCGACTGAGAAGACAAGAGGAAATGGCCTCACGTTGCACCAGGGGACGTTTAGGTTGGGCATTAGGAAAAATTTCTTCATTGAATAGGCTATGGCTGCCCAGGAAAGTGGTTGACTCACCGTCTCTGGAGGTCTTCAGAAAACATTTGGATTCAGAGCTTAGTGACTTGGTTTAACAGTGGACTTGGCACTGCTAGGTTAAAGGTTTTACTGGATGATCTTGGAGGTCTTCTCCAGCTTAACTGATTCTATGATTCTATGATATCCATATATTAAGATGGAAGAAACACTTGAGTTGAAGGTTCAGTTTGCTCTTTAAGTTTTACATTAGTTTTTTTTTCAGCTTTCTAAAACCCGCTCAATGTTCCAGGACTCGGATTAACAAATAATGGTCCAGGAAGCTCCTTAGGAAGCTCTTTTAAAACATTTGGGAGAAATTTGTTCAGATTTGCTGATTTGAAAATGTCTGACATTAGTAGCTGCCATTTAACATCCTCCTGAGTTGCCCTTGACACAGAATATTTAAATATCACCTGTTACAAATCCATCATCTGTTTTTTTCAAAACACAGAAGAGAAATATTTACTGCTTTTCCTGCATAACTATTTTGAATGGCATCACTCTCACCTAAGTAATACACCATCATCATTAAGGTTTCTTTAGCAAAAACAAATAAAAAATTTTTTTAACAAAACTTTCAAAGCCCTACTACCTATTGTTCTCATTTATGTACATTTGCTCCCCATGTCATTTTTTCTAAAGTTTGTAGCTTCTAGCTCTTCACTGAAATCAATGTTCCCTTTTCTTTCCATCTGTTCTAAATGTACATTCAAGATGTTTCAGCATGGGCAGTCTGAGACTTAAAACATACATCATTCAGATTTAATTCCCCTATTATATCTCACATTTCCCCTTACACATTACAGATATTCAGTAGAGGAGCCAATAACACTCTATCGTGATTTGGTGGTCTACCACAGACATTGACTCTTACCTCTTTTTGTGCCCCAGTCATTAGCACGCTGTCCCACAAGAAATCAAGATCAACTCCTTTCAAGTTTTGAATTCCTCCAAAATACCTAATTCAATTTTGACATAGTGCCACTCTTCTTCTCCTTTTGCCCACCCTGTCCATCAGTCTTCCAGTACTTCACAGTGTCATATGATAGCACTCCAAGCACATGACTCTTCCTACCAGATTTCAGTAACATCACGAAGAACATATTTATTCATGAGTTAATTCAACTGTTCTTGTTTACTACTGAGATTTCTAGCACTGGTCTATAGGCAATTAAAGAATGTGTTCACTTTGTCATTTGGTGCCCTGATTAATTTTTTTTTCCTTAATGTCTTAATTCTGAACTAAACAATCACTTACTGTCTCCCATTTGTTGTTGTTAGTGTAATGATCCCCCAACTAATCTCATTACAGTTGCTCCCTGGAAGATTGTTTCCTTTCAGCTGGGTGGAAGGCACTGCCCCCATTGCCCTCCCAGAAGGGAAGCAATGATCCACGAAAGAAAGATCTCTTCATTTATTCCTCCCCTTTATATGACAGGGAGAATATCTAAGACAATCTTTCTTCTCCTTCAGACTTATTTCAAATCCCTCCTAGTCATCTGTAATTTGTAAAGTAGTTTGAAAACTGCATCTTATACATACATACAGACCCTTATCAACAACTCTGGAAGGCAGTTAACCTGCTGGTATATGCACGACCTCGTTCAGGTAGATCTGGGCTCCCTCCACCCTCATACACAGGAGGCTGAGCATGAGTGAGCTCCAGTTTGAAAGAGTATTATCTTCTTCACTCTTAGTTACTGCTGTCCCGTAATCATCTCCAAGTTACATTTCATATCTTGGCTCAAAAAAGATAGCATTTCATCCTGTTGTCCACCTGGCTGTCCATTCTTTCTGTACAAGAATGATCTGTCTATATTGCATGGCTGTTGGGCTCTACAGATGCATAATCACTTTCTGTACGTGTGCTTGTAAAAACCGCTCTTATGCTTGTTCTATACAATTTCTTCTAATTTCTAATTTTTGCTTTGATCATTAGGATCTACATGAGCATTTTTCCCAGGAAAATTTCTGTGCTGGGAACATAAAACTGAATATTTCTTTGCTGTATTCAGGTTCTGGTACTCTCTTTAGAAGGCGACAGACTGCCTATATTCTGTGGTTATATTCAATTGCTCTCTACTTTTTCTGCCCCTGATGATTACGTGCTGTCAATACTTCTCTCTGTTGCAATATAGCCTCTGATCAAGACTTTCCTTCTTTCCTGGATTGGGAATGCTGATGTTTCTCAAATTCTTTAAAATGAACTCATTTTCTCTGCTGTTCTTAGCAGTTTTTCTTTTCCATCCAAACGATATTTTTCCCCCTACCATGGCTAGAAAACTCATGCAGAAAAAATCCTTTTTGTCTCTGGCAAGAAAGAAAACACGGCATGCTACTTCTTTCACCATCAGCTTTCTGCCACTGGTCAAGTCATTGAGTTTAGACTTATATCAGGAAGAAACTCTTACAAACTCCCTCTGAAAATCCTCCATTTGCTACCGCTGCGCATCTGTTCAGATGTGCCTTCGGCATTTGGCTTACATACTAAGGCTCATTGCTCAGCTCTGTTTCCTCATTAATAGGAAATGATTATCCATGATGAGATTTTAAATGCTGGGACTAATCAAGTACCAGTGGCACTGCCACAAAGCCTTCATCAAGTTGTGGCCCAGTGTACCCCTCTCACAAATCTGGTCAGATGGTCTTGACACACAGCCTGGCGGACAAACATAAATATTCCAAAGACTGCCCAAATGACTACTCACAAACTATTTCACTTCAAACATAGGATCCTCAGCTGCGTTCTTTGAAACCCTCCTATCTGAGGCTAGAAAATGTTCTACCACAACAGAAAGGTCTAGTGTTACCTACAGCAAAGCATTCTGGCCTACTGCAGTGTTGGCTTACTACTGGGGGAGCAAACTACAAAGTGGTTAGGAATTTGAGTCTGTTACTTCTGTTGTCAAATTATTTTTCTATCTGTCTTCAAATACCAAGCTTGCCCAGCTTGCTGTCTCTATTGCAGTGGCTTCATTCTAGTGACAGAGGGGTAATCATTTGGCCACCAGACTCCCTTGCAAAACTGCCAAGATACAGCAGGAACTGTCATAGTCATTCTTGATTAAAATTTTGTTTGACAACTAATTGATCTCTAAAAATCTATCAGATACAGCTATTTACTATGTGCTTCCAATCACATTTTTTTCCCTGCTTTTCTCCCTGGATCTTGATTTGTACACTGCCATTGTTAGAGGCTCTATAAAGCTGAAAAATAATTTGTGACAATAGCACAACTAAGGACATATTAAGAAGGGCAACCAGATACAACATCGCTTTAGTTAAATGGAAATTTTACATATAGGTGAGCTTTAACAGAGTCCTAATCCTCAGGTATTTAATACAGCCTTTCTACAATGCTCACCATTTCCATTTTGAGAATGAATGGGTCAGAGTCACTTTTAAATCACTCCTAAGATGTGACTAGACCCTGCATGATTCAGCCTGAAAATGATCTAGATAGAAATGCGCTCTGTCTGCTCCTACTTACAAAACTGCTGCTTCTTTATAGCTATAAACCATTCCATAAACCAAAATCCTATTCATTCCAAACATAATGATCAGATTTGCAGTGAGGAAAGTAGAAAATGACAATAGAGAAAATGTTTCATGGGAGAAGCAATAGCAAGTCAAAATCAAAATTCAATGGATTTTGTTTAAGGCTACATTAAACAGAAATTCAAGCCTCTGATTAATAGTGAGAACAGTACAATGATGAACATTTTTACTTAATTTTTGTAGTCTGGAATTTTTAGATAAAGCCCAAACATTTAAATATATATTCTGAAAGTATAAAGAAGGTCTAATAGCTGCATTCCGGAAGAAAGGGATATGATGTGATAATGGAAAATCTAGCCTCTTTTCAGCTGAGCTGAGATTCCAATTTTCCGCATCACTAGCAATGATAATGTTACACAAACAGTGTTCAATCATTAAATTAATTCCCATTAAATCAATGTCCTTAAAGGCCAAACAGTCCTTTAATAATTACCTGATTAAAATGATGTTAGCATAACATATTAGTTATACTATATTTATAATTCCGTTCCCAACAATAAATCGTTTCCTTCCACCCATCTTGCAGAAACTGTGACAATGAGGCAAAAGCTGGGAAGGGTAGCACATCACATCACCACACAGCGAATAGTTGTGAGCTAGCTTCTCCTGGTATCAGTAATATTTCAGCCACATACATTTGTCAGATTTGCATTTCTATTATGTAGCATGAATCTTTGAGTGCTATAGGAATTAATTCCTGGCTTTTAAGCCTAGAACCAAAAAACAAATTATTTCTTTCAGATATTAGCAACTTCACAGTGATCAAATTCAATCTTTCTGCAGAATACACAAAATGTGATGTTTTCAATTGAAAATCAAAGTGCATCATAGATTAAAAAAATTTTACAAATAACAGTGTGCAGTAAATTAATGCCAATACATTGCAGTGACTTGTGCAATACAATTACACAGAGACAGGGGATGGACAGACTTTACATTGCTTCTAAAAGTGGGGAAATAATTATGCTATGAAGTGCTGGAAAATGTATCATAAAAATATTTCATTTTTCTATTTTGCTGTCATTACAAAAGGAGAAGAATGACTGTAGCTAAAGTTTGTAAATGGAGGTGTCTACTTATATTTACTGAAGTTACTGGGAGCTCTTAGATGAAGCACTTACAGACTTATAGCACATATATTCAGATGCTGAAATACCACTCAAGGCTTGATATTTGAAAGTAAAACTTTTGATTGCCGTATGACCAAATTTGAACGGTGAGGCTTGCTGCACACCTCTAATGAATAGAAAACTCATGTATTGATGGTGCTGAAATGTACTGTTTTATCAGAAGAGCTGGTAGGGTTTCAAATTTAGTTTTGGGGTTACCAAATCCAGCACCACTGAGTTATATGATCATAAATAACTGTACAACAGGCCTAGCAATTTTCCCAACAATTGTTTGCTCAGAAGAAGCTCTGACCATCTAGATAATCTTTTGTCGTCATTTTTACAACATAGGACAATAATTTTAGAATCACAGGAACATAGAATATCCTGAGTTGGATGGGACCCACAAGGATCATCAAGTCTAATTCCCAGCTCTGCACAGGACCACCCAAAAATGAGACCATATGTCTGAGAGCATTGTCCAAACGCTTCTTCCGGCAGGCTTGGTGCTGTGACCACTTCCCTGGGGAGCCTGTTCCAGTGCCGAACCACCTCTCAGTGAAGAACTTCTTCCTAATATCCAGCCTGAACCTCCACTGTTGGAGCTTCATGCCATTCCCTCGAGTCCTATCCAGAGAGAAGAGATCAGTGCCTGCCCCTCCGCTCCCCCTTGTGAGGAAGCTGTAAGATACCATGAGGTCTCCCCTCAGTCTCCTCTTCTCTAGGCTGAACAAACCAAGTGACTTCAGCTGCTCCTCATATGTCTTCCCCTCTAGATCCTTCACCATCTTTGTAGCCCTCCTTTGGACACTCTAACGGTTTTATGTCCTTCTTGTGGCACCCAAAACTGCACGCAGTACTTGAGGTGATGCCGCACCAGCGCAGAGCAGAGTGGGACAATCACTGCCATCGACCAGCTAGCAGTGCTATGCTTGATGAACCCCTGGGTGCCCTCTTGGCTGCCAGGGCACACTGTTGACTCATATTCAACTTGCTGTCAACCAGAACCTCCCCCCCATTGCTTTCCATGGGGCTGCTCTCCAGCCTCTCGTCCCACAGTCTGTACATATAGCCAGAGTTGCCCCTTCCCAGGTGCAGAATCTGGCGCTTGCTCGTGTGAAACTTCATATTGTTGGTGATTGCCCAGCAGTTTGTCAAGGTCTCTGCAAGGCCTCTCTACTCTCAACAGGCTCAACACTCAACAACTCCTTCTAATTTAGTATCATCTGCAAACTTACTCAACACATCTTCTAGTCCTGCATCCAAGTCATTTATGAAAACATTGAAGAGAACTGGCCCTAAAATGGAGCCTTGCTGAACCTCACTAGTCACTGATTGCCAGCCTGATGTAACCCCATTTACTATAACCCTTTGAGCCCGACCTGTCAGCCAATTGTTCACCCATTGTATTATGTTTTTATCTAGCTGTACGCTGGACATCCAGAAGGATGCTGTGAGAAACTGTACCGAAGGCTCTACTGAAATCCAAAAAGATTACATCAACTGGATTTCCTTGGCCAACTAGATGGGTGATCTTGCCATAAAAGGATATTAAGTTTGTTAAGCAGGACCTTCCCCTTGTGAACCCGTGTTGGCTATGACCAGTGACCATACTGTCCTTCAGGTGTTCTTGATTATCTCCCAGAATAATTTTCTCCATAATTTTACCAGGTACTGAAGTGAGATTGACAGGCCTGTAATTTTACATCATATAATTATGAACATACGTACATGTAGAAGCCAACACAGATCAGAGTTCAATGTACATGTGTAGAAAACACAAGGAACTTCTGGGGACCCTCTTTCGAAGGGCTATGATGTGTGCTTTTAAGATCGCACCTGACTGCATGTCTGTATAAAGGCACTATTGGCAGCCACTGTGAATGCATCAAAATGATATATGCTACCTCTTATTTTGGAGAATATTGGCACCCGATCTTAACAAATAATCTTACACACTAGCAACCTTCTGATTAGATTTCAAGAGATGCTGAGACTCAATCTCCCTGTTACTAATGGCTGGATAAAAATGCTCTAAAGCCTCAAACAATCAAGCACATTTAACATCTCTGGTACATATTCATAAGAGGTTAAGACGCAAAGTGTCACATACAGTTTACGCAGTGGTGGCCTTTCCATAGACTACTGACTGTTATCTGTAGTACCTGCCAGGATGGCAAAAGGAGCTGTGCACAATGGACTGAAAACAGGCCATCTGCACATACAATTAACATTAAACTGAACAATGTCATTAATGAGGTATTAAAGTGCTGCCTTATCTAAGAGCCTGTCATTGAGGACATTGTGAACACAAGGGAAAGAGAGTCCCCTTTGGCTGAAGCTGAACAGCTATGAACCAAGCAAAACAAAAGACAATTCAGTGAGAGCATAAGGACAAACAATAATTCCAGTAAAGCCTCTGCATTACTTTTTCCTCCTTTTTTTTTTAAACCTCTATACAGCCCTGTGACTCCAAACTTTAGGGGCGAAGGGAATTTAAGAGAAGAGCACATACTTTAAGATATTTTTTTTTGCTTGGGGTTTCAATGTATTACTAAATGCTTTATAAATCTTCTCTCGCAAGATTTCCAAGAATCCATCATCACAGAGTGGCACCTGACTATTTCAGAAGCAAGTGAATCACATACATTAGTTCAGTTCTCGTGTCACTAATTCTAGTTATCCCTTTAATTTTCAGAGTGCTTTTTTGCACTGAACTCCTAACCTTACAGAATTCAAGCATCACTAACATAGAAGCTCTAATTACGTTCCTAAATAATATATTCTGAATGTAGCCTAAAACTCCACCTTAGGTACATCCTATAATGTTGTTATCAAAGGGATCTCTAAAACTCAAGATTATCTAACATAACAATATGGAAGTTCATAGTGAATAAAGGAAAGAAAAAAAAACTCATAATTTTAAGTTTCACTGAGAATAATGCTGTAATGTCATTTGTTGATGAAAACCACCTATACAAATGCTCATGTTTGAAAGCTGAATAACCTATTTTTTTTACTCCAAGTCAACTAGCATGCTGCTTAAGATCATGACTCAGATTTTTTAGAAGTGAGAAATTACTTCAAAGATGTCTTGACTGGATAGTGAGGGTTTTCCTCTTTGGGGATAGACAGAGAAATGAAAGAAGCTATTGTTAGAATGAAATACTTGCTTATACCTAAAAAATGCTCAACTAGCAAATATGTCTAGGCATGAACAACTAACACTCCCACTCAACTGTACAGATTTATTATCAGCCTGTTTGCAGATTTTCTATCTTTCCCCTTCACTGTTATCTTTACTCTGTCCTAGTGTGCGGGAAGCAGACTCTTCAGTCAAAACCACACATTCCTTCATCTCAGTTTTTGCCTGGCAGATGAGATATCAGACATTTTTAACCCAACACCATCTCACTAACTGCAAAAGCACTGGAAAGGTGATGTCCTGCTTTCTGATCTCTCCTCTCCTGTTGATGGTGGAAGAATAAAAATTAAGCAGCAGCAGCAGCAGAAAGTTTCTACTTCAGGATGCTGCCATAGTGAAGACAATCCCCTTAAGTTGCATGCTGGGAAGCTAAAAAAAAAGAAAAATAAAAATAAGAAACCCAACAGCTCTCATTTTCCCCAAATTTACTGAAATGGGGGTGGCACTTCATCTAAGCAATCAGGGAAAGCAATGGGTTGGCTAAGTTAGAAGATTCATCTTGTATCATTATTTGCTTCCTTTCAACATTAATTTTGGCCTATGCTTTTTCTACATATTTTAATAGTAGAAGAGGTCTCTGAAAAAAACCTCAATAGTTGAAGAAGGGAGACAGTTTTGCCAACAGCTTTAGAACCTCTTCACTACTGCTGCCTTTACATTTTGCAGATGATTTTCCTGGCACCCGCCCACCAGCTGGTGGTATGAAGAAGAGCCACGTGGGTGGATAAACCTATGGCACAGCTGTTGCAGGGGAGGGACTCCCTGCAGACCAGAAAAGTAATGGAAAACTACCACGGGTTCCCCTCTAAACTCATGTTCACCTGGTGCCTCAGATAACCTCCAATGAAAAAGTCTGATCAGTTTGTAGATAAAATTGCTCTCATCCAAGCAGAAGGGAGCATTTTTAATAAAGCTAAAACTCATTTCCCACTTCCTCCCTACCTTAAACAGCCAAAATTGCCAACTTAAGTGTAAGCTTCCAGGCAGGAAAATCAACTAGCAGGACAAGTAAGGCTTGCCTCTTTAGCTTCTAAATATCTTTGCAGATCAAAATGTGGGTTACATTCCTTTTCAATGCAAGAAACATTCAGTTCATGGCTAAATTGTTCTTCCTCATTTCCTCCATTAAAAATATATTATGCTCAGATGAACTCTGAAATGTCAGAACTGATTACTTAATCTGAATCTAACATATCCTTTCTTTATCCAGATATAGAATATAGTCTATTAGAAATATTATTAGAAATAATGATTAAAAAAATTGTTCTGAGTAAATATGATTCTAAAAGAATGGAGGAAGGTGAAGAGATACCACAGATATCCAGTTCTACATTTCCTTTTGCCTCATTTGGTTTGATCAGCATTTATACTCTAGCCAGACAGCCATTACCTTTTCAAAGTCAATTAATCAAGCTTGGAGCTAGTCCTAAGGGAAGGAAGGTGTTTTCTGGGCTTTCACACTGCCATTCATTCTCCACCTCCTCACAGGAGATGTGTCAGACACAACATCTCTAAATATACTGCCTCATGTACCCAGTGCTATTACTCAAGAAAGCATGTGCACACAAGATATAGAAATCCATTATTTTAGATACGTCTGAGGCCTGCCTGAGTATTAACCTTAATTTAGGGAAAAAATCTGAGCATATTGCCTGGCGGTTTAATGCTACTGCTATCACACTGCTGCAGACAAATGTCTATACTCCTGAACATTTTACCTGGAGCGTGGTTATTCCTTGGAATTATATTTTCAAAAAGAGACAGTCAAAGAAACCTCTGAATGTAGCATGCACATAAAACTACAGCCAATGTTTGCAAATGTGTACTGTATATGTGACAATAATTCTCAGTATATTTTGTCATTCCATTGATAGCTTGTAGTTTCCAAACTACATGCATACAACATGCTGACGCTTACAACATAACTGCCGAAATGTATTTGTTTTTTGATGCTGTCAATAGGGCTGACCAAACAATTAAGACGTCTGGAAAAAGAGTATGGGTACTACAGGACTGCAGTACTGGTTTTAGAGAGACGACTTTATGAAGGTACATGTACACACTAATACATATGCCTAGATTTAGTATAATAAAGTATGAATCTGGGGATTTTCATGTTTAAAGGCAAACTATAATGTCATAAATATACCTGCTGTTGTAGGAAAAACATGGAAAATGGATTGTTTTCTAATGTGTTTGGTATCTGACTTGCATTTTCCCAGCTTAGTGCTCAGTTTTTAAGTGCATTTTAGGCTTAGCAAGTCTATTCTCCTTCTTACTGGAATATGTCAAGACCTGGCATAAGTTTGAAGAGCAATTAAAATTAATGTTAATTAATGAGACTGGCATTTAAGTTCTGCTTTCTATCAGAAGATATAAAACATGTTTTTTATGAAGGAAGTTAAGTAATATCTTTATTTTACAACTAAGAACTGGGTCACAAGATATTAAATGAAGCCAGAAACTCAGAAGCATAGTCCAAATTAGGAACTAGGTCTTAGTCCTAAAGCCTACACACCAGATCTTTTTTGATTTGTTAAGCTTAAAAATAATCAGGTTTCACCTCTAAATATCACATGTGAAGATATAATTGATAGCTAACATTTTTTTAAAAATGTTTTTAGGGTTTTCTTCTGCATATTAAATACAGAGAGGTTGGTGTACAGTTAATTAAGATAAAATGTCACTAGGAATGTACGTTGTTACATGATAATGTTTTCCTGCTGATACGTATATGCCAAGAGTAAGATAAGCAAGATGGTGTAATTTATTAAGCAACAGCACGCTCCAGGCAGTGCACTTCAGGAGGCTAATGTCATGCCCTGGGTGGCAATACAAGGGACAAGACTGAGAAGTCTGAGCGGCTTTAACCATCCAAGAAGTATTATAATGACTTAGAAGTGCCAAGGCTTGAAGTCTATCTTACTGCTCTTATGAAATGTAATTTAAACAAAGCAAACAGTAAGATTTGCTCATTTACTGGGCATTATGAACATAATTGACCATTACTGACATCGCTGGTGACCAATCAAAACCTCCAGTTGTGATCAGCATTTTAAACTAAGCAAAACATAAGGGGATAAAAAAAATGGCCCATCAGCCATGCTTTCACATCATTTATTTCATAACTTTGCCAGGTTAAGCAAGAATATTAAGATCTCTGAACAAAACAATACTTTTGTGGGTAATATTTTAAGCACCCATTATCCTGTGGTCAAACCCTATTTATAAAACAACAGTGAATATTGGTTTTGTTGGAATCATTGAGAAGTGATTAAATCTTGAATGATCCAGCAATTTTGAAGATATTTCCTGTTATACCAAAAAAAAAAAAAAAACCCAAATCCCTAAACAAACAAACAAAACCCTATCTGCCTATTCTCTTTCTTACAGATGTTTCCAACTGAAACACAGCCCTGCATCTTTACCTGCATGGGTGCATGGGGCTGTTCCTCCACAGGTGCATGACTTTGCACTTCCCTTTGTTGGGCTTTGTTGAACACATACTAATAGAGGGCTGGACAGGAGCAGACTCAATGGGAAGGAGTAGGAGCAGAAGGACCAGTGGAGTCCTGAGTGATACCCAAGAGGAAAGCTGTGGCAATGGAGAGCCCCAGCTGCAGCATGAGGCAGGCAGAGAGCAAAACCTGTGAGGGGTGGATTGGTAAACCAACCGGAAATATGGAAGGGGAGACAGAGAGAGAGGAGGGGGGGGGAAAACTGCAAAAGATTAAGTACCACCAAACAGTTCCTGCTGGCAATGAACTGAAAAGGAAACCTTGAAACCATTTTCTTCCCAATTCAAAAAGCTAATTTTGAAAAAAAAAAATCAAAATGCAAAGCTTCGGTCACTTAGTTTTCTAAGATGAGCAAGTAAAAAAGAACAAATTCAGAAATCATGAAGCTATATTTCAAAATAACTGAAATCCTCTACAGTCTCAATCTATGAATTTGCTGCATCTTTAGATATAAGTAAACAAATTGGGGATAAAAGACGTGCTACAGAATCTCATGCTTGGGTGAGTAGTAGAGTCAGAAGCATTTGTTTTTAAACTAATCCACAGCACTGCGTGGCCAAGATCCCTGACAAGTCTTTGCCTTCACAGTGGTCACACGGTAAGTTGTAGATCTGTGCATACAAAGATTCAGTAGTAAGACCAGGCATTCCAATGCACTGGCCTTCATTTTTCTTTGAAAAGCACACTGTATGAAGGGCTGAGTACAGAATAAAAAGAAACACTTTGCAGATGACACACTTTTATATGAATTGAGCCTACCCAATTATATTTCAGCTCTATCCTCAAAACTCTCTTCTAATCAAAATCCATATGCAACTTACATATAAAAAAAAAATACATACACACTTATAGCTGCAATGAATGAACATAAAATGAAAAGGGGAACTGAGAGAAAATATACCTCTATATTAGAAGAGTTTAAAAATAGTACGTGGACTGTGTGGTCACTCCAATATCGGGAAAAAAGAAATTGAAAGCCAAGTTCAAGATCCAAGTTTAAATGATACAAGAAGCAGTGACATTTAAGTATTCAAGCAAGCAAGTACAGAGATACTCTGCTTAAACTTTAGCTCTGAGTATTTGGCTTAGCGTGCATGCGTGCCACAAGCAAGCAGCAACTCTAGAAAGACCCATCCTCTGTCATCTTCTGAAACTTCTGTAAAAATGTTCAGCAGGCTAAATTTAAATTTTAAGTTTCTGTAGCAAACTAAAGGCTAACAGAATCCTAATTCCAATTTCATAGTATCTTCAAGGAAACAATTAAAAGTACTGATATTTTGCTACTACGACTGTAATTCATAGACGTGCCTTAAAAAGTATCAAACTGGCCTGTGCTGACTCCAGCCTACAGACAATGACACAGTATTTTTCTCTGATGTTTAAGAAATTGCAAAAGATAGAACTTGTTAAAAGAATTTGATCAGATCATCAGACGGGCTGACAGAAAATACAACCTGACACAGTAGACCGAATCTAACTGCAAAAACTGCAAAATTATTAACTATTTCAGAAGAAACAAGCAAAAGAAACCCCTTCTGTATCAATCAAAATAGGTTATGCAATTCCTTAGAGAAGGATTTGTATATTTATACAGAAAGGCTCTTTCCTTTTCAGACCTGTGGCAGGTCTGGAGCTAGCCTCTGTGCTTGCAAATCTTTCTTCTAGCTAGAGGGAAGAAGGAAAACAACGATGCCAGAATGTGCTGGCTAGCGCCAAACAAAGAACCCAGCATTATCAAAGCACTAGCAATTCTCAGTTCATGCTGCTTTGTTGCTCTCAGTGCAGGATATAAAAGCATCTTTGGCTGAATGTTTTGATAACAGAAATGAGTACCTTGTCATGTTTTAAATCCGCAGCTGAAAGACTTCTTAAGTGAACGTGACAGTATTTGAAATGTCCCATGCTGCCACACTTAAGATACGCCAATCACAATTAATAGCAACAGATTGGCTATTCCAAAACAAATAAGAACCTGCATATTTTTCTGCTGAATGAAGAGCTGATGAGTGAAAACAGAAGCAAAATTACCACAATAGCCAGTTAGTCTGTCAATGGAAATTACTTTCATTTGTCTGTATTCACAAGGGTTAGTAAACAATAACGCTTCAGCTAATACAGTTTTTTGTTATATTCAAATTGAATGTGAAACACAGGCTGACATTATAAATGGATCTCTTACTCTTTCACATTGGATTTCTGAGGTCTTCTGAGGCTTTATGTTTAAATTGTTCTATAAGTTTCTTATGTTTTAGTATCAACCTTATTAAGTGTGTCATTTTCCCTTCTAGCAAATTAAGGACTGTCCTTCTGCATGTCGTTTGAAGGAGAGATGTATGTATAGCTTCCCTTCACTCAGTAGGAACAAAGTGAACATTTTAAATTACTTTAGTGGATTCTAAGGAGTTATGGTGGAAATCTACTCAGTAGGGTGGTAAGATCTGTCTCTCTAAATAAATAACTCACACCTTTTAATTTCAGTGAATTATTTTTTTTTCTGAAGTCTGAAGTCCCACAACAGTTTTGATGCTTCAAGCTGCCATGTCCCACCAGCAGCTTTTACTAATACTGATTTCCATCTCATGATCCTCTTACCACAGGGAGCAGACGTGGATCTCCTAGAGCAAATTTCTCTTACTTGCTTTTTCCAGTAAAATTTTTTTTTTTCCTCATTTGGTCTCATTTCTTTTCATCTGATTTCCTTCCTCATCATACTTTATTCAAGGTGTTTATTCAACCCTCCCCAAACACTCACTTTACTGATTGGTCCAAAACCCCGTTTCTTTATATGCTAAATGAGCATCTGTTGAAGGGTTCTCTTGCAAGCTACCACTCTGGATCTACGACTTGGGAATCTTTGGGGCACTGGGCAACACAGGCTTTAAACTTAAGACAAACAATTCAAATGATAATTCATGAGACTGAAGTGTGTGATTGAACTAGCTTTGCCTCCTTTGAAACCTTGCTGGGCAGTCTCCTATAAAGCATTTAGGGACTAATGATGTTGGGAGTACAGCAGAGGAGCTAAGGCTAACACTAAGCGATAAACTTATATAAAATTACCTCACATTCATGCAGTAAAAAAACCCTAATTCACAGGTTTTAACCTAAAAGGCAGACAGATGTAATGAGTCTAGTTCTGTAACGGACCAACTGCTCTCTCACAGTTGGATTCCCTAAACAGTAACACTGGGAATATTTGGGATGGAAAGAAAACTTTAAAGTCCACCTACATACATTTAAAAAAACTGTTGTAGCACTAGGCTGGCTGTGAAGTCTTTGTTTTTCTTAAAAACAAACAAACCTGAAACAATCTCAGCTCTCCTCAGCTGGCCATCACTGCTCGATGGAAATGGTAATTTCAAAAGTATTCCCTCTAGGTTGATGCATTTAAAAACATACCTCTTGTGGACATTCTCAACCTCAGCTTTTATTCTTTTCTGGATGGTGGTGTTAAGTTTTCCTTTTTTTCCCCATTCTAGAAGTTTCAGATGATTTTCATGCATACCTTCAACTTTTATGAATGTCATCTGATTGTTTCTAACAAGGAATAAGGTAATTTCTAAATTATGTTGCCAGTATTTCATAAATACAATGCTTTTACCTACAGCATTCCATCCAAAAACTAAAAGCGAGTTTTAAGGCTGCAGTGGCCATGGCTTTTTGTAGAGCAGATGCCCCATGGAATTACAAAGAGGCATATCTGCAGCGCCAGTACAGACTGACAAACAGTTACGTGCATAAATACTGGAAGGTATTTGTTCTATTTTGTTGTCAAGTGCTAATACCTAAACCATCTTCTTATATGAAGCTGTGTTTTCTTATTCCATTTTGTGATATCACTCTGATCTGCAGACCAGAGGTTTTAGAGTATACACCAAGACAAGGTCTGTTGTCCCTGATGCCTTCAGGATACATGGTCAAATCTCTGCAGAAGAGGTAGACTGTGAAGGACTTGGGAATATAAACTGAACTGGGCTACACCAGATGCTACAGGGGTGGAAGGAAGCATCCAGGGAGGCCAGAGAAGCTTGGTTGAGTCTAAAAGTTATATGGGAAAATTGAGATAAATCAGAAGAGGGAGGAAAGGATACCAGATACAGTAAGACCACTTAACACTGGTGACTGGTCTAAACTTAGTTCAAAAGCCAAACCCCAACATTTTCTGACTGCATCAAAACATAACACTCTTATTAACTATGAATAATTGTTGAGCAGGTGATGAGAAATACTTTTTTTTCAGCACAAGAAATTATCCTTCTCTAATTAGACAACTATAAATTAAAACAAGTTAGCATGTAGTACTTCCAAACTTCTCATGGTTCCCACATTGGGCTGCTGAATGCCTTAGAAACCTCACAGCACGTGACTTTCCAGTGTTCCCAGTCCCTCATGGGTGGTGGGAAGCAGGAAAGAAGATGGTATCTGTGGCAACAGGGAGGATGCATAGGTTTTATCTCAGAGGTAGAGTCTCCCTCTTTCTCTTACCTTGTTGCACAAAGGATCCATACACAAACCACATGGAGTTGTAGAGCGTTGTGGAGGTCATGGATCCCATCTGAAGGCGTGGGGGGTTGAGCCAGTTCAAGAGGTAGACCAGCAGCCCTACTAGCAGCACAGTACCAGCTATGCATGCCCACAGGGAGAGATCAAATGGTGCCAAGCAGGCAAACATGTCTACTGTCTTCTCTGCCTTTCGAAGCAGCACACCCACTGAGTAGTCCATGTAACGCGTTGTGAAATCCACCACATTTTCCCTGTCAGGGGTGATGGTTAGGGCAGAGATCCCTATGTCGGCTCTCTGCGGAAAGAGGGAGAGAGAATAACAAGTATGAGTAGGAGCTACAGAAAATATATTTGCTACTCCTCAATCTACAGCAGCTGAATTTATCATGAAAAAGCAGATGCCAAGGCCAATGTCTTAGGCACAATATACACAAACTCAGATATGTGAGTAAGGATTCAATAGAATAGCTGTGCCACCTGTATTAGCTTCTGTGAGTGAACTTTGCTTGGTGGACTCAGGCACATTAGCTCTCCAAATTATTATTTTCCAAGAAATCCAAATACTTCAAATACAGGCAATAGCTTCAGAAAATCTACTTCTGCTCATTCTTCTTGGCTTATTGAAGCCATCATTGCCATTGTGGCAAAAGGCAGACCTTATGTATAGCATTTCTGATCAGAGAAAATTAGTTCCTAACAGAGCTATATGATATCCAACATTCTGATGACATGATGCTCATGACAAAGGGCCCTGCATGACAAAGGGCATCTTACATGTACTGGGGCATTTGGGGTGCTTGACATTCTGAAAAACATCAATCTTGGCTACAGAGCATGAAGTGCAGAATAGCAGATGCTCCACACAGTTACTTCACTATTAGTTCCTCTATATCCTCCTGCTAAGCAATTCCTCTCTCCGACACCCTGTCCTGCAGCTATCTTGGACTTGCTTTGTGCCATTAAAATTTTTTTTTTTTGTAATGTAAAGAATCCATTTCAGATGAGAAGGGAATGAATAACATTCTTGATCTAATCATTGTATTCCACAGCATGTCTGGGTATTAGGTCTCCAGAGACACCGGGCACAATTACAACAGGTGCTATTTTACTTTTTATAGATACAATTAGAACTGCAGTGAAAACAAGAAAGGGTATTTAAAGCAGTCACAGTAATACCATTTAAAAAAGCCCAAATACTGAAGAAAAAGACTGTGAATTTTAGATATTTTAATATGAAAAAGAGTACTTAAAATACATAAAGCTGCTACTAGTTTGATATAATCCATTTCTGTGGTCTTTTGGAAGGGAGTGAGGACAGCACAAACACATGAAAGTCTCCATACTGAGTCAATTTTATTAACTGTCTTGACTTTCTTTCTTCTTGTCCACAGAAGGCAGAGATTACCAGCTCTGTAGAAATGTGAAATATTAAGTAGCAGGGCATGGCAGCTGAAACTGATTAGAATCAAATTTGCAAATCATCTGCACAATACCATCTGCAAAACACTCTGCAGCCCATGGTACAGACATACTTTTAATCACAGTGCACTGAAGTCTTTGTTTTACACGATGTTACTTTATCTATCTTAACTTTCACTGGCTTGAGAAGACAGTGGAAGGTAGCTGGGGGCCTGATGATTTGGACAAAAAGGTGTTGAAAATATTGGTTTGCTTGTAAACCATGAATCACAGCTTCATCCTTAATTTGTAGTTTAGATTCTGTAGCGTCTTAAATGAAGCTGTGTTGACGTACACAGCTGAAAGCGTGGCTCCATGAATTCAGTTCATGTCCCTTTCTAATACTTCTTTGTAAGTGATGATTTAACTGCCCAACAGCAGCAGAAAACTCAAAAATCTAGTAAGTAATTCAAGGAAAAACTTCATTAGAACTGTCCATGGAAGTATCAGTTGAGTCTCTGTCCTCTGATTATAAAACTTTTAGCCAACAAATGACTTGAGTGATTCACAATATCTCCTGACAGTTCAGTCCCAGCTGCAGTGAGCAACTTGCAAATCAGTCTTCATCTGAAATGTTTTCCACAAGTGTGAACATAAATGTACTTTCAAAGTAATTTCCAAATCTAGAAGTCCAACGCTCCATACCAATAGTTGTCAAGCAGGAAAATACAGTCATATTTAGTAAGGTTTTTTCCTGCATGTATATCAAAAAGTGAAATAGGTTACAGGAGGACTCATGGAACCACTAATCAACAGATTCTGCCCCTACTGTCTAACTTTAGCTAGGATATTAATTATCAACATGTTACTAAAATACTTCCCTACCACACTAGATTATTGTGAGGTACTATTCAAGTTGTATTTGTAAGATGTTTGAAGATTCTTCAGTGAAAACCAATATACATAAGTAAAGATACTTTTAGAAAAAAACAGATTATTGGAGGATTAACAGATTTTTTCTTTTATTTTCTTTTAGAAGAGGAACATATTTCTCCACGAAATACATTGAAGGGCAGAGTATGAGGTACTTATGGAAATACTGCTTCTATTTTACATCCCTGGGGAGCAGTCTCTCCACATTCCACAGCATTACAGTTCCACTCTGGCTATCAGTCAGCTATGACAAAGGAAAAACGTCCTAATGGAAATGTTGCTTTTCCTTTGTCATACTGCACCAACAATTGTGATATAGTTATGTCTTGCTATAAAAAAATGTTAGTAAAGTCAAAAATGGAACGGAGAGAGATGTCTTGACTTCTCAATACTCCTGTGTTTACCTATTTTTCATTAAAATAAAGGTTACACTGAACTATTACAACTAATATTCTTAATTTACTAAATCAAATCATAAACACCAGATCAGCAGAAACCTGTATGTTTAGCACAAAACCACGCTTAGGCTTAACTTAACTGTTGACCCACTGAAGGTGAGCATTCTTAATTATGTATAGATTCTGTCACCTTGTATTAAATTGGAAGATGAAAAAATTAAATGCTTGTCATTAACATGTCAGATTGGATCAGAGAAGACATCAGTTTGAACAAGTCAAGGTTCACTTAGTGCTTCTGAGATAGAAAGGCAAATGCATGCAATTATGTCAATATTTAGACATAAAGCTGCCAATCTGAATTATAAACTTGTAAAGCTCCATTCAGCTTTCATAGTGCCAAAACCAACCAACTATCAGCATCTTAGATGTCTATTTAACACATTTCTGATGAATGAAACTGTGAATCCTGAAACTGGTTGCCTGAAAAACAGTAAGAGAGCATTATTTTTCTTTAGGTGACCTGCTTAGGAATTTATATTAGTTAACAACAGGTCTCCTGAGGTCATTGTAGAACAACATTACCAGAAATAGAAAATCCAAAATAAATGACCAAATAGGCCTGAGAGTCTTGGTATCTGTGTCACAAAATCAGCTCATCAGCAATGCCTAGAAATCCCTGTTCTATTGCTCAAGCAGATATACCTCATACACATCCAAAGCGACCTTTTGATGATTCCTGTGGTTCATGATCAAGAATAGGGAAAATACATGAATCTACTCTAAATTGATCCCATGAGGCTTTTCATTTCGTCAGTTTTCAATGTTAAATCAAGTTTCAATGAACGCTGGAAGCAATAAAACACAGTCACACATGCTATGCAGTCATTAATATAGACATGCAAAAATTAATTACAGAAACAGTTTTGCTCAAGTTAATACACACACTCAAATAATTCTCCTTTTACTCCACTACTATTTTCTCTTTTCACTTCGGCTTCCTTGTATGCTTTCTTCCTTCCTATGCTGCTCCCCTTAGGAAGATGCATTAAAAAAAAAGAGCCTTATGAGAGCCTTCTACTTTGCTTCCAGTTTCTGTTAGAAGTGCAGAGGCATGTGTTTAGCTTTCCATTTCTGACAGATTTAAGTGGAATCAGCCAGTTTTTCCTATGTCATTTGCTTATTGATGGCTCCTCATTGGAAAAAAATCATAGCAATTGAGGTAGCATCGTGCAATGTGGGAAATAATGGTTTATGAATATAAATATCACCGGGGTGTCCACAGCCATGCTAGAAAGCCTACTACGCCCTCCCAGAAGTGGCATTAGCCACCTCCTTTGCCTGTCACACAGACTTGTCCCTCTGGTAACGTGGTCTTGAGGGCAACCAAAGGAAGCGCTGCAAAACAATAATGAGTGGCAAAAGAAATACGTGCAGCAAAGCACTGCTCCCCCGAGATGGGCTTTAGCCTCTTCACAGGAAGCTGCTGCTCTCTGAACTAATCCTGTTTGTGAGCTGAAGCTCTGTGGGATGCACTAAAAGCCCCAGTTCATATCCTGGTTATGTTCAGCTTATTTTTAAAGGAGAAGATATATGAAGCAAGGGTGTACCTAATGTAAGTCCTGAAAAACGGAGGAGGGGAGGCTTGAGTGGGTTCCCTATTCAAACTAAAGACCAGCTGCTTTGATCTGCTGATTCCAGCTCCTATTTTAGCAGCCACCAGGGCCAGGAATACCTTGTCCTTGGAGCAGGAACAGAGTGAACTTGGCAGAAGCTCAGCTCCACAAGGCCATGAGGACCCAGGGCATGCACTTTGCAGCACAAGGCTTCCACCCTACGTGGCTGCAAATGAAAGCAGCCCAGTTCTGCTCTCACTGGTACCAGGGCCTGCACAAGTGCCACTAGAGGGCTCTGAATTGGGTCAATGCAGATAGCATATGTTGGTCTTGAATACAGAAATTATGTGCTTGTTGCAGCAACTACCATTTCAGGAGACACATCTCCTGTAGCAGCCACGGACATCCTTTTCATTGCGACACACACAAAAAGAGAAGGCAGCTATTTTCCATTGCACTTGAGTGGGACTTGTCTTTTGTAGAAATACATTGTTCCCAACTCATTTCTGGCTCATGCACTAATAGGCAAAGAGTGCTCCCTCTGTTTCTGAATTTCCTCCACGTGTTGGCCAGACTATCATGTAACACTTGATTGTGAAAACAAGGAAACACTGTGTTTTAAACAGGTTAGACCTTTAATTTAAAACTATTCTTTGCTCCTTTGCTTCCCCTTGCAAAGTTGCCAAGCAAAAAGATATTTGAGTTCTGGGAGCAGAACTCAGTTCACAGTAAATAAGAAAGCAGCCTTTCAAGAACAGCTTGCACTTGGTAAGGGGTAGATACACACTGGCTGCTTGCCCAGAGGTTCTCTTTTGCCTCAAGAGGGACAGAAAAAGGGAAGGACACAGTGAACCTTTACTGTTAATTATACAAGTGGTAAGGAAGATGCTAAAAAAATGATACACTGCCATTGTATTCAGGAAACGAAGCTTTTACATTCCAAGTGCAGTTCTGTTAACTCTTCATATCTTCTAATTGTACAGACGGATTTCATATCCATTAAGACTCATTTACAACAAAATTGTAGCAGACTGGGAAATCCATTCCACCCACGACATGTATTTACACATCTAGTGGTTACTGCCTTAATGATGTTATTAGAGTCATGTGAGTCCCTGCCTAGTAAGGAGACAGAACGCCATATATATTTTTCAGTAAAAACATCTGATTTCAGTTGTTGTGATTTCTGCCTTATGAATCATTCATTTCCAAAAAAAAATATTCCAGGTCCACTTCCATCTCCAGAGACATTTAGGACTAGGACACCTCCAGCCTGCACTATGCAGTGTCCTGCAGAATCCTTTGCTGAGTACTACAGAAAGTAGGGTATGGTATAACACTAGATTTAAGGAGCAGAAAAATGATAAAAATAGATCAATAGGCAATTGTGGTGTTAGTCCACAATTAGACAAGGATTTTTTAGTTGTTATATTTTTGAAGTTGGAAGAAAATTTAATTTTCTAAATAGCTCCAGCTCAACATGTATGATTACAGCATACCAGCTTCACGCTTCATAAGTACATATGGAGATGACAAAGGAAGTTTATTTCTACAGTGTAGATGTACAAACAGTGCCACGGCTATGGCATGCATGGTTGTTTCCCATTCTAACAGACTTTGTACTGCTCAGGCACGCAGAATAAATTAAGCCTATTACTAATTTTCTTTTTCATGTGCATCATTACTTAATTTTCTGAATCTTTGTTTTTGAACCTTTTTCTTTACTGCAAGATCAATTTTCCAGGATTTTGCTACCTTTTAGCTCAAATATTTAATGATTAGATCCTGTAACCTGACTGCATTGATCCTTATTCTTTGCTGTGGCTATCAATTAAATTTCATCTGCAGATTTGGAAAAGCATTTCTATAAACCACCGGTAAATTATTTACATGAATATCTAATGCAATTATTTAAAGAGAAACAACCAATGTAGGGCTGTATGTAGCTGTAAAACCTGCACCTATAGCTGTAAAAACTGCATCTACAGGTTAACAAAGACCAAATAAAACATAAACATTCACAGCACAAATGGGACATCAGCAGAGTAGAGTCTGCCTAGCCCTCCCTCTCTCAGTGGGAGAAACTGAGAGCAGACAAGACGTGAAGGGTGGAAAAAAAATGGCACATTTATTTGGTTTAATTTATTTATGATACAATATTGAACATTTAATGTAAAACTTAGTAGACTAAATGGTTTATTAATTACAAAACAGAGAATATACTACCCTTGATTCATACATCTACATAATGTGTTATATATCAATAAAACATTTTCTGTTGATTATATACTTCATGCATTCATCACACCAACATTTTTCTAAGTGCTATACATTATTTATGTAATGTATCACTAATTACTGCAACACCATTTTTTTCTCTTTAGAACAGCCTCTTCAACTCATTTGTGTCATGTCTTGCCAAACTAATTAGGATGCTGTGCATCCCATTATTTGACTATATTCAGATTTCATACTGCTGTAGTTTGGTTGGAAAAAAAGAGATGGCCCTACTTCTTAAGTAGTTGCCAGCAGGCACTGTTTCTAGCTTTTTTTTTAATGTCCAATGCACCTGAGCACGCTATCAGATGCTGTTGACATAGGCAATGAACAAAATGTTATCAAGGACTCATTAAGAAAGGTTACCAGCAGAGGCAAACATAATATACCATGTGTTACTTAGCTTTAGTCACAGCTTTATTTAATAAGTTATCAATAACCTTACCTTAAATACTAGTTCTCCTATCAGTCCGTTCCATGACCCATCATCCTGAGGACTCCCATACTTGTGATCCGGTGCAACATAAATTTCATATTTAAAGCCAAGATAATTGGCCAAGGCTTCCAACACATCTATTGAGAAGCCTTGATATTTCTTTGGTTTTCCCAGAACATTTTCAGACACCATGACAAAAGGCTCTTCCTAAATAGAAAACAAAAGAGTCAACTGTGTTAGTGAAGCAAGGGCTTGCCACATTACATTTAGGTACTTTTTTTTTTTTTTTTTTAAAGGAGGATCCGTTTAAATATTGTTTATACAAAATTTTCCAACAACATGTTGTTAGTAGTGCCTCTTGCATTCTGCAAAATGCTGTTTTGTTATGTATTTACTTCAAAGAATTATCTCAAACTTCCGTTAAGAAATTTTCTTCTCTATTACACATTTCAGAACTAACTCTTCTGTTGTGACATTATAACTTAAATGCTTTTCGGTAACGCCTTCTGTCTGCAGTTATGCTCAGCATGGCAGACATGTATTCATGTGTCTGTCCATAAATATGAGGGATTCTACCATGCTGCCACATTTTACTGGCTGGGTAAACACTATATCTGACAAATGTGACTATTAATTCATGCCATAAGGATCGAAAACCATGGCAAAACAGGCCATGCTGCAGCAACAGACATTTCTCTTGTCCTTCCACTGTAATCTGAATATAAACTGGTTGACTTCTTTCTTTTTTTCTTTTTAAATTATTTTCTCCAAAGATCATCCATTTGTTTAGTTTAGGGAGAATCAGTTGGGGACTTGAGTTTGTCTATAAGAATAATTGGTGAATATTCATCAAAAAGATGATGATAATAAAGGATACAAATACATAACTGAAAGTTGGAATTGGTTGGTAAGATTTCCAAACAATATGCTTTTCTTTTCCTTCTTCTCAAGATCTGTTTTCTCTCCATTTCTTTTTAATTAATACTTCTAATAACATTCTCAGAAAGAGATGATTTTGGCTAACTTTAATTTCTCTACCCCCTCGCCACCCCTCTGTATTCTTCCTGTTGAGTATTTAATCTCTAGACATTACCTTTCACATCTTCTTAAAATAAAACACAAAAAGAGATCATATTTCTGAGCGCAAAAAGCATATTTGCCATAGATAGGCCTCACTTATGGTTGTTTCACATTTTCTCTGAGAACACGTCTGATCTACCTAAGCAGAACAAAATTATCAAAACCGTGAAAAAAACATGAGGACACTGTAACTCTAGTTTATTTTTTTCAAAATATGACACATTTCTTCCCTCTAATCTTTTGCATTGTGCAGTAATTTACTATGAGTTTATCAGAAAGGTCTATTTGGAGGCATAAAAACCTAGTTCTGTCACCATTACAAGCACATGAAGCCACTTCGCCACCACTTCCTCCCAGTCTGCGTAACCCATGAGCATAAAGAAGAAAACAAAGTTTATTTTCCATTGGATTTGTGGCCCAAATTCTAACTCTATCTCCACAGGCATTTTTGTTAGTGTTTTAATGATTTTTTTTAGTATTCTACTACTCAGCTCTGTCAATACCTCTAAAGCCAAAGTACTGTTCACAAATTCAAGAGTATTTTCAGTTTCTTAGTATGCCACTCCATCTGAACAGGTATCACTGAAGTGCAGGACAGAGGAATTCTTACTTGGAATTAGAAAGCATCAGATTTAAATGATCGAGTTACCATTCATAAGGATAGCCACATGCTGAGGATGCTGCCAATTAAGCTAGCAAGCAACCAGACTTTACTGGCTGGATGTTCTTTTCTGTCTCCAGAAAAAAAGGAAAACCAAACAATCAAACAAAAAAAAAAGCAACCAAAAATAACCCTTCACTTCCCAAAACAAACAAACAAAAAAACCCAGAAAGGTTGACTGTCCATCAAGCTAGAATGGATTTCCTTCTTCCAAATTATCCAAGATCAGCCAAATGGAACAAAAATGGAGGACAGCAAATGCAAGCGAATTTTTAAAGTAGTTTTCCAGTGACTGGGTTCCAGAAACATTGAAGAAATTGAGGCTAAGTTGATGAAAGCCTCTCTTAGATGAAAGCACAGAGTGAATTCTGCTTTGCTGATTATTTGGATGAGAGACTTCCCACATATATACTCAAACTACTACAAAAATATTTCCACAAAAAAAAAAAATATTGTAATTTATCAATTTAAGCACATTTGTCACAAAATTCTAGAGATTTGTGTGTACAAAGAGTGTTTCAGAAGTTGATAATTTTCACATTAGAAAGAATTTATTCTTATCTTATTCTTATTATTTCTGAGTTACTAGAAAATAGTTGTTCATAAACTGAATTTTTATTCTGTTAGTTAAAAAGCAACTGCTAATTGTACTGATTTAAAGCACTGTTTAAAATGCAGTTTTTCATGGCTAATTTCAGACCTTTATTAAGCTATGCAACATTGTTTGCTGTTGAGAGTTTTACCAAAAAAACTCCAACGTTCAGTGTGTTATACATTTACTGAAATATAAATTGTCAAATATCTGTATGCAAGGCAACTAACACTTCCCAATTTCTGTTGAAGCCTGGAGCAACAAAATATTTAGAAAATTCCAAAGAAAATAAAGAAAATTTATTTCTACTTTTTTTTTTCTAATTGTTTACAATTCTCAGAAGGTATTGAAACAGGACAAAACTATTTGTCTTGATTTTTCCCCCATAAATGCTGCAAGCTGAAACTATGCCAGCCGTTTTTTTGTGTACTGGGAGGGTATTTGGGGAGCTCCCTATGGAAAGAGATACATATTGCTACAATATTGATGTTAAAAAATGATTACTTCCACCCTTAAGAAAGCAGAGCTTTTACAAAGAAAATACACAAAACAAAACCAGCCGATACACTTCTCACCTACTCAACAGAAAAATGAGAAAAAATAAGCTTGTGCAAAGTACGTGGCCAACACTCAAAAGCTAACTAATGAGTTTGGAGGTGGCTAAATTCACATGGATGATGAAGTTTCCATCAGACTCCAATAAACTGAAGGAAATCCAGACACACATAGCCATCAGATATATTTAGGGGATGTCTTTGCTTCCATGGGCAGCCAACCTCGACGGTGATCTTTGAGGAGCTACTTTCCTTCTACTTTACTCCCAGTGCGTCTCCTTGTCATTAAAAGAATGCAGCTCTGATGAGCCCATGGTTAGGACTCATTCTCAAAATAGCTCCACAGTCATCACTATCTGGTGTCTTCTTGGGATCTAAAGTGTGCTGCTCTGATACAGAAGGTGGGTTTAAGACTTAATGGGATCAAAGGATTTTACACAACCAATACTACCCACAGGGAAACGAAAGTCAGCAGCAACCAGGTAACATTTATATTGGGTGAAGCTGTGTGCATTGATTTTTACAACAGTATGAAGGCAAAGTCTGGTTCCAGAGATGATTATCCCCTAAAGCAACAGAAGCTGGAAAGTGCTCTTAGGAAGGCTAAAGGCAGACCCAAGATTAAGGCAACATGACATAAAAAAAGGAAAGTTTTGGGAAAGATGAAATTACTTCAGGACATCAGAGATCAAGCTTGCAAAAAGACTTGTCCATTAACTTATTAGGGTTATAAAACTTTCAAAGAAAGAAGGTATGTATCATGACTTAGTTTAAGAACATGATACATGTTATGACTGACATAATTTAAGAACTAGCTATCTTCTTATGCAATAGCTCTGGTGATCTTTGTTTCCTTTAATAAAGTAATTCAACTCTTCAACCATCACAAATCTACCTCATTTTTGTCAAGTGAGCTGATCCGATTGCCATGGGTCAGACAAATGTCAGAGCCAGTACAAGCAATGGAATGAGGGAAATACCAAGATGTGCCCCTTTTGGTTTCAGGGGACAGTTAATCAGCTCAGACAGCTTACCTGAACATATCTTAAGATGTTCAACACAATGTTATTCAAGCACACTTCACAAATTACGGTTTATCACTGAAATACTCGGTTGAGTAAGAAAACAGTTACCATCACCATTTTCCGTATGTGGAAGTGGAATGCACAGATTGCAGGGCTTGTACAGCTGAGAACTGAATCTGGGTGTGCTGGGTCAGGGACAAATGCATATAACCTGTGATGGTTTTCCTTCTATCCTGTTTTAATGCTTTAAAACATTTGTATTTACATATATGTCTGTGTTGTGGTGAACCATGAGTGTAAGAGAAGGAGAATGAATAGTGGAAAGCAAGAATTACATGAGAATGAAGGAAGGTTTGATCCAAAAGCAAGAATTACATGAGAATGAAGGAAGGTTTGATCCAAAAGCAAGATGTCTAGACGCAGGGAGAGGGAGGATTCATCCTTGAAAGGACTTGCCAGGGTAAAACTGTGAGCTGACAACAGCGATTGTAACTTGGCCTAGTATAGGGGGAACAGATTGCAGGGCAATACAGGCACAAAAATGCCACACATCCAAAACCCAGCCCTCAACCCCTGCCCTGAGTTTTACACAGTGGGAAGTAGTGGACAGAGATTTTGTTTTGAAAAAATGTATCGATAGAAATCAGAGGTTGACTGTATAGAGCTTGGAGCAGTCTGTATGCAAAGACTAGTGGAAGGAAATACTGCACTTTATTGCTTTTTCCAACGAGATAAATGGCCAACAGCTACCTCTTCAGGACTTAGGTTCTGGTGCACATAAAAATGAAGTAACACAAGGTTCTTGTGCTTTGAGAGCATAGGATTAAGAATACAAAATATAGTTTTTATTTACTGTGATGAAATTGTCAGACACATGCCAATAGTTTGGAAGTAATAGTGTCACTGTAGGCCTGAAGTAATCTTTTTATTAGCTTGACCAGCTAATAAAGCTAAAAATGAAAAGACAAGCTTTTGGGCAAGAGGGGACCTTCACGTTTGAAAATAGAAGGAGCAACACTCAAGCTAAATACCAGAAAAGAACAATTACTCTGAGTTTACCTTGATTATGTTAATAAGTTGGACGATCTGAGAGTAACAGTGGTTTGTAACAGTGCTGCAGAGGATGGTAATAAAGTCAAGTAATAAATTCAGTCCTTAGAGGTAGCAGAGAGGGAGAGCAAGAGAAAAATTGCTTGTGGAGCGTTCAGGGACAACTTACATGCACAGAAAAATATATCGCTAAACCCAGATGACTCAGGATGATTTTTAGTAGACAGTAGAACAGTGACTTTAAACTCCAAGCTTTGACAGGTGTAATTTAGCTGTTCTGTGAAATCAAGTTTTGGAGGATCTGGTATTTTTGGACAGTTTCTCTCTTGTTGGACAAATTACAGAAAATTCTCTTGAAAGAACAGGAAAAGCACCACTCAAATCTTCAACATAGCACTCTAACTAAATATGACAGGAAGAAAAGTTTACATTCAGTGACCTGTTTACAATGAAGTGGTGGTCCCAGCCCAGCTGTTAATGATTTTACTTGCACACCTCATCATCAGGAGATCATTTAATGGGCAACAAGACAGATTTTCTGTGTAATTACAGGGTTGGGTTCTGTGGCTTTAAGTCGAGACATTTCAGGATAGAAACTATATACAGAGCCATCATACACTGCTCTGTTACACTCATTTATGGCAGTCGTATGCTTTTTCTGATGATAAAAATGACGGAAAAAAAGCCAGGACACACTTTATAAAAGGAAAAGCTAAAGCAAAATAAAATGGTTGGGATTATTCTCCTGCTCAGTTGAATCCTCTTTTCCCCTTACTGTGGGGAGAAAAACTTCCTAGCCAGGAGGCTATACATAAATTAGTAAGTGGACAAAGAGTTATTGGCTTGTCAGATCAGAGAAACTGATGTCCTCTGGGATTTAAAACACACATTGGGGCTTGACTCAAACTGCAGATGGATGGCCCTATGTGCTTCTACTATGTTTGGAAGAGAGTTTCAAAATTAGGTAATTATATGGGTGGTTAGAATTCATAAAGCATATGAAAATGACCTCTGTGTCTACTCATCAGAAATTTCTGAACACACTGGGATATAATACTTTAATATTGACACTCTGTATTCATTAAATGGAACTCTGTATTCATTACATCTTCCCTTCTTCTCTAGCAAAAGTAGGAAGAGAGAGGAAAAAACTGAAGCAAGAAGTGAAGCTCAGTTGTGGGTGAGACTGTCAATCTGTGCTCAGCACTGATTCTAGGAGCAGTGGACAGGCACATTAAATGATTCACATAGCCCAAGCAGAGCCTCGGCAGTCACATGAAGTAAATATTCACTGTGACACTTAAAAACTTCTATCACCTGGAAAATGCAAAGAAACTGCTCCCAAAAGTGAAATTCACTCTCATTAGTGGATCTCTCAACACCCTTCCAATGGCTGCTGGACAACCAAGCACAGCCATTAGAACTGACAAAAAGCAGTAAGAAGGCTCATGAACAAGTAACTAAGACACTTTCAAGCACAGGATGCTTTTGTCTTGTTGCTACATGTAATTACCTTTTTTGTTGACTCATAAAAGAAATAACCCCCCACTTCTAAATATTAGCTATTTTGCGTTTCTTTCCCCAAAAGATTTCAGTGAAATAAGCAGCCCCAAATACTTAATTTCTTCAACTGTTTTATTGACCACTGTTTTGGGGATTATATTCGGCTAGGAACAGCACAGCAGCTTGTTACTTTTAATTGAACAGCAATGTACATTACTTCATGTTACAATCAATGACCAAAATTTAATTGAAACATTTAATTCTCTCATTACAGAAATTCTCCCACTAGCAATGGTTATAAAAGTTGCTGCAAAACATAACGCAATCCCCACCCCTTAATAACACTAAAACAAAGATGAAAGTTGCAAACCTACAAAAACTTGGATAATTTAAGTATTATTTTCATTTAATATCCTATTGTGTCAATGGGTTGTGTCACAATATTGGCATCTAAATCCACCGTTCTTGGATTCTCTGCTTTTTAAACAGACTAATTAGAAAGTTGGTTGTACTAACAGAAAAGTCCCCTTGCCTACAGCAAGAAGCTAGTTAGTGTCTCAGAAGCTGAAGGCAATATTAAAGGAAGGGTATTTTAAATTTGGCCTTCACTTGCCATTGTCCTTACGCATATGCTTAGTCTCACTTCTTTCAATGACAGTTTTATTATCATCTTCAACAAGACATGAATTTGAGCTTGTTTATTCACATTAATGGATAAATAATACTTTAAACAATATTTTTTTTCAGAATCAAACAGTTTGATTTATTTTGGATTTATATTGCTATTTGGACTCACGCTGTTTAGAACAAACAAATGAAAAATGCTAGCCACCTCCCTATCTCCCTAGTATCTCTTCTTGCCCTGCAACAGCACTAAAGCTTCTTTCAAAGCCATCTATGGCAATGGTCTATTACAATGCAGCCAAGCTTTGTGTATTGATTTTAATTCACAATAACTTAATGCACCTAATAGCTCCTTCTGAACCATTACAGTTATATGATAGGAATATGGATTGAGATTGAAATTGATTGGAGTGTTTTAGAGTATGTCTAAAGAACACAACGCTAGCTTTAATGTACCTAAGCTCAGACACTGGAATTAGCAAAACTGTAGTATAGGTATATTAACCTGCTGGGAGCTACATTATACCTCTTCCAGCTGCCGTGCAAGAGCTCCTATTCTTAATGAATTCACATATTTCAGGACACTGCACTGCCATGCAGTTCACCTCCTTTTCTATCTTGCACAGTATGCAAGGATAATTGTAATCAGTATAAGAACCTCTTTCTGTTTAAAAGACAAATTTCCTGTGTGCTCTGTGAACTATATGAATCACCCTGCAATGCAAATATGCCCAACAGAACAAATGGGTGAGGGTCAATGAGAAAATAAGAGCTAAGGAGCCTTGAGATGTAGCCCTTGACATACAAATGAGTTAGGTTGGACCTACCACATTGTGCACTGCACCTACCTTGCTGCCTAACTGTGGCCCCAGTCAGATCCCAAAGCACTTGAATTCCTTGTTATTCACCTTACCTAGTGTATAGCACCTAATACTTTAGAAAAATGAATTTGAAATATTAATTGAAAAATAAAAGGAGCTGAGTTCTCCAACAGGCTCTGAGATTAAAGCTTATGATACAAATGGATCACAGTAGGTATGTAGTGTGTGAATAACTGCAAGGTTTATGACCTACCTGATTTAATATAAGCTAGGCATAGCCCAATGGGACATAAACCACCTATTAAACATAATCTGTGCCCAGTTAGCTATTGATTTCATTTGGTCCTTGTACAGGCACGGTGAGAGGAAGAGGAATGGAAAGACAGGCTCTACCTCTACTTATGAATACTAGTTTCTGTTGTTATATTAGTCATTGTAATTATTAATATTTTGACAAAGTCCCATTGGAGTACATTACCACTTGTAATGTAATGACAATGAAAAATTGATGGAGCGATCAAGGTGTTTTCAAATGGAAACCCAAAAACATATGCAAATGTTTGGAGACAGGGGAAAATGGAATGGGAGGGTTATGAGAAACAGACTACACCAAACCCAAATCTCTGACAAAGTGATGAATACCTAATCAAAGCACACTCTGACTTGATGATTGTTTGTGCATTAATTACAGCGCTCGGTTATCAACACTGATCGACTGCAGTGGAGCAGCTGAAATGGCTCCTGTCCTCATTTTGAGCTTGGTAAAGTAACCCTCAACAGAGCTGGTGACTCTCACAAAGAGAGGAGGGGCAGACGGCTGAGGGCAGGAGGCAATTTAGGAACCTTATTTTCTTCCATCTCTGTTTGTGGGTCATCATTCTCAGTCCCTGAGAAAGAAATACACAAATACCACTCCTTCTCTCTGCCTCACTGCTTTAATGCTGCTATTTTCTCTGCAATCCTATTAAAAGATTCAATTTTTTTCATTAAGCACCCAACTATATTAAATACACTGATCTTGCGTGTAGTGATGGCATGCTGTTTGCATGTGTGGAGAGGAGTAGTAGTGCAGAAATATGGCCAATGGGCAGAGGCAAGGTTGTGGAGGTCTGGGATGGATTAGCATCCCAGCTGACTAGCACAGAACAGAGAGCTTGTGCTTAATTCAGTGTAGGGCATTACTATGTGTTTTGAAGTTTGTGCCCATGCAGAAAGATGATGTATATAGTCAATGTCAGAAGGCACCAGAGAGTAAGGAGCAACTTTCATATGCTAATAGCTTCTGAAATATTGAATTGGGAAAGCAAGCTAGAAAAATATCAGACACTATTTGCTATGTAGGGTAAGTATAGAAAAAAGGTGGTGAGGGAGAAAACATGCATTGGTCTTTGCTTAAATGCTCATAATTATTATAACTTCCACATACTGCAATTATTTCCAACTCCTGGCCTTAAAGTTTCTGTTTGCTTGAGAGTATAAGCCAAACAAACAAACAACAAAAAAAGAAATTTCAGGAAAAAGCTTTCTTATTGTGGAGCTAAAATTCCCCAGCATTATCTTCTTGCTTTCTAACAATACTTTGTTCAAATTATCTCTAGATTTCTTTCCTTATTTTCAGAAATTAAATCTATTTAGGAAGGGCAAGAGATAACATCATCAACCATAGAACTGTAATAAAAGTGCCTGTTTTTACAGTTAAATGGTTTCTAACACGTACTTTCATAAAGTGAAATCTTTACTTAAGAAGCAGTATAAAACCCATTGTATGGGGTCTGAGTAACACCACTATTACATTCACTGCACGCCATATATTTAAAAATATCTCAATTATAAATAATTCTGACTAAAGTCTCTTAGCAGAGTCAGGTCAACATAAACTGCTCCTGTGAACTTCCCTCTCCTAGTTAATAATTCTCTATAACATTACTATATTCTTTTGTTCCCGTAATACCAACCTATCTCATAAAAGTGAGACATAATCTGGACAATTTTAAAGTTGAGACAAGCAGTGAATGAAATGACTTGCAGTCAGCTCTTCCAACTTCTATCCCACTTTTTCCACAGGCAACATTTTGTTCAGGGTGTACGTACTTTTATTATAGCCCAAGTAGTGCAGGCTTTTATTCTCTAACACTGAGCTGCACTTATTTTCTTTTATTTTCTTAGAGAATAATTAAGGTTTTACGGAAATGCCAGCTAGAAGGAATCTCTAAAACTTTTTTCCTTCCTCTGACTCAGGATAAAGCTACCTAGACTAACCAAGACAAACACAAACCTACTGTTCTTGGACACCTCTGACAAAGAAAAGTCCACAGCCATCTTAGACTGAACGCCTAGGTATTCTTGGTGTTAGAAAGTGCAATAGTTGCTCTGAGAGCTACACATACCTTACAGTGGGAAGTATTTGCTCTAACTACTAAGTTTGCTTATCCTTAAAAACATTAAGGAAACTTTTAACCAACCAAAGAGCAATTAGTTTCATTTTTTAAAAGACACAATAATAAGATTTTAGGAGAGTAAAAACAATGACTATGGTCACCATACATCCTAAGCCTTTTAAAAAATCTTCCTTATATTATGAATAAGCAAGCTATTACTAAAACCTGTAAAAGTAAACAACTTGTTTTTTAAATATCAAAATTTCAGTTTCAGTAAATGCTTGTCTAGAATCATGACCTGAAGTCTGAACTTAAGTTTCCAAATTGGAAAATCTCTCCTGGGAAAAGATATTCCAATAACAACTGGCTTTTCCATGGGAGAAAGCCAATCTCATCAGTATATCATACCAAACGACAGCTTTTGTGTCAACAACTAGGGTAACTATGAAAAATAGTAAATAGTGAGCCTAAATGTGTCATGCATCATTGCTCCTGATGATTTCATTCATTTACCGATGAAATGAACACAATCTACCACTGTTGCTATAATTTACCACCATTTCACTGAACGTTTTTCTTGATGTATTTGTCTATAAAAGATCCATTTTTTCCCCAGCTTTCTTTCACAGATGGATATGGGCAGCAAAAAGGAAGAGAAACTAAAAGGCACAGAGAATTATTGCTGCCTAGGAAATTATGCATTTTTTTTACAACTAGCAATGAAATATTTTAAAATTTTAGATAATTTTGAAATATTTGAACTACAGCACATGCAGTGTATACCAAATAACTTACTGAATTACAGTATATAGAGATTTTATATAAGACTCTAGATAAACTACATCACTTACAGCTTTTCTGCCATTCAAACTCACAGACATAAATGTCTATCAAAGAAGGACTTATCCCTTATAGGTAGAAAAGTAAAACGTTTGCTTAAAACATAAATACTACAGCTGATGAAGACGGTCAAGTAATGTTTCTTAACGTTACCACTCTGCAAGACCTTTCTGCTGCTATAGGAAATTCACTACAGTGCACGATCCAATATTCTGATAATGTTGATACATAGAGCAACATATAATTTAGTATAATACATGCCTTAATTCAAATTTTAAAAAAGATTGTAGGCTCTGGTGCATAGAAAGTGCTGCCTGACAGAATGAAGAAAGGTTCACAGAAGTGCATAGCATTCAGTTGTGAATGTGGGAAAAGGGATCAGGACCTCATGAGAAAAGTGAGCACAAAAAAAAAAAAAAAAGGAGAAAATGCATGGGCATTATCTTTGAGACTATTCTGACCATACAATATTATAAAATATTTATTCGGTATTTCCTGAGGTATCCCATACATAATCTTTGCTACAGTTGATCTTTATTTTAGTCATTCACTGATGTTTTTGTCCTGCCATTTTTTAATCCTTTATTGCTTCTTGCTGTTCCGCTGAGGATGCTTAAACACTGTCTTATTTAATGTCTTTTATGCCTTTCCTTTTTCCTATCATTCTGAAAGCTACTCCAGCTTCCTCCAAAGAACTTCTGTCACTTTGTTTAAACCAGTGCTTGAGGTCAAATCCCAAAGACAGCGTCAGCCTTTAAAACCAGGACTTAGCTTCATATCTCACTTTTCATCTTTTCTCTATCCGAGTGGGAAGTTCACTAAAAAAAGGGTCTAAAGAAGCAGACCTCCTGCCAGCTCATGTCCCTAAAGATATTGTTTGTTTTCAGGTTTGTTTCTTTCCTAATCTCTGCAACAAATGCTCATGCATTTAATGCCTGCCATTGAGAATTAGACTATTCCATATTTGATAACATTTTCTCTGGTGTCAATGATGCATTTTTATTACTTCTTTTTCCTATGCTTACCTACACTTCTGCCAGCCTGCTCATTTCCCACAATGCCCACCTGGAGACAAGGGGCCACCAACATGCCTGTGGTCCACTCAGCTCTCTGCAAGCAACATGGGTAATAGCTAGCAAGAAACTGAACTCAGGGATGTATGGCAAAGCATAATTCAGTATCACTTGCTATTATGCTTTCCCTCATCCTGCCTGCATTTTCAGATTAATCCAGACGTGAAAATACATACCTCCATTTGTTAGCCATAACTGCCATGTAAAAATTCTCAAATATGTTTCACACCACCAGGAAGTTATGCCTGATGCACTTTCAGAAAAGGCTCTGTACTTTTCACCAAGTTGTTAATTCTTTAAAACTTAAGAAAGTTTAATTTCAAACTCTTGCCTTTTCAAACAATAGGGGCTTTTTTAGAAATATGATTTTGTGAATACCTGCTGGCCTATTCATTGTTAAACAGGCCAAATCTCATTTCATTTCTGATGGCTTAACATTCATATGAATAATTCATTAATAGCCACTGTAACTAAAATGATATTATGAAAAATATCTGCTGTATTCTAGCTGCCTTTCAATAAAACTGAGCAGCTGAAAATGAGGAGGATAAACTGAAACAGCCAAAATGGATATTCAGCTAAATTTGTACTTGGAAAATTGTTCATTCAAGACACTCACAATTTGTTTGGAGTTATTATGCTGACCTTTCATTGAGCTACATTTCAGAAACTCAGCATGTCTCCTGAACTTAAAAGCAGCTTGTCAACCACAACATTCAAACTTCGGTTGCATGTGAAGACCAGTCCAAGACAGACACAGTGATAATCAGTAAGACAAAATAAACCTTTTCTGCAAGTGCAGAAAGAAAGATGCTAACCCAAGTCAGACTAAAACACTGAATCACATGTACACAGTCACTATTATAGTTCCCCTCAGACTAAAGCACAAAGAATTGTTTCTTATTCATATTTATGCAAAGGAGAGAATTCCCACTAACTTCAGAGGAGCCAGGATTCACTGCCAAATGAAACTCGAGATTTCCAGTTTGGGGGCATACCGTATGCTGTCATATTCACAAAGAGATTTTCATAGAACTGTAGAATGGTTGGGGATGGAAGTGACCTTAGAGACCATCTAGCTCCAACCCCTTGCCAAGGGCAGGGACACCTCCCACTAGACAAGGTTGCCCAAAGCCCCATCTAACCTGGCTTTGAACACTTCCAGGGATGGGGCATCCACAGCTTCTCTGGGCAACCTGTTCCAGTGCCTCACCACCCTCATACTTAAGAATGTCTTAAAGATATTATTATTTAAAATATAAAGGTATTATTATTTAATTTTCACATAAGCCTTCCTGTTTTCCCAGATCAAGACCATACTGTTAGAAACTGGCAGAATTAACAATAACTTATTGTCATTAATAAATCCTTTACTTTTAACAGAAACATACTGACTCAATTGAAGAACTTGGAGAAAGATGGAAAAGGAAGGATGAAAACAAAATCATCACTAAAATAAAGTTGATGGATGAAGTCCCTCCTATACTCACATCAAAGGGAAAAACCTCACATTTTTCATCATACATGTTAAATATAAATCTCCACTCTAGTCCTACAGAGCAGATATAAACCCAGAAGAACATTGCACTTCCATCTATTATTATGGCCTTGTTTTATATAAAATAGTACTGTTGATTCCAAAGACACTAAATTTTGACCAAACTGTAACTTGAAATAACAAAATTAATGGCCTTATCTTAGCAGCAATTTTCCTTTGTTAATTGCCATAAAATAAATAGGTCTTAATGAAATGCTAGTTGGTGTCTTTGTTGACCAAATTAAATACCAACAAATAGAGAGAATAAAGGTCTAATTTTCAAAATAGAGAAAACATATTAGTACATTGTTTGTATGGTTTTGCTTCATTTCCACAGTGTTATGACTTCATTTAAATCCAAATATTTTATCTATTTATTCATTTTATTCCAGTAAAAATAACATACTTGCCCCATTGCATTAAGCTATGTGAACAAAGATGGGAACCAAGCTATAATTAGTAACACATAAAGGCTATATAACTTTATACTAAAGCAACATATATGTTTGAAGCAATGATATGCTAATAACAGGTATATTTTGATTCTCAGATCAAACTAAGACTTAGAAACCAGTGTATTTACATGAATAACACTTACTCATGCATAGCAAGAGCAGTAAGAGAAACTGCTACAGGGTAAGCACCCTAAATAATGCTCTGTCACTCCCAGGAGTGGCAGCGACATCTGTGGACATCCAAAGATTGGAGGAGCTCAGAAATAAGTAGCACTTTGCAATTCTAACATCTGCACTGTCCAACTTCTTTTCAGGCTTTCAGTTAGCGGCTTGATTTCCTGTCAGTGTCTGCCTGCCTGCTTCTCTCTCTCAGCCATTAGGGTTTGTGGATGAGGGAGAAACAGTATTTTATCCTCCTGATTTCGGGCATTTGGGTGTAAGTACCCAAGTTACCATCAATCAAGGGAACTGCTGGTGAAAAATACCATTTCTGGCTCATAAGTTTGAATAAGTATTTGCTTCCTCCCTTGATTCTCACAGTTTACAAAATCCTTGCCTCTCATCTTTGTTGAGTAAAACTAAATGAACCTGTTTGTACTGTGGTTCTCAGACGATTTTGTCTAGATTGCACTGACCAACCACACAAAACTCTACTATTTAAGAGAATAAACAAATTTTTATGTTATGAAGCCAATATGAATCATTCCCATCTACCTCATATATTGCCTTCAGTGCACTTTCTACAAAAAACATGAGTCAGTTTGCAAAATGATAAATTAGTGGATTTTAATAAAGCACAATTCAGAGTAATTGTGATTTTCAATAGCTGTTCTTTAAAGCTGACAACAAAACCAAAATAGGAATATACTCATGTCATGTGAACACTGCAGTGAGGAGAGGCGCCTGAAGTGGCATGTGATGTGTGCTGAACTTTAAATGTCTGCCTTTTGTTTTCACTATTAACATAGAATCCTATCAACATAACTAATGACTTTTTTTTGTATGTTTGCAAGTTGCTAAATATTCAAACTATAATGACTTGAAAGAAGAATGTTATCTGGCATGCTAACTAAAATGATAACTGGATATGAAGTCAGAGCTATAAAGTGAGGAGTGAGGGAAGGAGAAGAAATAAGAAAAAAAAGTCCAAGACACCAATCTGAATCTATTTTGCTAGACAACATACACAGAACATTTTTGTCAACACAAAATTATGCTGAATCAATTAAAATGTGTACCAGCAAAACACAAAGATCAGCCACGGCCATCATGATGCTATTTTGATGACCAGGCAATTAATGAAGTAAGAAAGAACCCTACTGCTCTTTTTCTGTGCATTCATCCTTCTTATTTAGTTGTGGTTTTTTTTTGTTGTTTTTGCTCTTGTTGTTTTGTTTTGTAGATACTATGGTAGGAGGTATGCTAGCATACTAAGAGATGGAGCAGACTGGACACCCTGACGGATAATAGCTTTCAAAGACCCATGAAATAATTGGAGGTGTCTGAAATTGCTCTGTCCATGGTGCTGACACTCGCTCTGGTGATCTCACCTTCCATCCCTGATGGAGGCTTTTCCTTTATCACACAACATCAGCAATGCAAACCATGGAATCCACTCTTACCTTTTTCTTTACAAGCAAATGTTCAGGTCCTCAAACACAAAACCAGCAGTAAAAAACATGTATAGTAGAGATAGGGAAGTAGCTCAATATCTGCACCCCTGGGTCAAGTTTCACATAGTCATGGAGAGGTTGAGGTTGGAAGGTCATGTGTTCAACCCTCTTGTTCATGTGGGGCAGCCTAGAGCTAGTTGCCCAGGACCATGTCCAGGTGGGTTATGAATATCTCCAAGGAGGGAGACTCCATAACCTCTCTGGGCAACCTGCGCCAGTGCTCAGCTACCCACACAGTAAAGAATTGCTTCCTGATGTTCAGAGGGACCTTGCTATGTTTCTGTTTGTGCCCATTGCCTCTTGTCCTGTCACTGGGCACCACTGAAAAGCCTGGCTCTGTCCTCTTTGCACCCTCCCACCAGGTTTTTATTAATGTATATAAATACCTGAAGGGAGACTGTGCCTTTTTGGGGAGGGCAGAAGGGGAGGGGATGCGAGGGGGGGGCACATCACCCCAAAGAGGCTTATACATCTCACATACATTTATTTTTCTTTCCCTTTTTCCCCTCTAACAACTGCTCAAGCAGCCAAAGCTTATGACAGGGAATACAATAGCCTCATATCACCAAATACCTTCCTATCCTGGTAGACACTGCTCAGCTTTAAACCAACAGCAGCTGCTTAATGCAAAGTGTCCACAAAGGGGACACCTGGCTGAAGGAGTCAGGAGGGAACTGCTGATATTTTACTGAACTAACATTACTTCCCCTTAAATTGATCTTGAATATTTTTCTGAGTGCAGCAATTTATGTCAGACTGTACTCAATTTGGCAAGGTAATTGGAAGGCAGCTCCATCTTATGAATCACTAAGAGTTTCAGCTAGGTAACTTTAGTTAAGAGGACATTTGAAGTTACGTTACCTTTATCAGTTCATACAGTTGTGTTATCTAATTTAGTATGTGTCTGTGGAAGAAACAGGTTTTAATGCATTTGATTCATGTTCTGAAATGAACTTTACTGATAAATAATTTTATTTCGTGGAAATTGCTCCCTTCCTCTGGTATGGACAAGCAGAATTTAGACATTTGAACACTGACTAAGTTTTTGATAAAATGATGTACTTAATAAAAATCCTTTCCAATTACCCTTAGACAAAAAGATGAGGCAAGAGGGAGAAAATACATTCCTCCTAGTGCAAAATGATGAGGATCTCTGCTTACCAGCACGGTTACCACGCGCAGAACCACTCCTCGCATGTTATTCTCCAACTTTCTGTCTGTTAGTGACCCATTCAGACCAGTGACAGGATTCCAGCAGCCGAGCTGAAAGAGAAAGCATAAGTTTTTTCTGCATTGCCCATAAAACCAGTGATTCCTCTTAGGCAGCCTTAAGCAGGAACATACGAAATAAACAGAACACCTTCTGGAATAAATGGGACAGAAAGTTAGAGAAGGGTTTGTGCACAGATTCATCTTTAAATTGCAAATGAAGCAATTAAGGATATCAGTTTGTGCTTTTAAATATCAGAGTGTAATGGATGAGAGCAACCAGGGTTTGGGTGAAAATGTATCGCTCTAGAAGAGCTTAGGGAGGACTTCTGCATTAATAAAAAAGATTCCAAAAGTATTATGGCTGTAAAGATACTTCTACCTGACTTCCAGTGATACACTAATTGGAGAAATAATAGCTACCATAATTTCAGTACATTGTCTGCTCCAGCCCATCGTTCCTAGTGGAACTCTGATGAAAGGAATTAACTAGTTTTAAATAAAACTTATACCACTGATTGATAATGAAACAGCAGTGATTTTTAGACAGGTTAAAAATTTCATTTAAAGATGGTGGAGAAAAAGACACTTAGGCACACCAAAGTATTGAGAAAGGACTGCAACAGATAGTGCAGAGAAAGGAATTCAGCTACAAGATGTTTTGCATTAGTGCTATCATATTTGCTTGGCTGGTATGGACAGAAACTTTTGCTCTGGGGCCTCTCTAAGACTAACTGCCTTTTAGTAGATAGTGAACTGTAATTTAGTTTCTCTGAAAATATAACTTGTCTACTTTTTTATACGATGGTAGGTGCTTATCTTGGGTACAGAGAAATAGACCAACTGGCTGCTTGTCCCTTGGCAGCATGTACAAGCACTACTGGTTTCATTTTTGGAATTCATTGCAAAATTCATCTGGCCTGTAAAAATACCAGTGTTAAATCAAAAAATCAACAGAAGGATGATGACTGACTTCAGAGGACTTTGGAGCCAGCACTGCTTCCTCAATACCTCCTCCACAGCATGCCTAGCTGTTAACAGCAATACCAATGGACTGCTGACATGTTCCAGAGCCTCACCCCTCCTCTGGCAAAGGTGTCCAACAGTTTGAGCTAAAAAACCTAACTGCTGAAGTGTGTTACCAGTGATAGTGCTGTGAAACACAGTGAATGTATTTGAAGCGTGTGCACCATACACCATATGGGATAAACCACTGACATCCCATAAAGCAAAGCATTTGATAGTCTGCATTTTCTGTATTAGAAATATTGAAAGCAGCACTATGTTCAGAATAAAAGTACATTAATTCAGTGATTGTCATTCTCAGTCACATAAAAAAACTAATTAGAACTTGGATCCAATTAGCATATCCAAATGTGTTGAAAGTCTAATTACCGCAGATACTGTACTGCTTTTGCCAGATTTAAAACCCTATGAAGTTTCTAAAGAGCCTTTGTATCCTTTTGAGGTTAAAGTCCATTTTTAATTATGTACATTATTGTATACATATTTATATAATTAACTTTTTAGCCCAACCCATTCTACTTTTTAAAGGGAAAAAAGCACAACATAACTGATTCTACAAATTTAGCATAGCACTAATTTTCCTTTAAAAAGGCACATTTTATTTTCAATTACCGTTCATTTAACTTTCAGTTCAATTGTTCCTTTATGCAGCATAGTCATGGTGATGACAAATGTGCAGTGCCTTGCCAATAAATTTGAAATTGATTTTGAGTGGGAGCTGCTTACTGTTATCAGGCAAAAACGAATCAACATTTATTGATGACAATTTGAGCATGTCAGTGCAGCAAAAGCAAACATTGCTATTGCTGAAACAGCAAGCGGGTGGTATGAAGCTTCCTCTTCATCTCTACCTCTCACTTAGCTGCTTCTGCAAGACATCTGCTGCTTCTGCATTTGCTTTCCTTTTTCTTGTGTTCTGTCTGTGATAGTTGAAATGAGAGACTAGATCAGGCAATAGCAGAATCTCATATTAATTCTGGTTGATTTGTGTAGAACAATACAGGTGACTATTGAGCACAGTACCTGTCTTCTTTGTAGCATGCGAATTTTGTCATTTATAGTGCTTTTTACTTCAGATGAAATTTCTTCCATTTTGTTTAATGACAGTGTTCACTCTGCTACATTCAGATATAAAATGATGAAGATGGAAAAGTTGATGTTCTGCTTCCTTTACTATCCAATTTACAATCTTCTTCTGATTATCCCACTTTCCAGCTTGTTATCCCCTCTACCAGCATTAATAGCATGGGTTTGTCTCTCCTGTTTCACTGGCAGAGACAAAAATTGACCTCCCTTTACAGAGGTGCTTCTTTATTAGAAATTTTTGCCTATATGAAATATGATTATGGAAGGCCTGTAATTTGTAATCAATGCTAAAATAGTCAAAATCTATTTTATGGATATTTGCAATTTCCAGGCACTGATTTGTACAGAACTTGGAACACTAAAATCTATAATGCCTCTAACACAGAGCTTACAGGCTTTTCCCCTACTTCCACAATCAAACACACAATATAAATATTCCATACAAAATCAGTGAACTCTGATAAGTATCTCGGAGCTTTCACTTTTTCTGGCAGAATAACATACAGATTAAAATTTTGTCAGTTAATTGCAAAAAATACACTGGGCTTGTGTGACCACAGTTGAGGACAGCCACACAAAACAAGTGAAACCAGCATACCGATACGAACACATTAATTTTATACACTGATTGTCATTACTGGAGATCTTAAGAGTGTTCTGATAGTTAAACTAATACAGAAAATACAGATGAAAGAGTTCATCCAGCACTAAAATGCAACCAATTCTGATCTCAGACTGCATGTACACAGCAACACTACAACAGTCAAGAGCAGAAAACACTCCAGAGAAGCTGCAGGGGAAATATGAATGATAAAACACCATTACATCTGCAACTGAAATTAATCAGGACACCAAGACTAGGATCACTCCTCTTTACTTGACATTCTTGGCTTCCTTAAACAAACAAACAAACAAATAAAAAACAACAACAACAAAGCGAACAAGATGTTGATTTTACTACAGACAATCTGAGAAAACATTTCCAGTGGAAATGCCCACCACAGAGCACTGTTAAAGAGCTGCTCCATTAGCAGCTTGTAAGAGAGCTAGTTACCTGTGGAAACATCAGCTTCCTTGCCTGCAGTACTGAAATGTTCTTCAGAAATTCCCTTCTCAATTTTCACCTGGGTCCAACCTGCTTTAGGAACTCACTTTTTCCAAGTAAGGACTTCACCAGAAGAAATATGCACTAATAATACCCCGCTCCATTCCAAATTATAGTAAATTCAAATGACTGGAAGAGATGTCATGAACTTCTAATGAGACAGCATTCAGCTAGGAGATTCTAAATCCCAGGTGTGCTGGGAAGACTCAAAACGGGATGGATATACAACAACAAAAAAAATTAATGAAGAAAAACATTTTGGGGGGGATGTGTGGATTCAGCATTTACAAAGCTTGCCTGGACACCAGTTTAGGCAAAATTGACGCAGGAGAACACAAAAATAGTTTTGCACAGAATATATCTGGTAAGTGTTGTTTTAGTTGGTGTTTAAAATATCCAAGTGGGATAATCAGAGACAACACCCTATGGATGAATGACTGTCTCACAGAAGAAAAGCCAGAAGAGACATGTTTTTGTTGTCATTCAGATACTGTCAGCAATTAAAATCTTTGGGGGACATGCTGTTACCTGGGTAGAGTTCTGTTAGTTCTGCCCCCCAGCCAGCACCCAACAGTTGGTCAACCATATATATCTGCAAAAAGTCAGATGACCATGGGTGAACCAATGGCCTTTGTAATCCTGAGCTTGATTAAAGAAACAAGGACAGGTTTTGCTCTTCACAGCAATTTCCTAATACAATTGAAGAGTTGGAAAGCTTTCTGTGTTTAACTTCTCCCTTCACTGGCGCTTAGGTAATAGCAAAATAATAAGTTGTTAAAATCAATAGAAAATACTGTGTTCAACAAATTGTATAATGTATAGCAGAACTTGTTTCTCCTCCACCCTGTATAAAGAAACCTATATAGTTCTGTGCATTCCGTTAATTGTTTTGTATGGTATGTTCTATTGCTTTCATTTGTCTCTGGACTAGAAGGAGTGACTTGTCCCTGGACTCACTCTTCTGTTTTCAAGCTATGTTAGGTGAATGTGAGAAAAAAGGTTTTGTTTTAAATATAGTGGCTTAAGGATCATAATTGCAGCAAAATGGTCTATTTGTTTTATTAACCGATCACAGGCAGAAGTGCAAATGACCTCAGTACAGATTTCTTTACTCGAAGCCAAAGCACATGATCAAATAACGCAGCACACAGTTAATAAAATGTTTCACTTCGTAGCCTGCCTAAATTTCCTTTTCTTATTGAATAGAAATATAGAAGCTAATGGAACGCTACCTGCTGGTAACATGCTGTTTGTTTGCCTTCCAGCTCTTGACTCAATATTTTCTCAAGACCTCATGCACCCAAACTGGTGCCAGAAGTTATAATTGGATGTTTTAGACCACTGACAAATGTTGAATATAGGGAGACAAAAGCATAGACTACATAGCTGTTCTCACACCATGTGCTCCAATCATGAAGCACAGCTTAGTGCTTAGGCCAAGTTTCCAGAGGGACTCTAATGGTGTGATTTTTGGAAAGTACAGTAAATCACCACATCTCAAAGATAATGAACCATTTCCCCAATCCAGTGGTGTCATTCTAATGGTCCTTCACTTTTTCCCCCCCTTCATCTCTAGCTTACTTTATTATTACTTTTCCTTTCATTTGAAATTTCATGTTTTTAATCTATTCCCATTCAATCTATTTCCCATTTCTAAGTGTCTTCTTTTTTATCTTTGGAAAACACCTTTTCTTCCTTCTCAAGTCCTCTCCGTGAGTCTAGTACTCTCCCAGCAGCTCCCTAACCAGTGGTTATCTTGCTCTTTCCTGTATTGCAATGACTCCTGCCATTTCTCTGTGTACTTCCAGCACTTTTTCCTCTTTACTTTTCTTTCCCTTGATCTTCCCTGCTGTTTCCTGTCTTGCTCTTTTTGGGTTGGTAAAGGGACCTAGGTTTTCTGTTGCTTTCACTTCATCCAGCTTTGACTCATCTTTCCAATCACTTTGGGTCTCTTCTTTCTCTTTAGCCCTTGGATCTCCTTTTCTCTCAGATAGTCCTCTCTCTCAGGAGACTTCCCCTCACTTCCTGCTCCTCCTCTTGTGTTATGAGGGAGACAGGACTTAAAATACATTACTGTATGGCCCTCCTTCTCTTGCTTTCACCTTTCATGTTTTTTTTCACTGCTGTCCCCTGAAATCCTTAATGCATCTTTCCTTGAAGAACCAAACATGGGTATTAATGAACCAGATGGTGATCTCCTTCCCACTGCCTCCATATTTCAATGAAAGTCAAACACTCAGAGGAGCCTGTTCTTTGACCCAGACATTGTCTCTGCCACTTGGTGGCTCCACCATAGATTGCCGCCCAGGAAAAGCTCCCCTGGAAATCCCATTGGTGCCTGGGGATTGCCATGGCACCAAACATTCACAGGGAAGGCATTAGTCCTTCTTCCAGAGTCCTATTCCACAGCCCATACACGGAGACAGCAAGTGCTTTCAGGCTACTAGTATGTTCCAGCATTTGTTGAATAGTAAAATGACCTTTGTAAGGAGGCAGTTTTTGCTCTCTCTTTGCTGAAAATTGGGTAAGAATGTAACAGCTGGCACAAGCAAGTTGCTGGCAGCTGGAGTTTTTGGTCAACAGCTACAGAGAGGCCAGTAACTACCCAAGATGAGTAGCACACTTGCTTTGCAGACATTATCATGTGACCTGACTTGGCCATGTATCACCCAGCCTACGCAGTGAACAGCAGGAAGTTGGGAAGGAAAACAGAAGCTTCACTGGAGATAGATATTAGTCATTAAGTTTAACATCTACTTTTACATGTTTTTTACAGTATATTTTACTGTCTAGAGACAATGTTATCACCTCATTATAGTTTATCAGGTGACATAAATAAAATAACTTAAAATGACATTAATAGAATCTCCCTCCTCCAAAGAAAATAAAACAATAATCTTCCCCAAACACACACACACTTCTTTTTCTCTTCAGGAGGCAAATCCTCCTTCAGACTTTCACAATTCTTCGTACTGTCAGAGTAAAATTCATGAGCATCACTTTCATTTTACATGGGCAGTTTGATCACTGATGTCTGAATTATCCCAGAGAAATTGATAATACCAAGTAAGTCGAGGTTTGTGGGCAGTTTAAATATACTCTGATTTTTAATTGCAAATCGCTGGTTCCTTTCTCATTAAGCATTTTAACAGTTTATAAGGAAGTCTTTTATCTAAATCATGCAAGTTCTAAAATAAATAAATAAATAAATAATTCAACTTTGTCCATGCAGTGCTAGGGCATCACTGCATCTTTATGAAATCAAACAGGAAAGGACTCAAAGTTGCTACTCCAGCTCATATTAGACCATGATATATAGGATTTTTGTATCATTGTAAAACCTTTGATCAAACCCGATCAGCAGCAATGAAAAATACTATTTTCCACCAAACTGTATGAAGCTCCCTCTCTACAGGTAACAGCAAAGTGTGTGCTCCGTGTTTCAGCTTCTCATCAATTCCCTGGGAGCGTAAGAACATTCAATGGACTCTCAGCTTTTCCTTCAGCTTAATAAGGTGCTTTCTGAGGATTTGATTTTTCAGAAAGAGTTTGACAAAGTGGAATGTATTTGCAGTGTTGCAGGGCTCAAAAATTCTGTGGGCAGCACTCCGTAAAGAAATCAAAATTGCAATAGCATAGGATGAACCCAGCACTATTTTACTTAGAGAGAAGTAGGTTTACAGAAGAGGATTCTGAACAAACTCAGTCCAATAAACCACAGAAGTGAATCTTTCAGAGCAGAGCAAATTGGCTAGGTCTGAATGCTCTGCTTCTGCAGCAGACCGCTGCTAGCACTGAGTGACTTGGGTACTTCCACTCTGCATTCTGGGAGTCAGTTCTGGAAGTAAATCTACATGGTGAATTTTGCATTAGCTTCGTCACTCTCCAAGCTGGGAGGAAAAGGAAAGGCTGTTGTCTAGCTCCAGCTCAGGAGCTGAATAACCACAGTAGTACAGACCTGTATACTAAAGAAATCTGTGCTTATGTTAAAGAAGGCTGACAAGGACTGATCTGTTTAGGTATGCACAGGGCCCAGCTAGGGTACAGAACATCCAGACTAATCTCAGTGTACCTCTTTAGCCCCATTTTTGAAGTATAAGAGGAGTTATCACACCACTGCTTGCACAATCAACTCTATGTCTAGTTATCTTTTCATATGAAGTAAAATGTTATGAATTATATTTTTTTTCAGGTATAACATATGGAAATCTTCCTTTTTCATTGGAAAAGGATTTTTTTTTTTTAAAGGATTTTAATTGAAGCAGTACTCAATCACTACTTACACAAAAGTAGATATATTTATATATCTAGCTACTGAATGCTCCCTGGGCAGTACTGCTGCAGTGGTTTTCCTGATGCACGAAAAACAAGAGTTGCATTCACAGGACTTTGTAAAGGGTGGGAAATATTCCTAGAATGCATATACCATGCAAATACATGCCTGAAAATCTTTGAGAGAGAACAACATCATTTTTAAACATACACTTAGGATGTTTGGCATTGCTACATAATTCTTCAAATTCTTCAGCATGAGATACAGAGTAAGACAGAAAAAAATCATTCCTGCCTTACTCAAGGCAATGATGTACTGGCATGAAAACAACCAAAGAGGCACATGTGAAAAGATACTACTTTTATCCCGAAGAGTACCTGCAGGTCCCTGTCTCCTCAGACACATTCACTTCTCATTACCAATGAGAGAGAAAGGAATTAGTATGGAGGTGGTGTGAGAACACATACCACTGTCCAGTACAGATGATATACCTATCTTAAAGTGTATTTGCACCTGGCTAGAAGCTGTTCAAACTTATGCCACATCAAAGTGGCTTGTGCTGTCTGTTGTTCAGCACAGAAGAATTTGCCAGCTCCTCCTTAAATGTAGTAAGTACAAAGTGAGATGTGATGAGGGCATCTCCTATTCATACATGCTAGTGCAATAATGCTTCCCAGACACAGGGACTATGAAACACCTGCTCACAAAACATCAACACTGACCAAAAAACTCTATCTGTAATTTTTTTCTTCTGATGGAGAACAAGAAATTCACATGAAATTTCAACCAGTTTAACTGATCTTTATTTTTACATAAATCTATCAAAGCACTCCAGAAAATGTCTAAACAATGGAGACCTGTGGTGAAAAAGGGAAACCAAAATAAGCTGTTATTTGAAAATTGCCTTCAAGTTTCTCATTACGGACAACCTAACATGACACTGCAGCAAGTATAGTACCAGATGATAAACCACTTTCCGTTGATTCTCCAGGTTCCTGTGATGTGTAAATGGGAAATGCAGAGGTTGAAACAATCTTTGCTTCCACATAGATCAATACTCCGTTCCTAAAATCTAGGATTTATTTTCAGTGTTGGCAGAAAAAAAGAGGCTTGCTAAAGTGGATATGTCACTGACTTACTAGCTTGATGCTAGCTAGTAAATCAAAGCAACATTTTGTCACTGATATGTTAGAAAATATTATTCCAGTATAACCCGTGCTCACAGGGTGTATGGCTAGAGTGTCACCAATTTTCAATGCATTAAGGACCAGATATTACAAGTGATGTATTGGATCATATTTTTTGAGAGGTTAGTAGTAAAGAAAGTAAGGTTGTGGGGTGTTTTTTTCCACTCCTTCAGTACAGAGCAGCTTTGTTAGAAATCAGAGCTGATGGCAAAGGAACAAAAAACTTAGCACAGCAGAGACCAAGGAGAGTACCCGCATCAAGCAAAGCTTGGACCATGTAAATGCATTGGGTGGATAAAGCCCACAGCAAACAGGCCGTCTTTTCTCTATTCTTTAAAGGAAGTATCACCTCCTTCTTCTGAAGGCTGTTTCTGGACCATGAGATGTGGGGCAACAGAGAACAGAAAGGCTGGGTGTGAATTTGAGGAGATGGTTGTGGTCAACAACCTGGATTATGAAAGGGAACATCTTTCCACTAAATGCAACCACAATGAGAACAGACGTGTTCAGCTAGAGTCCTAAAGATCTGGCAGAAGCCAGGAGCACTAAGCACTGGGAAACCTTTAAGGAACTAGTTCATGGTCTGTCTAATACCAGGGGTCTATCCCTCTCTGGGATCCAGATAATCCTTTCAAAGATTCTCTCTTCCAGATGATCTCAGCACCAAAACCACAGGTCTTTTTAGCATCAATAGACCATTACTGAAATTATTACTGTACTCACTTCTTTGCTAAAGTCACTGACAGAACTGTTACACTGATAACCAAATGTTAAACTGATAAGGATCAAAAGCAATTTCCTCTCTTACGACCAGCACTCATCTTCAGCACAGAAAATATATTCAGCTTCTTTCCTTTCACATACCACAGGACATAATTACATAGAAGAAAGACTGTCTCCAAGTAAGACCTGTGCTCCTACAGCCTTTTGATGTTGCCCTCAATGACCTCAGAGGCATATGACCACCAAGAAAAGTGTAATTCTGATTGCACAGTCTTTCTTACTGATGGTGATGCTGTACAGCATCCACAGCTGAGTGTTAAACTGTAAAAAAAAGTGTTAAAAAATGTTTATGTTGCACTTCCATGCATTACACAACACTCATTGTTTAAGGCAAGTTTGGAGCTCACTTTTTTTACTGCTAATCAGTGCTTTGCAAAAGAGTAGCCAGATCCTAGCTAGATTTGCTAGTAGCAAGTTCAGTGGATCCACATATAGGAGGAGATGCTACTATATTAGAGAAAGAGGCATGAGTGAGCACAGATCTCATACGCTGAGATTTAAGGGCAGGAAAAAAGTGTTGCCTAGTAAAGAAGGGTTCAGATATCATTTTGTAAAAATGTCAACTATTTCTATGTGCTTATCACTTAGTATTGAAAAATTTAAAACAAAACAAAACAATAAAATAGCATTACAGAGGTAGACCATAATCTTACTCAGATACCTAAAAAAGTTGCTCTGGTAATTAGACACGAAGTTTCTAAGAAGACTCTGAGAAGTGCTGGAAAAAAGTTGTTCTGCTTTATCCTTCAGTTGGACCAAACTGGAAGGTTAAAGAATTTTGGATAGGAAAAAACTGAGTTTTGCCTACCAAGACAAAACATTTTTAGTAGATTCCTCTGGAGAACTAGAATTGCTTACAGTATGAGTGACTTTACAAACTCATTGCTTTTTAAAATGCAAGTATTTGCTCTTATTACAGTAAATAAGCTTGTCAGAACAATCTACATATCATAAACATTTAAATGGCAAGTGATATGTAGTAAAATACTTGAAGGCTTAAATAAAGAATCCTTGTGGAAAATAATAAAACATTAGCTTGAAAGATGAATTGACACCTCTAATAAGCCCTCTCTAGAATAGCTGAATCAGTAAAATATATTTTTATTACAAATGAAAATCACTGCTTTAATGACACTGGAATTTACACAGAAATAAATTAGCAATATATCTTAGTAATTAAAACTACAGAAACACAGTATAAATCTAACTTGAAAAGGATGGGAATTACATGTTCTAGTAGACTATATTCCCACAGTAGATCCTGTTTAGCATACAAAATGCTGAAATTGTGCAAAGAACCTGAGAACTTTAAACCATTGAGTTTAACTTTAATATTGCAAAGCTCCTTCTACGAACATATTGTGGCACATATACCAGTGCTTATTTAACCAGCTAAGTAGTTCTACTATACTTATCACTACCATGTTTCTAGGATTTCATTTCAATGGATAGTATCACTTTAAAAAACATTTTCCATTTGAAAAGATCTACTACTTTTAAGAAGGGAGAAATACCTATCTTATGATTACATTGACAAATCAATAATTGGGCTCAAATTACCTTCTTGGGCACATTACAGCTACTATACTTGCCCAGATCACTTGCTGCTTCTCATTTTCAGCTGCATCCACTTGATATGACTGTAAGCAATCTGAGGTAGGAACTATGTTACCTTATGCATCAGCAGAGCAACCTGTGTAATGGAGCTTTTTACTGTAACCACAATTATCATTAGAGATATAACTAAAATCAAGCACTTTGTCCTCATTTGTCCCCTGAGTTTCAACTATACCCTGTTCATGTTGCCTTCTTGATAGCTACCGGGCTGTTTCCCCTGTACAACCAGTTACCTGAAGGGTTGGCAACCTTCAAGAATGCTCTTACTCCCATGAATATGTCAGATAACAGCTTTGTGCTATGCTGATGAAAGTAAGTATGTTAAGCGCCTTCCCAAGAGAAGAGAGAAGTTACTTCAGCTGGAAAGGTGACTTAAAAATAATATTATCCCTTCAAATGTTAGATACAGCCCAGGAGCAGAATCCTGGAGGCTTGTTTTTCAACAGACTGGGTACCACTACATTCTCGTCCAATGCACACTCAAAGCTTTTTGCTTGGGACACTAATTATCTTCCAGTCTGTAGGCCCTAGGGTTAACAGCCACACTAGAGAAAGTACAAATATTTTCAGGGCTGAGTGTTTGCTTGAAAGCTGACTCTTGTCTGTCTGCACTACACTTGTCTGAGTGTTCACCCCTCTGTTATAATTGTGTCAAAGAGAATTTTACTGGTTTAGACGAACTTAGAAAGAAGAAATTATTACTATTGTTAGAGACTACAACACAAATGTCCTCTGCTTATTATAAACATTTCTTTTTAGCATTATGGTATTTTAAAATTTCATCGTCAGACTAACCTCCATCTCTGCTATCCTTGGTAACATGCTGTAAGCCCACTACTTCAGGCTGAAGAGAAAAAAGAAGTCAAAAGAACCTATTACTTGGTGTGGCATCTATCCATTGTATAAAGTGCAGATGAAGGCTATTAGCCCATCAGTATTAGTTCTGATTTAAATGCTTTACTCTAGACACTTTCATTAACAGTGTTGACGGTAGCTATATATTATTCATTTTACCTGCACTTCATTGCACTTGTAATATGCAATCATTGCAATCATGTTTTGCAAAAGTGAAGCTGAAAATAGGACACTCAAGGCTAGATTCTTGGTTGGTGTAACTTGGGAGTATTTTAATGAAAATAAGCCTCATTAGTCTAGCTGAGGATCCAACCCTATCTCTATACCTGCAAATGCAACTATATTTCATCCTAGAACAGGTCCTGAATATGTCTCCATTTTTAGTACAACACCTGGGGTTTATGCTCAGCTCTCTTTTCACTGCCTTAAAACACTCATTAAATGAGAATTTGTACTGCTACAGGAAAGGTAAAATGCTTCTACACACGATGCATTAAAACTAAGTGAATAATTCATCTATTTTTCATATACAAATTTATTCATGAATAATGTTCTCTAATAGCTGCTGTTATAGAGATTACAGGCAGTTTCTCCAGAGCATTCAATAATCAGAAAACTTCACTGATTTATTTGTCTGGACACATTTCCCTCACAGAACTTCTTTGTCTCATAACTGGACTATCAGGTTTCTGGTATTAACATCTGCAACTATCAATTCAATATTTACCAGCTTTAGAAACATAGAATATACAGTCTATATAATTTCTAAAGGAAATATTAGTAGTAACTCAATGGAAGCATTACACAGCGCATGACAGCCTTACTGTCAGTAAACATCATTCTGAGTTTTTAGCATATTTAAAGTTCTCGAACAATGAAAATTGACTAAGTCCTTCGGCAAACAAGCAGTGGTAAGTCCAAGCCCTTGGAACCCAAACAAACTCCAAACAGTCTACCTAGCAATATATTCACTAATGTCCTTCTCCCTCAGCTAATGGGATTCACAATTATCTCACTTCAGTAGCCATGAGAATTTCCTCAATATTTCTTGCAGTTACTTCTTACATGCTATTTCCCTGATGAACACAAGGTTTATGCCACTCCACCAGGTCTATTCCCACCTTTAATGCATTGGCACCTTTGCTTCCATCTCCAGAGAGCTACTAGGGTCATATCTCTTTTGAACAAATTCTCTCATCAGCCCAATCTATTTCTGCGCTGATTATATATATGCTCAGACTAACTATATTGAACACATAACCTTAACATATACACATGATCTTGTACCAGGTACGCTTCTTCTGTCTCCCTGCTCTTAGAGAAGTATAATTGTAGCTGTGCTGCTGTAATTCTATAAACAGTCTAGGCTTGTAGAGAAAAGTAGTATTTTTTTTTTTAGACCAAGAGGTACAGTCAGGGGAGAGAACAAGCTTTGGGCTCAGAAAACTAACGAAAGTCCTCTGTGACAAAAAGCTTTCTTCTTTTTTCTCTAACTGTATTATATGGTCTTATAAAAGATACAACCTTTTCTGTATAGGCCTGACTGTCCTCGGTTATAATAGATTACTTACGATGGCGATAGGTCAAAAATGAGTTGTAAAACAAAATAAAGTAAACCAAAAAGCCAAAAAGACAGTTAGGGAAGGGAAAATCATGGCCTAGATAAATACCAACTCCTTATACAAAATAGCCAGGCTGACAGAGACTAGAAGATGGTCTCTTCAACCTCGACACCATGATGGGATTGCTTGCCAAGACTGCTAACCTCTAGACCAAAACACAATGATCAGGTTTTTTTGGAGAGAGAGCACAGCAGAGCACATAATTAGCACACTGACAGCTGTCTACAGAAAGGCAGTAATTGGATGGCACTCAGGTGAAGGTACATGCATCTAGGAGATTTGAGGATAGGTATGGATGCAAAGGACTGGAAGTAGGGCTCCCCACGTATATCAGTAGTGAAAGGAAGGCTACGGAAAATACAGGTTTGCTGCTCAACGGGCAGGGGACCTAGAGACAACAAACACTAACTCCAAGCTTTCTTTGCCTGAATCTTTACTGGCAAGGTCTCCTTCAGAGCCTTCCAGCTCCTGCATCTAGTGGCAGAGTCTGGGGGAATGAAAATCGTGACACATCAAAATCAATGAGGGGCTGCTTAAACAAGCAAAAGAGTTCATAGGACTGCATGTGACATACCTGGATGTCACTGCAAAGCTATGTTCTCTAATCTTGACAGATCATGGTGACTGGAAGAAGGCAAACATCACATCCATCTTCAAAAAAGCACAAGAAAGAGGACTCAGCAAAGCAGACTGGTAAACCTAGCCTCAGTTCTTTAGGGGACTATCGAGCAAATCTCTTTCGGAGGCATTTCCAAAGACATGAAGGACAGGGAGGTGCTGAAGAACAGCTGGCAGAGACTTCCTAGCCAAAATATACTTGATCTTCCTGACTGCTTTCTACAATGAGAAGAACTGACTCAGTGGATGAGGAGATGGCGGTTTGCTTGACTTAAACTAGGCTTTTGACACGGTCTGTACTCTTGTAGCCAGGGCTGCATTAGCAAGAATGCAGCTAGTAGAAACCTAGGTTTATTCAGCCCAGAGAGGAGATAAAGGGGAATCTTAATTACTGACTATAGCTACAAATGGAGGAAGGATTACAGAGAAGATGGAACCAGACTGCTTGGTGATGGTGCCCAATGAACAATGAAAAGCAACAGTCACAAGTTGCAGCACAAGCAATTCTTTGTGTTTAGAGTGGTCAAACATTGGGAACAGGGGACCAAAGAGGTTTTGTCTATAAGAAATAGCTTTTGTGTCACTGCAAACTATGACCTTCCTAAGAAAGGAAAACCTTTGCAGATGTCATTACTCAAAAGTCAGCACAGTGAATGAAAAAAAATCAGGGGAAGGAGGGAAGAACATGATCCAGGTTTCCAGTCAGGCAGCAGTGGGATGCCAGACATAATCTAAATGAGAAATGAAGGACAGCCCTTTCCATCCGAAGATGATGCTCTCTTGGCATTAAGGCACTATATCCTGTCCAGGGGATATCCATGTGCTTCACAGGTGGTTAATGCCTTTGAAATGCGAAAGCAAACTTCCGCAAGTAGAGTGAAGAAAAATTTCAGATTTTAAAGCCTCCTTCATCCAAAAAATTCCTACCCATTTCTTCCATCCAAACAATCCTCTTTCCTGTAAGACTCTGATCCCTCAAATCCCAGTTTATCAATTAATCTAGACTACTTTACAGTAGACAACTCCTCTTTTAGTTATCCGCCAATTTTACCAATGACAGATGTTTCTTGAAGAAGGTTAATAAAAATACTAAAAAGGAAAACAAGACATTTTGTTTAAAGGTGAGTGTTACTGTAGCTCAGAAATAACAGCAGCTGGAATACAGAATCATAGCATAAATTGATGCAGACAGGTATCATAGATGGAGGCTTAATCAGTAATTATTAAGGTCACTCTATGATCTGTGCTATGAAACATCCTTTTCTCATTTGTTTGATAGAGGCAATTTGAACTATATGTGCTGAAGTTTTCTATGCCAGATGTCTGCTTAGGGTAAAATAAACTGTCATAATTCATACATACAAAGCGTTTGAATTATGAAAGTTGTTGTTCAAGTAAATTGGTCATTTTCTAATTTCTGAGTACTACTGGACCTTGGAAATGCTATAAATTTGTTTTTAAATGATAATACAGTAGGTAGTGTTTTAGCATAACTTCCTCTACTGAGATACCCTCTTACTATTTTACTGCTTGTTTTCTACTTTCTAGCTGGAAATGTTCCAGGTTTTGTCTCAGACTGAGGTTTAATTTATTTATTTATTTTTAAACTAGGGCAAAAATTTTCTAACTCTTTTCAAAAGAAAGATTGTAGTAAAAATATATATTCTCGACATTAAAAAAAAAAAAAAAGGTGTCATGACCTACTTTTAACTCTATATGGGACAGGAAGCTTAATCCAGCAGGCAAACAAATAGCTTGTGAAAAGTTTGTGTACACTAGCTGAAACATTTTTGAAATAGGCAAACAGGTTCATTTTCTATTTTCACATTTAAACTGTTCTACCACTCAGGTGCTACACCATGTTAGTAAAATCTGCATTATGCAGAATCTAAAATCCTGCTAATATGCCCTTTCTTGACAGAATGGGAAAGAAGTCTTAAAATCATAGCTCAGAACAGTAGAATTAGAATTTCAGGTTTTAGCATGCTTTTTAGATATTGTTTTCAATCAATACCACAAAAGACACTTTTATAATTAGGTATCGTTAGCATTGAAAACCTGAAATTTCCTGTATACTTCATCAAGCTGTGTCTGACAGATTAGATAATGGCGTGCTACTAATCAGTCAAAAAACAAAACAGAATAAAACAAAACAAAAACAACCAACAACACTATTTCATGGATTGGCTTCTGCTTGCTCTTCTTTGATGAAACAATTCTTTGAGCATCAGATACAGCTATTGTTTCTTTACAGCAGAGTTCTTTTTTTCTTTTGCTTAGTAGAGCATAGAGTTCTCATGTAAAATACCTAAGGAAAAATGTCTCTTTGAATGGGACAAACGTGTCTTTTCTAGGCTTGACTCAGTGCTTTGTAATTTCTCCAGGCATCTGGCTGGCTATTTCATCCTATCTTAAACTCTTCCATGTTGAAATCAATCCCAGGTGCATAACAATCTGAATTACTATCTTAAAAAACAACACCACACCTTTCCTTAAAAACAGAAGAACAAAAGATAAAGCAACTTCTGAAACTCAGGAAATAATAACTTTTCTATTTTTTAGCTAATATAATAATCTTACCTTAAAAAAAAAAAAAATCCCAAACAGCTAAATCTTTCACTGATTCTGTATCAAAGACCCAATAAATAGATTGGAGTCTACTGACTGCAGTCATCTTTGGATCAGACCTCTCAGGCGTAAATGCTCAGCCCCATTTTTATTTTTGCTCTTCTTAAATTCTTAAGGAATCTGGCTGAAAAATTCACCGTGAATAAATTATCTCATGGAATGAACTGACACATTTCCTGGTGTCAGTAGCATCTAGGTGTTGACAGGATTCAGCAAAAACAATATGGCAGAGCCTCAGACCATCACTTGAGCGTTCCACTTATTGGACTGGACATCTGAAACTCTTTATCAGACCATCTAATAGAAAAAGACTCTGTGGTGCATCCTTGGCATATATATTTAGCCCAGAATTGCTAGCCAAAAGGGGGAAAGACTAGCTATGATGGATGACTTAAGGCTGCACCCACAGACCCCAAGCCCTGGGCTGTGCCACGGGACTGGCAACAGCACCAGCAGCTCTGGCAGTCCATATAAGCTACAAAGCTGGGTGGAATCAAATTAATATCTGCAAATATTAATTTTGGAGTCATACATTGGTTTTAATCCCTAGAACTCTGAGACAAAACATGTAAGTAAAACCTTCAGCATATTGATAGAGTTTAGGAAATGAGTTGATAAGCATTTCCCTTTATCGTACTTTTTAAGCCTATGCATCTATGAGGAATATAAGTGCTGCAATTCTTTCTTGATGCAGTGTTCATTTAAGAAGAGCAATTCAATTGCCCATCATCAGTGCTGGTGAGAACTGTAGCTCAAAATAGAAAAAGTTCCAACAATTCTTCGGTAGGGCTCTTATCACTCCAAGTGATTTTCAAACACAACTCAGTAGGATCATGTTGGTAATGACAAGATTTAAAATATATATATANAATGCGAGAAGAGATTTCTCTTCTCCACTTTGTAAATTCAATTCCCACTGCTGTTAATGAGAACAGTGCATTTAATTTTCTTTGTACCATATCAACAATCTGGTATCACAGACATGGCCAAGTGAATTGCTTCCTACTCTGAATGCTGATTTATCAGATACGAAAAAAACATATCAGTAATACGAGATTAGTTTAAGCATTATATTAAATAATGCAACAATATTTTTAAAGGGTAGATCAAACAGGAATTGCAAAAGAAATATTGCAGTGACACAAACTAAAATATGATGTATATGAATTTAACTTATAAATTCCTGAGCTACACAAGTGAATATCTATTCTATCTGTACTTTAAAATACACTTCATAAATTGCTATGGAGGCCAAAGAGATTTCTAAAAGTTTTCAGGGAGTTCTAATTTTGGCAAAAACCTCAGATACCTTTCTTTGCAAGATTACGATCCATTATCATATATGATATCCCAGATGGTATGCACTCAAAGAAATAATGAACCAGTATTAAATATTTCATTTACATAATGAATTACTTGGGAGAATGTTATGTGATCATCAAAGATTATTAATCATATCAGGTTGATTAATTTTCATGTGAAACCACATCAATTTTCAAGAATTTTGGACATCACTTCTATTTTAAAAGAGTGATATTGTCTAAACTCTGCCCTCCAAATAATAATAATACCATACCCTAAAAATAATAACACTGATGGAGAAAAATTCAAGGATCAATATGCATAAGATTGACGAAATTCATGACCCAGCATAAAGTGAGCAGTCATGCAAGAATTTTGATATCACAAAGAACAAGGACATGAAAACTGAGTAAAGCAGAACGTGGCTTTACTTGCCCAAAAGGAAAGTTTGCTTGTTTTTTGATGTGGGCACACTAAAAACCATTCAGACGATCTCAAGCTCTATCTTAACTATATTTTTAAGACACTGCTAATGTGTGTGACTTGACAGTCTTACTTGATATAAAATCCACTAGGATTCACTGGGTTTATTTCTCATTTTGGAGCTTCTAAAGGCTGCTGGAGAAGAGTATTATTGGCATAGGTTTGTTGAGATATTCCTCAATTTCTCATTATTAGAGGTAATTGGTAATAGTACTTTTTATGTAAATTACTACCTTTGCTATTTGTTACGTGGTATTATTACTGTGATTATTGCTGTTGTGTTTAGATACCTAATCAGTACTAATATTACCATCATAATGGTGACTGAGAGAAGAACTAAAAGCTCCCATTTGGTGAATTAAAATACAAAGAGGAGCAACCTCTGTTCCTCAATTGCTTTGAGATGTTGCTGTCAATCAAGTGCTGCATTACAGTTCAGCATCTGTCGGAAATATTTTCTCTTTCCACTGAAGCTCAGCTGCAGCTCAGCTACACCATATGTGAATTTTTAGGCTTGTCTTGTTCATGTTCAAGAAATATTTCATTTATAAAATTAAAATGATTAAGACTCTCTCCCATTTCACATAGGTTGTTTAGGGATGACAGTCAGTCACTAGTGGCTTGGACTGGATTCTGATCAGTGACGTAAATAAGGGATGTTCTGTAATTTGTTATCACTTCCTGAGCCAGGTACAATGGTGTTTTACATGTTCACCTCAAGGGAAGGCATGCAATTTGATCAAGCTGCGAGTGCAAACTTCTTGGCAGAGCCTGAGGGAAAGCAGCGACAATAATAAAACAGATAGGCAGATAGTCAAGAGAAGTGAAAGCACTTTTAACTGCACACTTTTAAAGAAAATCCTGCAGTGGACAGGCTAAAAATGTTGTCTACAACAATGCCCCTGGCTACCCTGGAGTTGAAGGATTAGTTTATGAACTGTGGACATGTTATTACTAAATGAACTCAGATCAGGATTAAGTTCATTCATTCATTTGACTCTATTGTTGGCAGTGGAGCAAATTCTCAGTAATGTAAATTGGTACTGGAGCTGTGACAATTTCTAGCATGAGAGTGCCTGACCCTAGAAGTATTTATTTTGCTTGAAAAAGTAAAGACAGTTTATATGTAAATTAGATGCAGCTTTCCAGCTCTGTATAATTTGTCAATATGGGTGTTAATTTCACAAAGACTGAGCAATCTCTGTTCTAGAATAATAATAGGACTTGATTCTACCAACCCTTACTTGTAGCAATGATCTTCTTATGGTGGTGGGACTGGAGGCACAAAATAAAGGCTACCGCCGTGAACATTTTCGGGATAATGTACATCATATGATATATTCTTTTCTATAATTTCTTTGATATATTTCCTGATCTGTGCCAACATAACAAGTGATACTAAGAGTTAAAATGAAACGCTATGGCATCTATTAGAATTCAGCTTCTCTGGATTTTCAGGGAGTGGTATTTTTTAATTGGATCTGGATGTAGGTAAAAATATGATTTTGTAGAGGAAATCTGATATCAGAACTGCTGCTGCCTTTTCTCCTCTGCATTATAAAAGGATTTATATCTGAATGTAGAAAACATAATGGAGCTTAAGCCTGTCACGTGAAGCTTTTCTTGGGAGACTTTCCCCTCTTGGGAGTTTCAGGTATAAATCCAGATTCTCTGATTTATTCCCAGTGTTGATAGCACTGGCCTTTATCTGCAGATTCTGCTTTTAAGGATTTGAAAACAGTCTTAAAACATCTTTAAAAGCAGGAGTGCTAAATCCATTTCAAGGTGTGTCATAAGATCATAATACAGGCTATAGGCATAACACATTTTTCAAAAAGGATGTGTTTAAAGTGTTTTCTCAGACACAACACTGAATTAAATCACTTCACCCGAAAACTACCAAGAGAAAAATACCAGGTGCAGAAAATGAATACGTATTTCATTTCCATCTTCATTTCACCTTCTCCTTAAAACAGTTGAATTTATTTTGTTTTCATTTTCTTCTGACCTAATTAACATTGACATCAGGATTTTCAGTTGACTGACTGAAATTCATCCTAATTATAATGTACATGTTGTGAAACTCTTTTGGTAACATTTTCTAATAATCTTTCTCCAAAACAATCTGTTTGTAATAGTTTCTAACAAAAATAATGCATACTTTTGTGTGATAAATATCTCCTGTGAGACAAGTTTACATTCTTAAACTTCTTAAAGTTAGGCAATTATTTTTCTAGCATTCATCTTAAAATAAAGCTTACAAATGTCTGTTCTGTTTTAATAAGTATTCTAAGCCCCTGTGTTTGGGGCACTAATTTAATTGGTGAATTAGTTAACTCTAGCTAAGCACACAGTCTTCTTTGATTTTGCTTTGTTTTGTTTATTCCAACTTCTTTTCTAACATGCCAATATTATTTCTGTCCTCTTCAGGTCTATGACTATCTTTCATTCATTCTTTATATCCCTTCCTCTTTCCTGTCTTATTTCCTGCTTTCTGCTAAACACAATCTCTCCATCCCTGCTGAAAGCAGTGGATATCATTCATTAACATAATAAAATCATGTGGTTAGGCTTAGCTTCTGTCTACCAAAACGCCACAGATGTCCTTGGAATTTTAGCTTGCACTTAAAAAGAAGAAAGTGCAGAAAGACTCAAGAGCTTTTCAGACTGGGATGATTATAAAATGGCAACCTAGGAATCACAGCAGTAATAACATTTCTCTGAACTCAGAAGTCAACTGCTGAAATCAAAATTAAGAATAAAGTAGTTCACTAGTTAGTGCTGTATCATAGGAGAGTGTTGAATTTGTATCATGCCTACAATGTTAAAAATGGACAAGCAGCATCTTCCAAAAAAAAAGTCTCTTAATGTCACCTGAATACATGTAAGGTCATTTACCAACACTAAGATGGGTAGAGTAAATAAATGTCTGCCAGCCCCACATAGTTGTTTGAAATATCTACAGAGCACAAAGCCAGAATGCAGGAAGAAATATCAACTTTATTCTAGTATTTTTCCCCAGCACTGACTACTGCCATTGTCGGAAATGGCCAGGTTGATTTTTAGTCTGACTTTGTATTGCAGTTCTTGTCCTACAAAACTGGCAGACCTAAATGCCACATCAGTTCACAGAGCATTGCCAAAAGAATGTCACCAATATTCAATCATCATCCATCAGCCTTATTTAGGAAACTTTTTATGCAGGATAGCACATACCACATAAGCCTGCTTAGTCCTACTGGAACTTGAACATATTAATTAAATACATCCTTTGTTGATTAATAATCCTTTGTAAAAATTATTAAAAATAATAATTCTTATTTTTAGTAAGGATGACATTTAAGCATGGCCTTAACTGTTTGCCTGAATCTGACTCTGCACATATTTCCTTCTAACATTTGTACTTGAAACCTATACTCTCCCTAAACAGCCTTGTGCCTTCAAAAACTATGAAACATGAAGCATATAATCCAGCATAATTTGCCTACCTCACTGGAAGAAACAATATTAAATCAAGCTCAGCACAAAAGTGGTTTAAAAAATAAATAAAAGCTTGTCTGCTTTTAAATGGAAAAGGTCAGTTGTCCAGTGAAAATCTCTTTACCCTTCTAACCCTCTCTCCCATTTCTGCCCTCCACTCCACAAACAGCATTTATTTTCTCCAGGTTGCCGCACATCTCTCCGGGGGACTTCTTTTACATATGGAGCCACAGGGTTGCAAAATTTCAAACACGGATTTGTAACCTACATTCTCTTTGTCTGGGAAAATGTTAATGGCATTTAAGCAAAAATAAATAAATAAATAAATCGAACAGAAATATCAAAGAGGATGGAGCTATAACTTCCATGAGCCATGTCAGTGTAAACATACTATAAGGGTATAAAAAGAGAATTCTGGAGATCATTAAATAAGGCTATTTTTTTCTTACTATTTTATTGTTCATTAAGTGTGTTTATTTGTTTGAAGAGTTACTATAGTGCTGTCATAGCAGGCAACACACACCAAATCTGTGGTCTTCTCTCATGCAGACTTAGGCCATGTGGCCATGCAACATATATTTGCAGTCACACTTATAAATTGCAAGTTGTCAAATCTCTGTATCATTTATTATTCCTGCTATCATCTCAGAGTATTTTTATGATCCAAGACACTTTCCCTTTTTCTTTCTTTTTTTTTTTTATCGCCAGTAAAAAGAGCCAGAATATACTAACAGCAACATTCCCATTTTCCAAGACAAGTTGCACAGAACTCAGATAAAGGTGCCTCTGATGTTTCTGCAATGCATATGCTCCCTTGATACTCAAGTTACAGTATCAACTGACTGAGAAACAAAAATGAAAATCCTGATTCTTCTAAAAAAAAACTTGAATAAAAATATTTATTGGCCAAAAATATACTTCAGAAAAGCTCTATATTCCAAAATTTTCCAGTGAATGAAAAAAATTACATACTTTCCCTGACATTCCTTGGTTATCAGGTAATTCAGTTATCCCATTCTCCGATAAGTGCAAATTACTTAGAAGAAAAATAAAATAGGAAAATTCCTTGGTTACATGACACATTTCACCACCATGAAGTTATCTGATCATCATGTAAGGAAGTGGAGCACAAAATCATGACACACATGAACAGATGAAAATAAAAATTGGAAGAGAGACAATTTAGTTGATGGTGCTGAGGAACCTACCTCTGTTAGATAACTTTAGAGGAAAGTCAGTGACAGTTATTTTTGGTAGGTGGGTATAAAAGTGGCTAACAGGGTCTCAGAATTATTAATTTTATAGAGACATCCCTCTTTTTTTTTCCAAAAAGTAATGTCAGGTCAAATGTTGCCCAATTTGACTGCAGATGGTGAAATGTAGTTAGTTCTATCTTTTATCTGATTTCTGAGAAAAGCCTGAAGTAGATATAATCTACTGTATATATGACTTGATGTCAGCATGGCAATCCCCTTTTCTTCCCCCTCTCAAAGTTAGTTTACCTGAACTACTTCAAGCGTAAGTTGTGTTTTCTGTTCATTCTTCTGATTTATCTTTTTTCATAAGTAAATACTGACCTTTCCTTCTTCTCCCAACTTTTCTCTGAAGGTTTTTTTTTTTTAAATTGCCCTGGTCTTGGAAAACAACAACAACAACAACAAAAAACATTATTTTCGCCAGAACCAGACACCCTGGCATTTCCAAATTAATGGTCTAATCAAACAAGCCTGTAACAGTAAAACAGAGGTGACAGGTAATTTGGTCATTATTCGAGCTGGTTGCATTTTGCTTGCATTTCTTCTGGCAAGCATTTCAGATCAAGTGAAGAGGCATGTAGCTCTCCCAGTCTGAATAATAGGAGTCATCTCTATGCACAGGTGGGGGATACATGAAGAAAACCCACAGGAAATGGAAGGATGGGTCTTCAAATGCTGTTGTTTGGAGGGAGTTAAAAGTACTAAATTCCCAGCAGTAAATTTTCATATGTATACTTTGAACAGCACTGTGCACTTACACTTTTTTTTTCGTACCGTACTGAGCTACTTTTCTACTGATGTTTGCATCTTACTTTTGAACATTGATTGCTTCAGAATGTAAAACATATTTTTCTTTTTTGCAAGTGTGAGGAGACTGTGTTTCTAACAAGATATAGAATAATGACCTATGCATAGAAGGGGGTTTACAAACAGGAGTGAAAAAATCATCTCCAGAACTCCAAAAGAGATAGGGAGAAGCCTCTCTCACCGTACCTTTGTGCATCAGCCTCACTTGGATGACGAGACAGTATTTTGTGTCTCACACCATCCCTTAAAATGGTTGTCCACAAAAAGATAAGGCAGCTATTTCTGATGTAAAGATTTTTTTTTTTTCTGTTTTAAGTGGGTGGACAACATCAGCCTCTTTTGCACAGGCTGCTAGAAACCCATCAAAAGGTTGTACTTTCTGCACCAGGGTCTGAACTAGGTTTTACCCATAGGCTGAAAGAAACTCTCACAGTGCCAATGTCTTTAGCCATCCATTTCTAATATAAAATCCCAATGCACAAGGAAAATGTTTCTGTGTATTTCTTGGATTTAGTTTGTTTCTTACTTAATCAGCATAAGTTTATGGAGTCTCAGGCAGAAAATACTCTAAGTACTGTAAAAGGACAGATTTTACATTTATAGTAGCAATGAACCTAAGACATGTTTACAGAATTGCAGCTCTGTCTCACAATGAAGCATTTTCACCCAAAACTATTTAAGGAAAACATATACCATTCCTCATCTACACTCAGACAAATAAAAGTGCTTTTACAGTAAACAGGCAACATAGATATTTAACAGCAACCCAAAAAGAGAATTATAAAACCACCACTTTTGACTTGAATGGAGAAAGAAAAACTGTGATTTCATGATTAGCCATAAATACCACGCAGTGTGGAGAGTTTCCTATACAGAAAAAGATGACTCAAAATGAAACACAAAGTAAATCAGAGCACAGCTAAGATAAGTAAAGATAACATAAAAGGAGAATGACAGAAGGATCAGATATACAGTAAAACAAACAAACAAAAATTTAAAAAAGGAAGTGCAAATAGCAGTTTGATCTCAAGACAACACTGAATTTAAGTGCACAACATCAGGGTGCCGTAGGACCTCTAGGCAAGGATGAAATCACAGTGAGTGCTGTAACAAGCAGGGCAGGTTGCTCCACTCCACCACGCCAGAGGCTGAAAACAACCATCAAAAATGCTGCAAAAAGATCGGGCCACCCCTCTGCTCCCCACTCCACAACAACCCAACCTGAAGTTAGCAGGCAGTAACCTTGGCTGCAGCATTATAAAGCTAGGATTTACATGTTTCTCCTCTGTTGAGGTGTAACATTCTTCTCTTGCCAAGAAGGACCTTGCTTAATCCTATTCTGGAGTGGTGTCAGGCATATGGCTTTTTTTCAGCTAACACATTACCTATTTTTGGATGTCAGTTCAAGATTTGTGGACAAAACCACAGTGGCACCTGCAGCATTCCTCCCCCTCTTCCTCAGACTCTTCTAGGCACTGCTGCCAGCAACCTTTCTTTTTTTGGCGGGGTAGTAGCAGCAGAGCATGCAGCTCGTGAAGCTCAAGAGTATTTGCTGTCTAGCTCTCTAGCTACCATCTCTCTTTGCCCTTACTACAGCTTTGTGGTACACAAACTGTACAAATCAGCACAGTATGTAGATTATCTTCTGAATATTTTACTAGTAAAAACAATTGCACGGAAACAGATCTTCCCTCACGGTTCACAAGTGATTATCAGTGCTCAGGAGCTGTTATTATTAGCGGTAGGACAACAGTTGATCAATGAAACAAAACTGACCACAAACGTGTGTGTGTGCCCACAGCTGGACACGACAGAGAAGAGTGTTGAGGGAGGCTGAGTGAAGAATAGCAGAGAATAAGTGAAGATAAGATAAAACCGTATATTAAGAAATTAGGCCCTGAGGAATGTCAAATTTTGCAACACATTAGAAACAATTACAGAGAATGAAGAACTTTGAAAAAGCTAAGAGACTATAGTTGGCAACTATATTCCATCTTGCAGCAATATCAAGTTTCTAGGAGTCTAGGATTGTGATTTAAAGCAATTGACAATTGACTTCAGTCATTCAGAATATTGGTTCTAAATGCCTGTAGCCAAATATTACAATTATTACCCATGCAAGTACTTTCACTGATTTCAACCACCGAAAAAAATGAAGAATGAATGAGGGTATGTGAAAGGGATTACACTGTTACACACCTACTTCTGATCATACTTCAGCATTTCTGATGCGCTGCACTACAACTGGCTGAACATTAAGAATTAGAGGCCAAAAAATCAACATTTCAAATTCATTTTACTGGAGATTTACATGAACTTACCTGTCTATGAATACACACATAAAGATATATTAATACACATTTGAAGAACATGAGAAAGCCAAAGACCTGTGCTTATAAAAGTGGTCACAGATTTAGAGTACCTATATTTCCAGATACTCAAATTTCCATAATATAGGCCTGATTTTCTTTTTTTAAAGTTCCATGTAAAGAAAATATCAACTGAAATCAGTGTCTCATTAGATCAATCCTCACTGGGTAAAACAATTCAATCATTTTACATTCAGAGGACAAAACATACAGCTTTTGACCTGTAAGAAAAAATCAAAAATCTCTAGCAGTGTCCACAGGTTTGTAGTTCTTATTTTATCTAGAAAAAGCATGGAACAAGCAAGACACAGTGCATAGATCAAGAGAACTTGTGAATATGGTGTCCACAAAGACAAATTTCTCCTACCTGTCTTCTACCCATGTCAAATAGTCGGAACTCACATCCAGGAAATAGGGAAAAGGAAGAGGCCAGGTTGTCAGTAACCAGAAGAAAAAGAAAGAGATAGAAAGATTATTCCCTACCTAAGCATTAAGGGAGGTAAAGAAGAAATAGTTGAGAAAGTGAAAGGGACCTTGCAGGGCTATCTAACTTCGTCAGTATAAAAACTTCGTCGTACAAAAACAGCAAAGGTCGTTGTATTAGACACACTGTTGAGCAGAGCTTTGGCTCATCTGAATGCATTAAGTGAGCGCGCTAAGCAAATTGCAATTCAGGTCAGAGCACAACATGATGCACTCTATTTTATAGCTCTGTGTGACCTTACTGAATGAAGGTGTTGGCTTCTGGCTGATTAAGGTAGACACATCTACTTTAAACACAAGTCTAGGTAGTTTAGAGCATACTGTGACTGGATGTACTGAACAGTAAGCAAAATATATATTTTTTTCTACCTGACTGATTTCCAGGGATTTTTCTCACTAAGCATCAAGGCTGAAATCATTGTATTCTTTTTTTACTATGAACTGAGTTAATCTGTTAGAAAAATTGTGATCAAAAATATATTCAGCATAGTTCCCTCTTATACAGCACAATATTCAAGTCAGATGAATGGAAATGCCTAAATGAATCAGGCTTGCTTATTAAAATACTTCACTCAGTTAACAGGAACACATTACTTGATTTATTATAGTCCCATGGCACTTCGGGAGCCTACAAGTGCTGTGTTACAACATTTAACAAAAGATATACTAGTTAAATGAAGTACTTGTGAATAAATCAGCAGCTAGTTGTCTGAAGTGTCTAAGTATGAGCATAGTATTTGCCCAATAACTTTTTTTTCCTTTTGTTACAGTATGAAAGTGCATAATACATTTTAAAATCTTCAATTATGTTGCAAGTTGCAAAATTTGTCATTGGCATTATTAGCCTGACATTTATCCTTCTGTTCAAATAGCTCTGCTTAATAAAATGTCCATATCTTTTTTTCACTACATAGCTTTCCTATACACTTGAGGCTCGAAATGCATTTTAAATATTAACAAAGCTTTCATTAAAATGCAGAGACGGGGTGGGGATGCTAATAGAAAAGGTTTTACTCTGTCTCCTTCAGTTTTATGTGGAAGTATTAATCAAAACCTTCATTAATATTGCATGAATTCAGAGCCTTGGCACAACTGGAATGCACATTACTTCTTCTTTACATTACTTTTACTTTAGGGTACCCTATTTAACAAAAAATTAAGGAGTCTCAGGATTCTTATGCATGTATAGCAAGAGCTATATGGCAGTTAGACAAAACTCTTGCCAGGAAAACTTTTGGATTTACCAAAAGAAAAACTGAAATTCAGTAGGAATCACAAGGAGCATTTCCAAAAATATGCGATTGAGATGATGAATTCAGCTCTAGGAGAGACTTATTAACCAGTGCTCAAGATTTACAGTTAAGGTTTCCTTCTTTCCTTTCAAGAGTTTGGATGAAAAAATGTGCACTGTTCACAAATAGAAACATCCAGGAAACTGGGAGAAGTTAAACAGAATTGGCAACAGCACTGCTAAATACATAATTATGGAGGGAAACAACACAGTTTTTGTAGATTTAAGGCACAAATGACAGAAATTGTCACAGCATATGAGGGAAGGACCTTCCCTAGATACATACTGTTAAGGGACAAAAATGATAAGAAAGGAACAGTTTCATATTAGCAGGATATTACTAATATCCTGGTATCTGCTCTAATCTCGTGGGATCTGTGCTGTGTCACATATTCATACATGATGCAAAAAAGTTGACGAACAGCAGAGTGACAAAGTTTGCATATTGTACTAAATAATTCAAGGGAGTAAACATGAAAACTGATGACAAAGAGTTCAGATAGATCTCATGGTACTAGGTGACCGTGATACAATGGCAGATGCCATTCAGTGTTGATAAATGAGAAGTAAAGTGAATAGGAAAGAACAAATTTAACTAATAAATCATAATATGGGGTCCCAGATTTGCATGAATATCAAAACTTCAGAAGGCTTCAAAATGCAATTAATGAAATGCATAAAGAAATCTCCATGAATCTAGGTTCATTAACCACAGAGGCACTATCTTTGGCTCAGAAGTCTTTAAAATTTGTGCTGCTGGAAGATGTGAGGGTTTAGGAAGGGACTGCAATATTTTTCTGCCCTTCCTTAAGCATCCGCCATCAGTCTTCAACTGACAAAGTGTATTGAACTAGGGGACCTTCACAACCTGTTCATATATTCTCTGAAATACATTTGTTACAGCCAAAATTATTTAATGTTAAATACTACCATTATCTTTTTGTGATAATATTACACTGCAAAAACACTGAAACAATATGTACAAATACTCAAACTCTTCTTTCTCCCATTAACGCAACTCTGGTTGTTTGTCTGTTGTCCTGCCTCCTCTTCCATGCCTACAACTCTTGCATACCCATACAGAAACTTTACATATTGACAGTATTTTTTTATTGACAATATTAGTTCTACTAGATTGTCCAGCTCTAAATATGAAAAAAAAAGTTAGAAATTAATGGTTTTGAAAAAAAAAAATACAACCCAGAAAAGCAACATTCTGTGGGAATTCTGTTGCTGACTTCACTGAGATCAAAACTTCGCTTGTAGAATCAAAGAGGTAGATAAGAATTTCACTAAAAAGCTTTTTTGGAATCAAAGGAAGGACTGCCATGCACAGGAGATGACTTCAGATCAGGCTTTTAATTGGGAAAAAAATGCAGAGTGGACAATTTCTGTAAGATAAGTAGAATGCAGTAAAACACATGAAGTTGCACATATTTGTTTTTCAGTAAGACACATACGTGTATTTCTGGCTACGGTATTTTTAATTCCAAACAGCAACACAAAAATGAAAAGATAGATATGAAACCCAGAACTAATCTGTGAGCTCCAGTCAATTTTATGACTGCACTGAGAACCAAATGACAAAAGCAAGTGCATTAAATATATATTCATGGTTCACTTGTATGATATAGACTTAACATTATTTACTGTATGAATTCTCTAAACAATGTCTCCAGTTATTTTGCCTCTGCTAGAAACCCACTTGAGCATTTTCATTATATGTATTACACCCAATAAAGTTACAGGATTTTTTTTCATTTTAAGAGTCATCATATGGGAATACAGAGCTTTTCATTTTCAATGTTTTTATTTGCTTTTGGCAATTCTCTAAATATGTAAAGCACAAACCTGATCCATATTTACACTGGATGATGTAAGACAGCTGCTTAGCTCATGCTCTGAGTTTAAAAAAAAAAATTGCCTGTATTAGGCCTTTTTCAGGACCTTTAATAAGAATCAAGTTTACTTAGTTTGGGTTTGACTGCATTAATGTAGCACATGGATATTTTTCAGTTCAGAACGAGTTTATATTTGCCTACAAGACTACACTGTAAACATAATGATGGAATCGGATGCAGTCTCCATCCCACACAGCAAAAATGAAACTAACTTAATAGTGTTTTCTTTTGAAAACCCAAGCTATTATGTTAGCATGAACATGGTAATTAAGTGAAAACCTGGAAACTAGCAAAATCTTAGATGTATATAACTTGCCATACTTTACAAAAGATAAATGAAACTTTTGAACCCACCATCAGAACTACATTTTACAGTACTTGAAAAATATTAAATCTGTTTTGTAATTTCTGTAGTATAGCTGTCTGTCTTCTAAGGCAGATGTCCAAGGCGGTAAATTTGCAGGCAGCAGCTTTAAATTTTAGTGCAGGAACATACCCAAGTACTGTGTATGTTCAAAATGAAACTGAAAATGTCTTACAAAGCATGTTCTGCTGTGTAAAATTTGCAGAATTTGTCATTTGAGATTGTTTTTGTAATCCCCAAACCAGAGGTTACTCTAATTCAACATATACCTGATTGCCAATGTTTGGGGCTAGGGGAGTATATTGCAAGATGGGACATGACAGAAAAGCAGCTTAAATTTATCCTAATAAAGATTCACTCCAATTCTGTACATTCAGAATCAGAAGGGGCTTGAGGGGGTCTCCTGTCTGAAGAAATTACAAACCTTGTGGGGAATGATCAATGTCATACTCCAGTTCAAGCTCCTCTCTTTGCCCAACTATTTGGGAGCCCATTTCCTGGTGTCTTTCTAATTACACGTCAGAGCCCCCAGGGTAATGTGTATACCATCCATGCACTTAAAAGCACTTAGCCCTTCTGTGTTTAGTGACAGCCTAGCAGACAGAGAATTGAAGTAAAAAAAGAGATGTGAAACAGACAGATGCAATATTAGGACTTAGGAAAGATGTATTACACCCTAAAACACTGGTCATCTTTGTCTTCAGTCAGAATAAAAACACATGAAAGTGTATTCACATGGTAAATAAACGATGAACGCAACAAACACTAAGGCCAAGGAATATGAAGAGGCAAAGTTCTCACTAAATCCTATCGAAGTCCACATATATACAAAAACTGGTTGCAGATGCCAATGAAGAAGCCATGATACAGATGTCTGGTGCACAAAAGTCCATTCTGTAAATCCTGGGAAGCACAAAGTCTACGGTACTTAACTCCCCTTTTTTTCGAGTCAAAGTACAACAAGGAAATGTCTCCACTCCAGGCTGGACTGTTACCTCAGCCTGACGTCGATGATGTTGCTGACACTACTCAATACCTCCTTGCCTCCGATACTACCATGTAGGCACTAACATCATGCTGTAGTTCTACAAATTCTCCAGTTTCCTCTTATACTCTTACTCATATACAGTAGATGTCTTGCCCTGTGTTTCCATCCCGTAAATGGTGCAATCATATAGGTGCCCTTCTTTGCCAATTATCCAAGATTTTACTATACGTCACAACAGACTTAACAGGCAACAGCTAATTATTAGGCCAGATAGTTCAGGCAATCAACTCAGTTCCTTAGAAATAATAAGAAAGGAAGAAAAAAAAAACCAGTGTCTATTGAGGTGTTAAGCTGCACAGAAATTGTAGACAGGACAAGAATAGGATTGATTAGAAGCTATGATATGTTCATGAATCCTGCAGGGAATCTCTGGTATGCACAATGCATCTTTAACGCAAATCAATATCGATAGCCTGACAATGGCCCTTGAGAAGGGAAGTGCAATCAAGCTGCTGCTCCGAAAGACAGAGCCAGTCCAGCAGCGAGCACACAGGTTCTCTGCTCCCAGCATCAACAGGAGTGAAGACTTCGTCTGATAATTACAGCCATTTGAATGATTTTCCCTGTTAAGTAGGCTGTGAAATTCAGGAAGATATTCTGGGTTTTGCCTTATAATGGCACAATTACTCATTGTTAGAGCACAGTAGCACCATTGTGGGGAGCCGCTAGCAAACATCAGCCTCACAGGCTGCAGATGACGTATAATTTGAACAGAGGTTGCAAAGTTTTCCCTATATCAGCTCAGCAACTTCAAAAACCTACTTGCATAATCATGAAATCTTGCAGCAACTTTTTTAAAGAGAGGAGTTACAAAATGAATGCATATACACACCTCCCAAACCCCCAGATGTTATTTTCAGGTGCTCAGCTGTAATTGTATAGGCTCTGTTCACTAAAAAACAGTAGGTGGGCAGTCATTTTTACAACATTTACTCATTTATTTCTCAACACAGTGTCTAGAGTTATACTTCCTTCTATGAAAAATATTCTACAGTCTCACTAAATCTCTCCATAACATATGGTCCTAATCCTACTGGTTTTTGAAACAAAATGGGTTGTAGGGGAAAGAAGATATATTCAGTGAATAGTTGCAAAGGAAGATATCCTTGAAAAAAGTCAGTGAACTTCTAAAACATAGTTTGCAGTCCACTTTAATTCAGGACCTTGAGTTAAATGTAGATTTTAAAAATAGATTGAACTAATTTCTTCTATCCCCTGTTCTCTGTAAACTCAAATGCAATTGAAGTTGCAGAAATTAAAATTGAAGGAAGAAAAGAAAAGCATACTGCTACCCTAATAATGACATATCTGCCTCAGAACATTGATTTTCAAAGGTATTGTACTGGCATTTTAAATACCACTAATTATATACAGGCACACTGTTGGCAACAAGCTCTGCTCCTGCAGACCAAGTGCATAAGGGGATGAGAGGGCTTTCACCAGCTTTTGCAAGAGATGGTCATAGTGACTGGCTGACTCCATCCTTTTGTCTCCCAGCTTTAATAAGTGTGGTAGGGACAAAAGTCAAGAGGGGCACCTCTGAGATCACTTCAGACACATCCAGCTTGGATAGTTCCAATGAACTGCTTGTGCCCAGGTTCTTACACCATGAAGAGCCACCTGAAGAGAGATATGATCCCCAAAGCAGCTGAAATGAGCAGAAAGCTTTCCAAGATTGCACTGTGCATGATTTCTGCACACCTGTGATGGTGTACCTCCCCTCCACCCCTGCTTAAGCACAGCATCCAGCCTCAGCAGATAACCACCACCGGCAGTTGTGATTGGATGTGTCTGGTTGTGATGGCTGCATCCTGGATTCGGGGCAGACAGAAGACAAGGACTAATTTGAGCAGTGCACCTCCCCACCCCACACCGTGCTGGCCAAATTTGGAAGAAAGTCTGACTCAAGCCAAATTTGGAAGAAAGTAACATCTTTATGCAAATACATCCATAAGTCAATCATCTTACCCCATAAACAGTGAGCAGCCCAAGAGCCCTTTGAGCATTCCTGACACAACAGTGGGCTGCACGCTGGGACCTCCTCTTGGACAGGGACACATCCCAAGGTTACTTCTGGAGATTGAGAGGACCCTTATCGCTACAGATAGTCAGTAAGCAGACTAGGAAAGTAACAGCATGCTAATGTGCTGTAATTGTGCTTTGTGATCACACTTTATAATCTGACCAAAGTAGCATAAAGGATTCACGTAACGCATATAAGCCTTTAGACACAAACCATTGACCTAGTGTGGGACTAGGTGTGGGTTCAGCCGCACCTAGGCTCCTTACCTTTTCAGTTCAAGGAGTTTAGAAAGCAAGGGGGTCCACTCTGAACCTTGTGACTCAATGGGAGGGTTTCCTTGATGTAACGTCACCTTAACCCTGTTCCTTATGCATTCTCTATGTAGTAACGTAATGCCTTACATTTAGTGTCTTTGAGTAGTATAAAGCATCTTTTATGTAGTGTGTAATAAAGTGTATCTTCCAATTATAATCAGGTGTACCTTGCCATCATCAAAGCTTTGTTAAGTTGCATAAGCTTTGTTAAATCCTTACTTTGCATCAATAAATCGTATCGCTGCTTCTCTTTTCCGAGTGAAGTTCATATCATTTCCACCTGTGACAACACTATGCTTCTTCAGGGGGTAAACATGCACGGGGAGAGCAAAGTCATGTATTACCCCAAAGGGTAAAACTCATTCCATGCGTTCTTCAAGACTAGGAGCTACAGGTTCCCTTTGGTCTTTCGGACATACGTCACACCAACTTTCATTTGGTAAGGCAGCTGAAGATGTTCAGTGATGGTGAGTTAGATGCTCAAATTCACAGGAAATAGTTTTCCTATTAGAAAGCACATTTATCTTTAAGCAGATACTTATTTCTATGGTGAAAAACACCCAGACAACTAACCAAGAAATCATAAATTAATATATAATGTTTAAAATTCTCATGGATAAATCATCCTTAGAGCTTAATTGACCATACAGTTCTGAACCTTCTGTTAAATGGATGAAATATGTGCACTGCTGTAAAAATGCCTTAAATGTTACTACAACTGCACCTAAACTTAGAAGCTTAAATCTTTAATTGGCCATATAAATAATGCTTTCATCTTCCAAGATGCTCAAGACTCTTAACTCCCATTAACTTTGTAAATTTAGATTTCTAACCCATACCAGGCAAAAAATAAACAAAAAAACCTCTCAACCTCTCGATGCTTCTAGTGTTTTCATCAAGTATACTTTTAGTGTTGGATGATATTTCCCTCTCCAAGGAACAATTATGTAAATAAAATTAACATATGTATTTATTTACGTTACACACATAACAGCTAAAATCACTTTTGATTGTTTCATCTCACAAACATTTTGATTTTTTCCTTTTTTAATTACTGATTTGTTAATTATACAAATATCCTGCCATAAGAAAAAACAAGAACTTTGGGTATGTGGGCTTTTTTTATTTAGTGTGTATTCTGCCATACTATTTTTAAAGTAGCTTGAAGGGTCATATATGAAAATTTACACCTAAAGGGAGCCTAACATATCTTAGTGTTTTCAAGAAGCTTTTGTGAATTTTCTGCAGATAATTTAGTCTTGTTGCAACAAAGAAAATGAAATGAAACATTCCAGCAAAAAGTATATATGTACTTGTTTGTGAAGAAGAATTCTATCATGTCTAAAGGAAGATAAAAACAGCTTACAGCAAGGAAGACCTATCACAAAGAATAACTCAAGCCAACAGAATAATCAATCCAATATTCCACAGATATACAGCTCTCAGTCTAACGAATCTACTAACGCTGAAACATCAGGGACAAAATTTGAAGAGCAAACATTAATGAACACCATGTGACTGAAAAAATGAATCTGAAACACAACAGAAATGACCAGTGATATCCAATCGTGACCAGAGACCACAGCATAACATAAGATAAGAACATAAGATAAAACAATCTCCTTCTCATAAATCTGTTGTCAGGACCCATGGTAGTTCTAATGAACTGCTCCATCTAAGCCTAAAACCAAAAATAAATGGCAAGAGAGACTCTTCTAATTCCCCATCCAAGTCACTTGGCTCATTACACACACATTATAGTGATAGAAGTCAGGTAAGTGACTCATTCAGAAGAACAAGAAAAAAAATACAATTTGATAGCTTCCTTGAGCATATCTATCTATCAGTATGTTAGGGAGGGGCAAAAAGAAGGAAAAAACTGATGACACAGAAGTACTGAGTCAAGAAGGTAAGGACAGAAGTGCTGGAGGTTAAGAAGAAAAGAGAAACCAAAAAGTAAAATGGCTCCCTGTAAAGTTATTAATCAGAGAAGTTAAACCCCAGGCACAATTTCCTATGACTGTCTCAGGCATAATCTATTCCTTATAGCTATAAGAAATACTGTGATGGCAAAGCTCTGAATACCTACTCCTCTAATTTACCATCAGCACTTGAAAAGAGAGGAGATGGGGTGACTTTCCATTCAAACAGGGGTCAGCAGAAAGAATAGGAATAAAAACAAAAAGAGAGCCCAATAATATGTGCTGCTGCCCACAAGCAACAGGTGAGCCTTTTGCAGAGCTGCAGCAAGCAATCCCTCCCAGCAACTTAGGCACCCTCTGAATTAGAGATTTCTGAAAGACATATGATCTCCAGTAGAGAAGAGCCTCAAGGCTTTAGAAAGATGGAAATATCTGGAGTCAAAATTCCACCTCCCCTTCGGGGCATTTGAGATTTCTGAGCATCCTGTATTTGATGCTGGGCAATCTATTTTCTCACAGATGGCTCTACAGCCTATGGTTTTATAGGCAAACTGTAGGCCACCAGTCTGTGTGCCTTCACCCACACGTATGTATGTGTGCATACACAGTGATGAACATCTGTATGATCTTAAAATGAAGCAGTGTTTGCTGAAAATTTCTCATCTCTCCCCGGTCTTCCTAGTGCTCTGTGATTTGAAAGAGGTGCAATTTAAAGGCTCGGTAACTATTTCTATGTAAATAAGATACACACACACACAAAAAAGTTATTCTAGTCTTAAATTAGAAGCAGGAACTGCACTGAGAATTCTTTTCATTTGTTGAATTACAGGGAGAAGTCTGAGGGTAGCTGCAATAAAAGACTAAAAATAAATATTTCTTTTAGACTAGTTTTTCAGCTTATTACGAAGTCACTAGTAAAAGCTGGATGTTGATCTTTTAACCGTGCAAAACTGTAACAGGGAGCAGAAAAATTATCTGTATCCTGCTTTTGGTATTTCACACTTACTAGGTGTTCTTGGAACCTTTGGATGGCAAAAACAAAGCAAAAGAAACATGGAAAGCTGGCACAGGAAGCAGCCTTATCCCTCCCCTTCCCACACTTCTCCCAAAACAGCTTTTCTTTCTCAAAACTCTTCTGTTCCCACATTAACAGGGGCACAGGAAAGCAAATGTCCTTGTTGATGTATCATCCAATGATATCAGAAACTAAAACAAGAGAGGAACAGAGAGAAGCCTTGCCATTCCACACTGTGATTAAAGGGCTCCTCCCTTAACACCCTAATTATGTCTCTAATGTGCACCAGTTCTCAGTCTAAAACTCACTTTTAAGTGGTGTTCATCCAGACCAGTCAAATCCCGTACATGAGCCATGTGGAGAAATGCACCAGCCAGCTTTGTATTTCCAAGTTCAAACATTGGCCTTTCTGCTACTACAGAAATAGTCAGTAGAGAATACCAGCTAGTCATAAATCTGTCTCCTTCAAATACGCAGTAGGGGATGGGACATATCCCACAAGAGTGACTTGAAATAACAACTACACAGGAAAGAAGGCAGGGAACTGCGTGGCAGCCCTGAGGCACTTCACAACACTGTGTACCAAGATTGCTGCATCAAACACATCGCATTTTTAAAATGTGTCATGATTCTTCTTTTTCTGCTGTGCTGAAAGAGATATGATTATTTCCCCTTTCAGCAAAGGCACAGAAGAAAAAATTAATAACCATTTCTCAACCTGGTTCTTGAATTGTTTTTGCTGCTTCTAATTTCCTGCCAAAGAGTGTAGTCAGTTAGCAAGGTGACATTTGCAGAAGCTCCTTACAGATTGATTGGCTCAACTCCTGGGGAGCTGAGAGAATTCTTATAAAGAATGACCTTGATTCATTATCAAGTCAGACCTGCTGATACTGCCACATGCCAGAAAAGCCCACCAGCTCCCCGCTAGATGCTCAGAGAAGGCCACTGCTGGATGCAGATCACAAGCACAACAGCAAACAATGGGCTGTGTGATCTGCAGAGTTCCTGATAACCCTCTGGTGAAAAGTCAGGTCATGGTGCTTTATACTCAATACAAGACGTGAAAGTAGAAAAGCAAACTTTCCTTGGAAAACATCCTGCACAGTAACAAAGAGTTACTTGGAGGGCAGTAGTGACCTTAAGCAGCAAACATGCAAATCCTTTCCTTCTGTGAGCATCCTCAGGCTCTCCTCGCCTTTCCACCCTGTTTCACCATCCTTTCAGCCTTTCCCTTGGAATTTGCTGTACTCTTGGCTGTATTGGGTTTACGTGGTAAAGGTTTGGTAGCAGGGGTCCACAGGGGTGGCTTCTGTGAGAAGATTCCAGAAGCTGCCCCATGTCAGATAAGAGCCAGCTCCAGCCGGCTCCAAAAGGGACCCGCCGCTGGCCAGACCTGAGCCGTGAGCGACGCTGGTTGTGCCTCTGTGAGAGCAGATTTAAGAAAGGGAAAAAACTGCTGCGCAACAGCAGCTGGGAGAGAGAGGAGTGAGGAACAGCCCTGCAGACACCAAGGTCAGTGCAAAAGGAGGGGGAGGAGGTGCTCCAGGTGCCAGAGCAGGAGTTCCCCTGTGGCCCATGGTGAGGACCATGATGGAGCAGGCTGTCCCCCTGCAGCCCATGGTGTACCATGGTGGAGCAGATCTCCACACTGCAGCCCGTGCAGGAGCCCACGGTGGAGCAGGTGGATCTGGCCTGAAGGAGGCTGCAGCCCATGGAGAGCCCCCGCAGGAGCAGGCTCCGGGCCGGACCTGTAGCCCGTGGAGAGGAGCCCACGCAGGAGCGGGTGAGCCGGTGGGAGCTGCCACCCGTGGGGGACCCATGCTGGAGCAGTTTGCTCCTGAAGGATGGACCCCGTGGTACGGACCCATGTTGGAGCAGCTCTTGAAGAGCTGCAGCCTGTGGGAAGCCCACACAGGACCCGTTCGGGAAGGATGGCATCCCATGGGAGGGACCCCATGCAGGAGCAGGGGAAGAGAGAACGACCATGAAGGAGCAGCAGAGACGCAGCGATATGGACTGACCGCAGTCCCCATTCCCGTTCCCCTGCGCCACTCGGGGGGAGGAGGTAGAAGAGGGTGGAAGGGAGGAAGGTGTTTTTAGTTTGCTTTTAGTTTCTCACTGCTCTAGCCTGCTAGTGATAGTAATAGATTATATTAATCTCCCTATGTTGAGTCTGTTTTGCCTGTGATGATAATTAGTGAGCAACCTTCTTGTCCTTATCTCAACCCTTCAGCCCTTGTCCATTGTATTTTCTCCCCCTGTTCCTTTGAGGAGGGGGAGTGAGAGAGCGGTTTTGTGGTGGAGTTTGGCTGCTCAGCAGGGTAAAACCACCACACTGGCTTAGCTCAAACTTTCGAACGCTGACGCGTCTAATCTTCCATCCTTCCAAACCAAGCAGCTTGCAACAGGTGCAAATGCCAAACCTGCGTTTCCACAGAGCAAGTTATTGATCTGAATAAAAACATCTAAAACAGATTAATAATTTTGCTATGCTACCAACATAGGCAAATTGTATTTTAATATTTCTCAGTACAAAGCAGAGTGCCTGGACTCCAAACCTTTTAAGTGGCTCTGGACATACAGCAAATTTTTGTTTTCTTTTACTTCTTTGGCTTGAAAAAAACACCTCAGCAAAAGATGAGATGTGTTGGCTTATTTTTTTCCATTTGTCCCTTCATAAACATTGCTGTAACACAGACCTCCTGAACTAGATAGCACAACATAGCTTTGATAATAAAATGATCCCTTCGGGAGTTGCAAGCTATATAGACAAAATCCATTGCATTTCTAAATTGTTTGAAGCCTTTCTGAACCAATAATGCTATCATTGAAGAATTTGCTTGATTACTTTGAAGTGAAACACAAAATTGACTGAAGCTTAACTATAGTCCTTGATTTAATCTAATCAAATTTAATCATGGCACAGGAACTGAAGCTCATGTTTTTGTGATGTGCTCCACAATACCTTTCATACTAGTGTGTTCTAAGCAAACCAGTCATGGTTAAGGCTCCATGTATGACTTCTCAGTGCTCCCAAACATTAGGTAGAAGCATTGCTTCAGGGGTAACGCAGGGAGCTTGCAAAACTTGATCTTTTCAGATATTTGGAGGAGGAAGGATATTGATAGATTTTGGAACTAAACTGTGAACTTGGCTAGCTAATATCTCCATATACCTTTCACAGTTTTGAACTACCTTCTATGGCAGTGTCTCCCTCTGTATATTTGTAGAGGGAGATTACTAGTTAACATACACGTGTGAAATAGCTGTCTAAAATTGACAGGTTTTAATAAAACAGCGATAAGGTCATCATTCCAGCAAGCAAGTAGAATGTCAGCTTTTTCACTGCTTATGAGACACACAGATTTTGTTTAAGATATATTTTTTAAATTTTTGTACTTATTTATAGAAAAGGAGTACAAAAATTCCATCAAAAGTTTATGGATACCTATTAATCCACAGTATCCCACTTGCAATGATTTCCTATCAAGTAACACTTGAATCAAAGGAAAATCCTTTTTGCTCTCGGGTTAAGATTTATGAAACTGGAGAGACCAGTTTTAACTCTCACCAAGAGAGGGCAGTGAAATATCTGTGATTATTAGAAGATCCCACACAAGAGCCATATACCTTTATAGCAAGCATGACAGCAAAAAAATCTCTGCAGACATTTAATTTTAAAATCTGTGGAGCATTCAATTGATGTAGTATTATTTTTAACTAACATCCTCCCACCCCTGAGTAACTGTACTGTTGTGCTTGGAACTGGAAAAAATAGAGATTATGAATAAAACTAAGAATCCCTATGAAATATTTTTTCCTATATTTTGTCTTGTACAGAAAGATGTTTGGGTTTATATTAAGCAGGATTTAAGAAAGATCACACTGATGATACAACCTGGCCAATTTGTCACATGATTATATATTTGTACTTGGTGTGCCGCCTTTGAAAAGATATGGTAAAAGATAAATAACAAAATAAGGAGAGAGGAAAATACACTTCGTTTTATCAATGTTCTTTGAAGGTTTAGAGTGGCTTGAAATTTTTTTTTTTTTAAAGTGAGTTTAATTATACCAGACACTTCTGTATGGGCATTTCCTCTCTTTTTAAGGCAAATGGAAAGAATAACAAAATAAAATAATGAGGAAAAACATTCTTTAACAAGGTGTCATAACGTTCTGCATTTTCTTTATTGATGTTTTCATTTTCCCCTATAGAAATGATTTGCCTCAATATGTTAAAGTGGCACAACAAATTAGAAAACAGCTTCTAATGACTAATGGACTGACAATGTGGATGTTACAAAGCTGTTAGAAAAGAGTCTAATAAAACTTAGAAGTCATAAATAACTGGAACCAAAAAGATTATTATTTATAAAAGAGTTTGGAGGAAGTGATCTTTAATAAATGGGGATATGATGTTATAAAACCAAGATCAGAATTTCTTATTAAGTTTCCTATCACGCTTGTACTTATCTCCCCAAAATAAAAAAAGCAGCATGAAGACCTTTGCCATGAAACGAGTTTGATGTGAAATTCACTTCCCTTTGGACAGAACAGAATTGCTTCAATACATAGGGATGCTAAAAACGTTTGTATTCAGTGTATCACTCCCTGTTTAATGCAATCTCTTGGAGGTGTACAGTCACAAAGTGACAAAGATTGTATCCTCATGTGGGAAGATATCCATCACTTAGGTGGTCTTGTCAAGTTTGCCTTCCTGCAGACATAAGTGGCAAAGCTAAAAGCAAGCAGGGTGTCAGGTCTTCAACAACAAAGTTAGTAGCAAGAGAGGACAATAACTTCCATACTATTCAGAGTACAAAAAGCTCTATGGCCAAACAGAAATCAATTTAACTATCCACAATCAGGCATATCAAGAGACTCATTATAACTTTACTGTAGACCAAACTAGCTGTGAATTACTGTAGTATTTAAAAGTTATTTCAAAAAGTAATTTGTGATCAAATAGGTTGCAAAATTTTGGGGAAACACAGTTTACCTTAGTCCATACTTACGAAAAGGCTGTACTATAAAATCTTTCTGCAAGCAACCAGACAAGCTGACTATCAAAGTACTGTAGATTGGGCTTCTGGATAAAATATTTCTGTATATCATTACCACTGTAGAACAGAAAGCTGACCTTATCTGTTCCTTCTTATACAACTGACTTGCAGAGATAAACATCTACTCATGTTGCACCTCTTTTTTTTTTTTTTTTTTTTTGTTGCAACACTATTCTGGATTAAATTCTGTGGAAACAGACCTATTGACCAGCATCACTAACTAAAATTCAGTATGTGAACAAAACTTCTATGACAGCAAATTTGAGCATCAATCTAATTCAACTCTTGGACATAACACTTCTTGAGCAGGTTTTTCCACTGTGAACCTTTCATGCTTTTTACACCATCACCTATACCCTCTCAGTAAAGCATGAACATTCCCAAACATTATTCTTTACTAACGCAACATTACCGTGGAGCTTGCAACCTTGCTGTGCAGCACATTGCAAAACAAAGCATGCTCATTCAGTCTCCACCTTCAGAAGCAGAACTTGTAATTTGAGGAAGAAGCTGAATGAAGCAGCAGGAAAAATATGTGCCTAGCAGCAGACCTGGATGGCTGGTATGGGGATTGGCCAGGCAAGGTGGTTACTGCAGGTCAAAGATGAAAAAGGAAGTTGAAGATAACTCTTAATGAAGACATGAGTGAGACAAGAAAAAAGAGTTTATAAAAATGTTTAATTGCTGTAGCATGAGTGGGACTGATACCCCCTTTTAGAAATTAATAAATATTTTAACAAAATTGCATTAACTGCTACAGTTCCAGTGACTGATGACCATGGTTTAATCATGGATATATGCTGTTTATTTAGACCCTAGCTAAAATATTTATTTTCTTACTTTGTATGTTGATATGTCAAATACTTGTCTCAAGTAATATAATGAACAGCTTAAAATAAACTAAGGAAATCTTAGACTTGCATATTCAATGGGGAAATCACAGATTCTATCAGTAGTTAATAAATGCAGAGCTAAGAGGACTGCAGTACTAATTCAGAATATTAATTCTTAGTGTACTACAACATCCTAGACCCAAACTGATGCAAAACACCAGAACAGAAGCTTTAAAATATAACTACATTATTTTTAAAAACAATCAAGTTTTAATGAAAAATCAGCACAGGTGTATACAAACTGCACATTTCATGAAAATGTTCATAAAAAACACTAATGCTCATTATTAACACAATCCATTAAAATGTATACTTTGAATCAGATTTTTATGGGTTATGATATAAATACAATAACTATTATAAAAGTGCATTTTTCAAAACAAACAAAAAACAAAACCATATGCCACAAAATGACCATATCCAGCATTTCAGACTAATAGGTTTATGACTAGGATGAGATGCAGAAACAGCCAGGTTCAGTATGGGTCAGGAGAATGCAGTGAAGGTGTGACTAGATCTGAGCTCCAAGGAACACAATGAGGAAGCAAAGATGAGGTGGAAGAAGCATAAAGAGTCAAAGAAAGACGCAGATAAATGCTAAAGATAATACATATAAAAGGTAGCATGATTATTACAGGAGAGCCAGGTGTGGGAGTAATAGAGAACAGGTAACTAGCAATATTTGCAAGGACTCTGGGATCACTCGTGAAAGAGTGAATAGCCTGAATTTCTGCTTCAGAGGTTAGGGCTCATTAACACTGCTTGCCCAGCCATAGCCACAACCATTATTTCTTGCTCTAGCCATATCCCGGCTCCTAATTTGTCTTCAAGAGACATTTGGACAATGTCTTCCTTAATACGCCTTAGCTTTTGGTTTGCCTAAAGTGGTCAGGCAGTTGGACTAGATGATGTCTAAATGTCTCTTCCAACTGAACTATTTATTCTGTTCTAGATCTCTGGTTTTACTTTGGCTCCTCGCTCCATCTCTCCTAGATGGAACTGTTGGATAACTCCATTAAAAAACAAGGGGTTTCATTTATTTATTTATTTATTTATTTATTTTAAGGGAGGCATCATTTCCTGTAGCACAAAATGCACTTTTCTCTTTATATACCTTTCTGCTGTCTGCAAATATGTACTCGTTATAGCAAGTTGTCAGTTTGATATCAACATTCATTTATTATCATCAGTTTCAATATATTTCAGTGCATTTTTTTTTAAGCTGTCATAAAATTGTTTATATGTACGACTGAAATTAACTTTAATTTGAGCTCAAATTTCAATCAAAACTCTTCTGCAATGTACCCCTTTCTATCCTTTCCTGTTTATACAAGAAACATATTCTCCCCACTGCTGTACTTCAAATAGAAATGGCCATAAGTTTCACAGGTTTTGAGGAACTGAGAGAAGTAGGACTGGAAGTAAGCCTGAGATTATTTTCTAACACAGCTCCCAGAGCTGCTAGACATACGTTGCAGAATTCCTTAAAACATAATATTCCCTCCCCAAAAAACTTTATTTTTCAGAAGAAGAGGTTATATCAAGTTAAGTTCATTCTGCTTACTGGGATGAAAATGTGAAGTACTTGAGACAATACATACCACTCTTTCTCTTCTCTGTGCATTTTTAAGCAGGAATACACCATGACAAGAGAATTTATTATTAATTTTTATTGTATCTTACCCTTTGGTTAAGGTATTATAACTTCAGAACAGGCAAAAACCTAAGCACTGTAATTTTAAGGCTGAATCATAAAAATCATTCAACACTATGAAAGAACTATAAATATTACGAAGTCATTGAAAGCTTCATAATCCTCATCTTTATCACTGGACAAGAACTCAAAAGGTGCAAGGAGGCGGCCCCTTCCAATTAAGCAGAATTAGCTTTTTTTTCCTCTGGAAATTACGTTTAGGATTCTTTTAACTGCAGGAATAAGGGAAACATATTTAATATTTCCCACATTTAATATGGGAAACATATCTCAGCATTGCCATAAGTGCAATGTTGAGACAAAACAAAATATCACTTCTAATTCTGAAGTTCTTCTGGTTGATAAGAAAAAGTAATTCGAAACTTCTACTTTACAAATGATGATTTATGCATGGTAAACTCTGCCATATTTTCAAATATATGAGCTGGAAACTAATATGCAATATAAACAATGATACATTATCTAAGTTGACATCACTGGGATGCTTCTCTTTGTCGCCATTAGTTTCTTATCTGTCTTAAAAACAACACAAAAAACAGGTTTACTGCACTTTCAGCTATGTTGTGCTAACAACAGTGGAAAACAATTTCCACAGTTAGACACATCATTTCTCTTCCTCTTTAGGTAACCACTGCACTCACACACATTTTCTTGCCCAGCCCAAATGGGAGACTCCTCATTAACATGAACAGTTCTCCCTGGTGGGCACCACGCTCCTCTTGCCAGGGGACAGCTAACCTTTGACTCTCTGCGAATGTATCTCTTTCTGACACTTGCCTATAGATAACTGCGTCCTACTGATGAATTTGGGAACCTTTAGCAGGTTCATCTATGTTTACACATTCCTGCCCACTGTAAATCTGCTCCCGAGTCTGTGGAGACTGAGGGTGGTAAATATTACATAGATATACAGAGGGTGCTCTCAGCACAAATCCACACACCCTGCATTTTCATTGAGTTCAATCACCAGTTTCCCAATCAGCTTATGACTTGGGTAGCTCCTCTAGATCCCACAGCCTGTGGACGGGGGACTAAAGGCACTAAATGTTTGCTGTTGGGTTCTCCCTGGTTTAGAAGAAAGTGACACCAAATACTCTGTGTCCACAGAGGCAAAGGCCATTGGGCTTACCAGGACCGTTTACCCCACTGCAGGAGACTACTACTGATTACTGTCAATAAAATATCATTCAGCATCAAGCTCAGTAACATAGTCTTTCCACAAACAAACTAGCCAAAAAACAAAACAAAAAACAAAACAAAACAACTTGCTTTCATCTCTGCTACAAACATTCAGCATCTAATAAGACATGCTTTCACATTTTCCTATAAATAGGTTAGCTTGAAACAAAGCAATCTCACTGTGAAGGAAGAGAGATCTGCCTACTTTAAAACTTGTACCAGCAAAGTTTTGATCAATATGAGCCTCCCAGACCTTTCAGACATACCACAGAGGCTCATCAGCCTGTTAGACAATATAGCCTTCAAGTAAAAACCCCTCACAAAAATGTGCAAATTAGCAATAGCTCAGTACTGTGGGGAGACATGGTTCTGTCTTGGCAGGACACAGCAGGCCATCCTAATTGTGTCAATCTCAGCTCATGGTTTTTGGAAACAAAACAAAACAAAACAAAAATTTATCAAATCAAGTGAAATCTCTGTAGACCCACTTCCACACATTATGGCCTATAATCTGTGTCATAACCCTTACACATCCCAGCCTTCCGCTGAGTGAGTATTGAGCTCTTAATTTGGAGAACTGAACCCTTAAAAGCTAAAGCTAAATGACCCATTTCCCACTACCGTCTCTTTGTGTCTCCTGTTAAAAGAACTAGCTCAATTTTTTTTTACCTTCCGTCTCTCCTGTCTACATGGTTTTCCAATTACTATTCATTTTTTTACTAGAATACCCAGTTTAAATCCAGATTTGGACGGAAATATTTAACTGGATGAAGATGTAGTTATCTCCCTTTTCACATGATGAATCAAATACAACATCCCACCTTTTGGACTACTGCAGGATTAAACATACTTACTACTGCTTCTTACTCTTGGAAAACATATCACAGAATATCCTGAGTTGGAAGGGACCCACAAGGATCACTGAGTCCAACTCCTGGCTCCACAAAGGACCATCCAAAAATCAGACCATGTGTCTGAGAGCGTTGTTCAAATGCTTCTTGAACTCCAGCAGAGTCAGTGCCGTGACCACTTCCCTGGGGAGCCTGTTCCACTGCCCCACCACCCTTTCACTGAGGAACCTTTTCCTAATATCCAGCCTGAACCTCCCTGTCACAGCTTCATGCCATTCCCTTGGGTCCTATCACTGTTCACCAGAGAGAAGAGATCAACGCCTGCCCCTCTGCTCCCCCTTGTGAGGAAGCTGTAGGCCATGATGAGGTCTCCCCTCAGTCTCCCCTTCTCTAGACTGAATAATTCAAGTGACCTCAGCCGCTCCTCATACATCTTTTGTCCTCTAGATCCTTCACTATCTTCATAGCCCTCCTTTGGAAGCTCTCTAATGGTTTTATGTCCTTCTTACATTGTGGCGCCCCAAACTGCACACTGTACTTGAGGTGAGGCTGCACCAGCGCAGAGTAGAGTGGGACAATCACTTCCCTTGACCAGCTAGCAATGCCATGCTGGATGCAACCCAGGATACAGCTGGTCATTTTGGCTGCCAGGGCACACTGCTGACTCATATTCAACTTGCTATCAACCAGAACCTCCAGATCCCTTCCTGCAGGGCTGCTCTCCAGCCTCTCATCCCCCAGTCTGTACGTATAGCCAGGGTTGCCCCTTCCCAGATGCAGAATCTGGCACTTGCTTGTGTGAAACTTCATATTGTTGGTGACAGCCCAGCAATTTGTCAAGGTCTCTCTGCAAGGCCTCTCTACTCTCAACAGGCTCAACAGCACCTCCCAATTTAGTGTAATCCGCAAACTTACTCAATACACTTCAAGTCCTGCATCCAAGTCATTTATGAAAACATTGAAGAGGACTGGCCCTAAAATGGCACTCTGCAGAGCCCCACTAATCACTGGCCACCAAGCTGATGTAACCCCATTTACTATAACACTTAACTACAAACATTTACTATAGCTCAAGCTGTCAGCCAATTGTTCACCCATTGTATTGCAGTTTTACCTAGCCATATGCTAGACAGTTTGTCCCGAAGGATGCTGTGAGAAACCATATCGAAAGCTTTACTGAAATCCAAAAAAATTACATCAACTGGCTTCCCTTGGTCAACTAGGTGGGTGACCTTGCCATAAATGGAAATTAAGTTTGTTAAGCAGGACCTTCCAGTTGTGAACCTGTGTTGGCTGTGACCAATGACAGCATTGTCTTTCAGGTGTTTTTCAATAACTCCCACAACAATCTTCTCCATAATTCTACCAGGCACTGAAGTGAGACTGACAGGCCTGTAATTACCAGGGTCTTCTTTATTGCCATTCTTGAAAATAGGAACAACGTTTGCCACCTTCCAGTCTACTGAGACCTCTCCAGATTCCCAAGACCATTGAAAAATAATTGAGAGGTCTTGCAATGACATCAGCCAGCTCTTTGAGTACCCTGGGACGAACTCCATCAGGTCCCATAGACTTGTATGCATCCAGGTGGAGCAGCAAGTCCCACACAAGTTTGGGGTTGGCTGGGAGCGTGTTCCATTTAATAGTATTCATGAAATTAATTCATTTTCATCAGGTGATAGCTTTGGTCAAAAACAAATCAACTCTAATGAGCAAAAGACAAACACTGAAAGCTCTAATTCTGAAATTTACTCATATTTCATTAAGAATCTCCACCTTGAAACAAATAATTTCAGGTTGAGCTGAGTGCTTTATCCTAGTAATTTCAAGGATGATGAACAATGCTCTTGAAGCAGCACCCACTGAGTACTCCCTTAAAGGTGAGAAGTTCCTAATGGGATTTCCAAAATCACATAGTAGCATTACTGCCTGAGACGTCAATGAAGTGTTAAGTTCATTCTTAAATCATGCACAGTTCCTTCTGATATTATTTAAAATGTCACTTTGGAGGCACCTCAAATTTCCCAAGCTCTTCAGATCTCTAAAGTCAGTAAGAAAGCCAATGTGCTCGGCTGAAGTATTTAAGCATAAATGTCCCCTGCAACTTGCCAGTCAGTTCTGCAGATCCATGGTCATTGGGAGGCTCTCACAGCTACTTACACAGCAGAAAATGCCATATAACCATAGCAAAGGTATTTAAAAAGTTGCCCAACCAATCATACTGAAAACTGTAATGGCTTACCAATTACAGACGTCGAGTTTGGAAAAACAATCTCGTGGTCTGATCAGCCTGTGGCCAACTGTAACCAGTGCAAGAGGAAAAGAGGAACCCAAAAATGGAGGAAAAGTGTCTTCCATTTGATTTGTAATGGATACAAATCAAGTTGCACACACTACATTAAACTGACCAATCTTTCAGTCCGAATTGCCTTTCCCACTCTAGTGATTTAAAAAAACTCACAACAGGAGAAACTCACAGAATTTCTTAGCACAAAAGAAAAAAAAAAAAACTCTATTGCTAAAAATAAATGAGTGAAGTTCTGTGGCAGTCTGTACTCTTACACCCATGCTGAAGCACGGAATAATTATGTGGTTAGGCACTTACCTAACTGCATTAATGGGAAACAGGAGTTACTGATACAATTTGAAGCTTTTTTTTAATTATTTTTATTTTTTGATGGCTGATCTTTCCCAAGTGTCCATTGTCATAACAATATATTAAAGGAAATTAAAAACACAACTTTAAAAGGGAGAAACATTTTTCCTGTTCTTTGCTGTCAAGACAACTGCATTTTTAACAGGAGGGGGGGTAAAATGTAACCTCTTATTCTGATGAACAAAAATGAATAAAAAATATGAAACTATATAATTTAAAGCACATAAAAAAGATTTGTTTCTTTCTAATGAAAGCTATCAGTCAAAATAGGCAGCTCACAATCCACCAAAAGCAGTTTTCAGTAAGAACATTTATATCAGTTTTGACAAGAACGGAAATTCTCAGCAAAATAGAGATGGACTCATCCCTGCCAAAACTGCCAAGAGAAACACTACAGAGTCCCAAGGTCCCAAGAAGAATTTTTTGTCTGACACCAATGCTTCTCCTCATGGTCCCATTGCACTGTCCCATCTTGCCACACTGCATTTTCCCTTTTCCCCACTGTTACCAATGCAGGAGCAAAATCTACATTTCAGAATGACACTATTACTAGGAAGCTTGAAAGATTTTGGCGGGGGGGGGTGTGTGTGTGAGGGTGTTCAAACCCCTCTCCTCCAACTCTATAAATGTCACTGCCAAAAACCATCCATCTGCATGCTGAAAATTGGATAAACCTGTATCTTAATTGCTTGAGATGAATTGTAACCAGTCACTTAACCTTATTATTCTGGACTGGGAAACCTGGACACTTACCAGTCTCACAGCCTAAAATCAACTTTCTCTTTTATGACAGGTCCCTTAATGTCTGAATGCTTGAGCACACAAGCTCAGCAGACATGGCTTACTGGCCCTCTTCTTAGGAGAAACCGGTGGGATATCATGTTGCTACTGCACTAGGTTTGCCTTGGCTTTGTTGGCTTTTATTTGGAGTTCAAGAGTTTGTATTCTGGCTAATTTTTCTCACAAACCCGATCCAGGTTCTCATCTATTCCCAGTGGATGTCCCACTTTACAGGTGAATAATTCACGGGGAACATGCAGGTTGCTCTTAACACATCCTATTGTAGCTGCTCTGCATAAATAAAGGATCACTAGAAGGACTTGAACCTTGGTCTTCCGTATTCCTCTGGCTGCATCCACTAAGCCACTGAATCCATCTCTGGCTTCTTTACTTTTCTCTTGTTACGAATGCTGAAATACTTTCTTGTCCAGACAAACAGCCTGGGGACAGGGCAGGCACCTGGGCTGTCCAACACTACGATTCAGATCTCTTTTCCATCAGATTCAGAGAGTCCAAACCCTGACAGATTCTTTAGGTATGCTATAGATTAACCTGAGTCAGTCTGTGTGTCTTTCTGCAGCTTCACATTTTAAAAGCATATGCCTTATTCAAAAGCAAAAGAAGGAAACTGTTTAAACTTATAAAATTCAGGAATATAGTTCTTTATTGCTTTAGTCTTTACAAGTCTGATATGTACACTGTCTGTTTAGCTTGACTTTTAAACTAAACAGAAGTGCATTTTCAAGTAAGTCACTGTTCTCTACTAACATGTTTCACTGTGATAACATGCAAATTCCCAATGCTTTCTAGCCAAATTAAATTTCACTGAAATTTCATAAAAGATTTTCAGAAGCTACCTTCACTTCAGAAGTGAAGGATCAGTCACTGCATCTTCATCCGTTGCATAACACTAAATAATAGAAGGAAATGATACTCTTCAGGATGTGTAAGAACTGCACTGGACTGGAACAGCAGGTCTCAGTCCACCAAGGTATTTAATTACTTCTTTACTGTTAGTATTAAGTAGTTTATTTCATTTTTTAGCAGGCTACTTATGTATTTAAAGTTGCTTTAAAGGAAGCATCATGTTAGTACCGTGTCAGGTCTATCGTTTCTATCAACACTAGAGGCAAACACAGCAACATTTCTTTTCAGCTCACTAAAAAAATACAGCATCAATAATGTTTCTGTAAACTGCAAGTGTATCTTTCAGTCACATCATAAATTGCATTTCAGCCTTTAGAAGCAGCTAAAACAGATCACAGCTTAAAGTACCGAGCGCTGACATATATACATTTTTAAATCACTTTACAGAGCTCTACCTTTGATCATGGTCACAAAAGGAACAGGTGAACCTAGAATTTAGCTCAAGCAGCTAACCAAGAAGAAAGCGCTGTGTCCACTCTTCCACTCTTGGTTATTAAATTGTGCTAGTTAATAGGTGTCAGCAGAGCTAACTCCTCTTTTTAACTAATGAAGTAAAAGGGAATAAAAGAAAAGATGAAAAAAAACAAAACAAAACAAAAAACAGTTTTAACTGTATCAGAAGAGACAGGAACTACCCCAAAAGGGAAGCCAAATGTACACTTGTAATATATGTTGCTTCTTGATGTGAATGTAAGAAAAAATGATACACTGGATAACAAAGCAATGCCACTATTGTAATCACCCGTTCTCAGATGAAGTGAAAGAAGTAGCAATCATTTTACTAGAATGAAAACAAAAAATGCAGTGCAATTTTCCCATCTCTGAGCAAATATCACAAATATAAAATGTTCCACGTAACCCTTAATAATCTGTAAAATAAAAACCTGCGTGCATTGACGCCACAGGGACGGTCCCATACTTCGCACTAGCAGAGGAGAGAGGAACACCACCATCTGTCAGGCATTATGGCCAAAGACCTTCTTCACCTACATTCACATGAAATGCTTTGTGCTACAGATATCCCTTGGATTACAATATGTAACATTTCCTCTTTAAGGTCATCAAATGAAAAGCATTTAGGACAGAGCCCTGAAATCCTAACAGACAAACACTACCGGCTCAAAGTATCCTGGGTTACTCAGCTGCCCCACCCAGGGTATCTGTTTTCCTGCATGCCCCCGGCTTGGTCCTTGCTCCGAGCATCCCTAGGTGACCTGAACATGAAGGAAGTCCTGACAAGGACATTGTGGTGCAGATAGACAAGAGCCTGGCATGTCATCTCATGTCCCCTCTGGGAGGAAACAACAGATACCATCTCGAGATGAGAAGGGAAAAACTTAAGAGATGGGCGTACGCTAATGGGGATAGAGGGGCAGACCACTGAGATAAAAGACAGTACTTCTCTGAGCTATGAACTCCCTTTCGTTCGTTTGTTTGTTGGATGGTTATTCAGAGGAATGGCAGCTTTTATTTCAACAGTATAGATGAAAGTATCGCACTGAAATTTAAATGTCAAAGAATACATACTCAAATGTCAAATACCAACAGACAAATGCCAACAGAGAAATGTCAGAAATACACCCGTGTCTCTCTCAGAATATAACTATATGTGCACAAATGCAAGCCACAGCATGATATGTAAAAGTAAGAGTTTTTCCGCAGTTCCTTTGGGATTGTAACACCACTGGTTTCAATAAAATCAGTATCTGGCAGTGATCTGGCTGTATTACTCCAAGTATCTGACACCAGCAACACATACAGCTTAAGTGATCCCTGGTCTGCAAGGTGACGGATGGTATTTACAGACATAACAGAACATCAAGGTGAGATAAGTAGCACACGGAATTTGTATTTCAGCCAAATCCCACTGCTGAATTTGTTATTTCCTCACTAGATGAAAGCCCCTTACACGATGAACTTTCATGGGAGTGCTCCCACTGCTTTCCAGGTATGACAGTAACCCATGAAAGCTGAAGGAGGGGACTTGCAGGTGGTTTCTGCTAGGTACATGGTTTAATTTGGCCAGTAAAGACAAACACACACACAATTTCTTGATGCTTCCTAAATTGTTTGCATTCTTGAGTCCTAGGATTATTGGCCTGTAAATATAGGTGAACTTTTCAGAAGTAACTGAATAACTCAGGGACCCAAACAAAACTGACTTCAGATAGAATTTGGACTCTTGAGAAATCTGAGTGCTTTTAAAAATGTTACTTGCTTTAATTAAAATCAATTGATTATTCCCCAGGAAAAAAAAAAAAAATTCTTTACACACTTGACTTGGTGTAAACTTCTGGTCCCAATGACTTCAATGGGCCTTTTTTCACGATTTCACCCTTCATTATCTTCTGCAAAAGTACTTGGAAACATGTTAATTAGGTAAGATGCATTTGTTTAGAAATTTCAGTCAGTCTGCTAATTGAAGCTGTTTCCACTAGAGCTGATAAATAAAAATGGTTAGGTAGCTCTGTACTCAGACCAGTAAATACATGAAAATCTGAAATGTACTTTAATTAGTGTTGGTAACAAAAATACATCTGACTCCTGTAATTATTACAATTTGCTTCCGCCACTAGCGGCTCATAATCTGTAAAGTAAAAACTCAAAGATAAAATGCATGAAATTTTGTCAAAGGACAAACCAACATCTGGCATTTTCACCTTAAAAATTTTGTTTATTCTCTCTCTCTGATGTAAATGTTTTAGGATCCCCAGCTTGGTTTTTAACTGTATGTATGACATTGATTATAAATACCATATTTATTTTAAATCCTTTTATGGTTCAACTGAAATAAATACATAAATAAATAAAGATTTAATTTGTGACCTTTTTTGAAAGATGCTTTCAGGAACAATTATCACATTCTCACAATGTATACAGAAATTTNTGTAAAGTAAAAACTCAAAGATAAAATGCATGAAATTTTGTCAAAGGACAAACCAACATCTGGCATTTTCACCTTAAAAATTTTGTTTATTCTCTCTCTCTGATGTAAATGTTTTAGGATCCCCAGCTTGGTTTTTAACTGTATGTATGACATTGATTATAAATACCATATTTATTTTAAATCCTTTTATGGTTCAACTGAAATAAATACATAAATAAATAAAGATTTAATTTGTGACCTTTTTTGAAAGATGCTTTCAGGAACAATTATCACATTCTCACAATGTATACAGAAATTTACTTCTAAAGAAAATTCTTTTCTCTAACAGCTTTCACTGGATCACCAAATGTCATTTAGAAAAAAATACTGGAACAGATTAAATCTGTTCTGCTCTAGACTCTCTTTTTTTTTTTTTTTTTTTTAGCTGGCTGCAGTGCATCATAAAACTCCTAAAATAGGCATTTATAGTGCAACTTTAAACAGGAAAATTTTCTTATAATCTCTCTATGTAATTTTAAATGCTCACCTTGCCAAACATAATAAACATACATATTTTCAGTATCTTACTTTTTTAACCTTGTTTTTCTTCTGAACAGGGTCTTGTGACACTGAGTTTCATGGTCTAATTATATTCTGTGCAAAATTCTGTTCTCTTTGACCACTTCCTTCCAAAGACAATGAATGTCTCTTTGTCCTTGAAGTACAATAAAGGGTAAACAAGGAAGGACCAGAAAGCCTGTTTTGTACTCTCATTGCTTTGCACAACTTCTGTGTGCCCATGCTCATCAGTCTCCTCTTTAAAGGTAAACTACAACATAGTTTAAATTCGTAGCATAAATCTAAATCATGTTATTGAAGAGGAGTTAAAAAAGCTAGGAAGTCCTTCTGCATTTCTGTATTTCCAAGTCCTTTCTGTGGATCTCTCTGTCTCTCCTATCTTTTTGTGAAGTGGGAGAACACAACTGAATACTGCATTCAGGCATTCACCCAGACAGGCCTGAAGTCAAAACCCAACCCAAATCAATCAATTAAACTAAATGAAGACATACAGATTTGTCTTAGGAAAGACTACTTAGCTGCTCTAAAAAATAAATAGCTCCTTAATGCATAGCATGGAAAATAAATCAAGTCCAAATATGTCGAAACAGACTCAATTTGTAGGTGAGGGAATAAAGACTCATCCAACATTCTGGTCGCCTAAAGGCTTTGCAAAGCACCCCTCCAAATATTAACAAGATCCAGCCCCGTTTAGCATCTGTCAGGATCTCTGCTCAAGGTGACATAGCTATAGGCTCGTGTGCATTAAGTTATTGACATCAGATGATACAACAGAGCCTGAAGCACCAGGAATAACAATTCTGATGAAAATCAGAGGAGAAATTCCAGAAGTTCAGAGTCACTTTTTAACTTCTTATTTATCTCTCTCTTCTTTCAGAGCACTTATCTGTTACTGCAGAATGTATGCAGACAAATGATGTATTTCATCATATAGTGACACTGACACATGGAACCAGTATATATGTACACTAAGATAACTTTCTCTGTCGTCTGCTTTGAGACAATCCCTTCGGGTTCCTCACCTATAAAAACCAGCGTGATCCAATACACTAAATGAAAAAATCTTGTTGTCATCTTTCAGGAGGTCTGTCTTTGAAGAAGAGTTGCTCCTGAAAAAGCTTATCTGTCTTCTATTTTCCTAAAAGTTACTATGTGATTTTTGCTACTTTTGCCATCTCAGATAGGGGGTTGTCCATAAAAAGTTAAGGATATAAATTCAAACAGAGACCTGACTCTTTTGCTGCAGATGCATGCGATTTACCCAATCTAAGTGAAAGTATTTGGACGGTGTCTAGCAGCTAAATACCTAACTTAACATGTTTTCTGTAAAAGTTCTTCAGTACAGGATGTTTTAGTAGAAATAAAGATAAGAAATTACAGGAATTTTGTCTATTTTACAACAGATTTTCTCTTCCTGTAGCTATGAATTTTAATTATCTAACAACTGAAGCATCCTACTGTGACCATAAGCCTCAAGGATAAAACTGAGTGCTCTAAACATCATCCAATGTAAAATTTGCTATTTTTGAAACGGCTTTCAAGGGTTACAAAACAACAGCCTTCACTGGTCTTTTGGGACAGCCTATCAGCAGGTTAACATATTCTATATTGTGAACAACACCTTGGTCAACATGATCAACTGAATGCCTCTTTGCAATAATAAAATGGATGGGTATCTAGAAGTTCAAGACTTTTCTCCTGTTTCTTACTCCTCTCAGCCATACATAACATGTTATCTGTCATCAAATACATTTCTGCCAGGTTGCCACACAAGAAAGTTTTAAAAAAAAACAGTAAAAAATAGTGTCTTGATTGAAAATATGTAGCCTCACCTTGCGGATGCCTCTGCCAAGATCTTCTCCATAATTTGTCCCCAAAATTTCAAAGTGAACATTGGGATTCCCCCCATTTTCTGCAAATTCCAGTTCTCCAGTCAAGCCATTCACTCCACCCTATTGGGAAACAAAAATGAAAACAACAAAAAAGAGAATGGAGTGAGAACTCAGAAGTAGCCAATTATAACAATCTTTTGTTTCTCCAACGGATTTGTGTGCTACCTATATATATACAACTACCAGAATCAGGTTAGTTTTCTAAAGATCACATTTCCCTAAAAACTCTGAACCCTAAATTGTCCCTGTGTAACTGATGTTCTTCATGGAAGAATCAAACCCAGCAATGCTAAGAGATGCAATACAAGCAGTAGTCTTAGTTTTAGCATATTTGCATGTCAACATCCAGTCTTTGTCCCACCAGTGGGACAAGAAATTCTAACCCCATACAAAGAGAAGCAATTTTGCAACCAATTTTAGTGGTAGCAAGATAAATATACAAAAGAAATTACACAAAAAATTAGTTTTTTTTTTTTTTTTCCCCCAAACATTTCTCACCCAAAACAGGTTTCCCCAGGATATCAGGCAGAGGTTTGGATTAAATTAGAAGTGTTTTGAGATCACCATATGTGATCTGTACAAGTGACGATTGTTTGTTTAGCCGAATATAGTCATTTGTTTTCCTCCTTAAGTCTTCTCTAGTACTAGGAATGCATCCGATAAGCAACAATGCAGCATATTTTCTTGCTTGCTTCTACTTTTACATTTTAGGCAGAGGGGTTTAAAATACTAAAGATGAAACAGCGAGTATTTACTATAAAGAATCAGAACTGAAAGGGCTATACATGCCATAACAATACATAAAATATATTCTAGGGTTAATTCAAAGTGACACACATTTCAGACTTTTATAAGAACTGTGATAACCTGGAACGGTAAAATCAACAGAGCCATGTGAAATGCCTACAGTGGAAACCTTTAGCCTTAGAAAATTTCCTCAGTTTTTTGATACAAGAAAAATTAGATGTTTAACTCACTTCATCCAACAAACTTTAACAATATTTTATGTATACACAGAAAAAAAATCTGCCTCTGTTACAAAACCATACAAAATGCATAGCTTTTCTTCAAAACATAAGGTGAGAGTTTTGCAGTTCTGATTGCTTTTTCGTTTAAGGGTTTTATTATGTGAACTGAAAAAGACAGAAAATAAATTCTTGCAATGCAAACTACCTAAGTATCTGACCATTGGTGAATCATGATTTTAATTGTTGTATTCCCACATCTTTTAATTTTGAGAAAATCCAGGTGGGATTTTCAAAAAATTTTTTGACAGTACAAAAATTGCATCTCCATTGCATATTAATGTGACCTAACAAAATGTGGTTATCCTTTTGTAAAATTTTAATAAGATTACAATAAAAATGAGGAATTTACTTGTTAATACCTTTAAAACTTTAAGATTAGCGACTTGTATTGTCAGGGAAACATTTTCTATGTATTGCATAAAGTGCCATTTTAAGTTAAAAACAAGAAAACGCTTTGCATGTATATGTATTTTTAAACTTTACTATAATCTCTACTTTTCATATGAAGTACTAGAAGGAAAAAACACAACCCTGATTAAAGGGTACATCCACACAGTGTTTTGCAGAATGACTGCAAGTCATCTGGGCAATTTTGATCCATGTCACTACGGTTAGCATGACACTGAGGTTACTTATTAGCTTGAGCATTATCCTGTAAGAATCACACTCTTGTGGCATTTAGATTGGGGTTAGTGTACCTCTGGCTGGTACAGAGTAAAGACAGAGTGAGTTTGTCCTTACCTGTAAAATCATTTGAACATATCCTTAGGTAAATAGCTGAGTTTCAAAAATATAAACCAAATTTCTGTAACTTTCATTTGACTGCATCCTATTCTTCAACCAGAAATAAAAACGTGTTCTACACGTCTTTTTTCTCATACAGGCTTATCTGGATTTTTGAGTAATTAAGCCAGGATTTCACGGTACATGTAACGTAGAAATGCCCGTGAAGCAGTACAGATTTGCAAGTCTGGGGATCCCCATCTGACCCCCAAAAGCTTCCACCTGGATGACTTGCCCTCCCTGACAGCATACACCTGCTCCCACTCCTGCACCACTCTGACCTGATACCATATACTGCCTTTATTATATTCTACTCCATATTTCCTATCTCACTTCCTAAAACTTTTTCCCCCACAACATGAATTGAACCTGGGGGTCTGAGTTAAGTAATGTATGCAAATTAATTAGACTGTTACAGACCACCTGAGCTGCATCACGACCTCAAGCTAGCCCCAGGCAACGTCTGGATAAAGCAAGTGAAAACTCTGGAATAAGATGATAAAAGAAAAGAAACAGTCAACAAAAAAATTCTGTTCACACACACACACACACACGGCACAGCAGAAAGTGTGTATGGAACCTCTTTTTTATAGTATAAAAAAGTATAGTATAAAAGTACTTTTATATAGGTATTTTAAAGTTAGAAAAGTGAAGCGACTTAATTTTCCAAGTTGAGAGCACTCCTAATAATTTACAGAACATGAAGATACAAGCATGTCTAAAATGTAAATGATTTTTGAGACTAGAAACAGCAATTTAAAATTTTAGTCCTTTTTTTTGGTAACTTCTGTCCTTATTTGAGCAAATATAGTCAAAAAAAAAAAAAAAAGATCACTTAAAGAAGGAGTTCACCTCAGTTACATTTAAAGCAATGAAATCTGCCTTTTGTGAAAACACAGGATTCTTTGGACATAGCTGCTAACTAGTACAGGCCAACAGATGTACTACTGGATTTCAAAATGGAATCTCTATCTAAAACCACTGCGTAAGTTTATTTGCCTTGATTTTCAAATGGCTGCAAATGTTGGGGCAAGATACAAACTGCAACTCTGTAAGCTATTTTTATCTGTCTGAAATCCAGCAGTAACCATAACAACAAGTTTTCTCATTCATCTATTTGGTAATTTTCTCATGCTTTGAAGATTTGTCATATAAGAGTGTCTTTGATTAGAGTTTTCTTTCCTAGACTGTGCACACCAGAAAATACTGTAATAAGAGCTCAGATTATATGGGAATATTCCTGGCTTGGAAAGTGATGAAATGGAGAGCCAAAACAGTGCAGAACCACCCATATAATAAGAAAATAAAAATAAACACCCACACTCACACACAAAACAACAACAACAACAATAAAATCTGATAAGAAACTTAGAGGTCCTGATACCTTAGCCCCACCTGTGACCTGCCATGCCACCCAGCCCTGCACGCCAGGCAATGCTGTTATGGATATCTGCTAGTTCTTGTTGCTCCACGCAACCGTTTCAGCTGGCACATGAGCTTTTTTTATTGCTCATGGCTGAGGGAATGGCATAGCATATTGCCTAGTAAGAGTTTCAGGACATTACTCCCATTTTTCTGCATAGTCTTTCACAGCGTGGATTCCTCTAAAATACTTGATTTACTGCATGTGTTTTATATCCCTCCTCTAATGCGTAGTGGAAGGAGATCACATAGGAAACGGCAATCTGTATGACAGCTACTGATCCAGTAACTTCCTGATGAGATTTTTCCAAGCTATATCAGCATTAATTAAGATAATGGGTAAGAGTCAAAGAAATTTTTCATTCCATTTAACTTAAAGAAACAATGCTATCTGGGGAAAAAAAAGAGATTTATTGTCTACTCTAAAATTCCTCTAAGGCTGAGCCACAACCATGCAATTTCCTGACGCATTTACAACTGAAGAGTGAAATGTCCATTGTTAGGACAAAAATGTTTTACTTATATTTCTGATTACTGCTCTGGGCTTCGCAGAGCTATTATAAAGCTTGGCAATATAGTCAAAGCCTACTTGAGTCCTCTCTAGACTGGCAAGATAAACTACAGTTTATATATGCTTAGACATTATTATACTGTAAGTAAGTCCCTGAAGAAACCACTATTTACCCAGCAGTCAGGACTTCACATACGAATATCAGCATGCCAGTCACCAGTTATAAAATATTTCACTTGTTCTCACAGTTGCTTTTCAAATTCTGGTTATGCTCAGACACTAGCTATTTTGCAATTAAGGCAAAAACTGTGGCTATAGGCAGAAAAAAATGCTGTAAGCATCAAACATGAGTTTCACATTTTATTCCTGAAAAAAAAATCTGACATTGAAAAAACTGTTAATTTACAACTAAAGACATTTTTTTCAGGTGCCTGCAAAGACAGTCCAGACTATCATCTGAAAAAGAGTTTGGCATCTTTTTCACACGTCACCACTGAACGTGACTGACAATTCTGAGACCAGAACCAGTCGACAATTCTTGTCTACGATTCCTGAAACAGCACAAGTTACAGTACATTTTCCACAAAAGAATATGCTCTATGTTGCTACTAGTACTAAAAATTTGCTGCTTGTCAGTAAGCTAAGCAAATGTTACTGGGAATAGATCAGGCAAATGAGAGAGAAGATATATGCAGTAACTTGATGTCATTTTTCTGAGTTGATCCTCCATATAATCCTACTTACATTTATTCTTAGGCTATTTGGGAAGATTAATTTTTCCAACAGTAGAGTTATTTTCTAGTAATACCTATTACTCTCACTGTGAAATAGCTTTACTGAGAAATAAACAACTGGGCACGTGTTTGGGAATAGTTCCTATCACAGAAGTGAATTCAGATCTAATTGCTAGAGCTGGCCAAATTCATTAGTAGGATTGTATTTCCTAATTAATTTAATTGTTTATTCAGTTCCAGAATGGATAGGAACAAATATTAAGGTTTTTCTATTAATTTTAGTGGGTTTTTAGACTTTGTCTTATCAGCTGAATTCACACAGTAAAACAGCGTTTGGAGTTGTTCATAGGAATAGACACCCAGGAATCAAATGCTCAGCAATGAAAAGCAACAAGTTACAACAGCGAATGATTCAGACAGCCATTCTATTATTTCAAGAAATCTCTGAAACTCTTGAATTCCCCCTTGTTCCCTGCTCTTCCGTATTAGCTCATTAATCATAAAGAAACTGCTTTCCCTATTTACTGCCAGAGCTCTGCTATTTTTAGCAAGTGGTGCTGCAGGTACACCAGCATCCCTTTCTCTTACATTCTTCAGTGCGCAGCTTATATAGATTTCACATCCCTCTTCCTATTTTTCCCTCCAGAAATTAGAGGGAGATTCCTTTAGCAGCTAAAATGCTGCCAGATTCCTGTTTCTTGATCTCTGACTCTAGAAGACAGATTTTCTTGAAGAACTTCCTCTAGAACCCATTCTTTTGCTTTCTTAGAGGCAAGGAAGAGTTCAGTTATGAGTAGCAGTAGACGGCAACATCACCCCCACTTTGCTGCTGGCAAGAGAACAGCTACTTCACTGCTAGACTTTTTCTAAGGCAGGCAGGCTGGAATTAAGCATCAATTCCTTAACTGTTTCCCCCTACCACCATACTTAACTACAATGCAACACCCACTGAAATTACAGTGAGGTGAGCTGCAACATGGGATAAGACTGATTCCAGCCATGTGATACAGGTTATGAAAGTATAGTTAAAACTGTGCAGGGGGTGGAAGTCCTTTTTTCAGGTACATTTAAGAATGTTAAATGTATCTTTGCTCTGAGCTACAGCAGTATCTTCTTACGCTATTCCAGTATATACTACATCTTTGAAACAGTGGCGATTTCAAAATGCAAATGCAGAATCTTCTATTCTGAAACCACTTAAATACCACATGGCCATTTTTTCCTGTTTTCTTTCAAGATTAAAATTAAGGAAAACTGGTATATTTTTGAGAAATAAGTACTTCAGTGAATTCAAAGGGAAAGTAGATCACAAAACTGAAGCAGAATTCCTCTTTCCTGTGCAATTCCAGCACTTTGCAGCAATCTGTAGTCCTCCTTTGCATAGGGATGTAAACGGTACAGACATACATACACATGAAATTTCTGTCTGTAATTTTGGGCTTACTTTTGACTTTCAACTTTATCATGTTGCTTCCAGAAATTCATCTCAGTCAGCACAATGCAGTGTGCAAGGAGCATTTGGATTCTTCAATTTACACCTGTAAAATGTCTTATTGTCAAAGCCATCTCCTTCAAATAGCAGAGAAACCCAAAAGCAACAGGAAATAAGCTTGGTTAGTTGCACATGCCAGGAATTTCCATAGCATTCGATTCATTTTCTAGCAAGCTAACCACATCCCTGGAATCGCAACTTGCTCCTGCCTTCTTGAATGCTTTCATATTTTTACTGGCCATTTCTATTCATGTTTCAGGGTGAAGTACTGCAAAAATTGATCTTCAAGACAGAGTGGCTCTGGTATGAAAGGCCACAGAAGGAGTTTATTTTATTAATAACACCATTTTAGGAGGCGGGAATTGGAAGAAGATAAACTGGATATGCTAGCTAGGGCAATGTAGCAAAAATGGAATAAAGCCTGTCTGTTTGAGATACAAAAAGAAGCAATGGAGGTAAGACACAGCATGAAGGACACATATAGGAGAACAGGATGAGTCTCACATCCACAAATGTCACAAGCAAGCAAATAATTGTAAATACAAAACAGTCAGCAGTCCTTTTCATGGTGGAGCACTTCAAAACTAAATTTAGAGATGCCAGCAGGGCTACCAGAGTTTGCCTGAAACTCCACTTCAGATAGTAAATTCTAACTCTACTGTGGAAGTGAGTATTTTGACTTTTCTGGCTCAGGCATCCTATTCGGATTTGAGTAAGCACAAACAGTTTCTAGTTTATTAATGAAAAACTGCACCATAGTATTTACAAAATGCAAGTTGATAAGAAAAGTTCCAAAATCAGCCTTGCCTGAAAAGTACCTTAAAATACATGGGACTGCCAAATGTGAATTTTTCTTGCCCTGCAATACTCTTTAGAGCCACTTAAAGCCATATCCTGCCCCTGTAATAAGAGATGTGTCCTGGATTATCCTTGCAGTCTCATGACTTTCAACTATTAGAATGGAAACTGAGGACAGCCACCAAAGGAAGCCCTTGAACTGTTATTTGGGAGCTAATGTAGATTGGACCTGGGACTGAGGAAAAACAAAACAAAACAAAACAAAACAAAAAACAGTGTTCAAAGGAGCCTTGTTTTGCCTGCATCATAATTTCTAGTGTAGTTAAAGACCTAATACAGAATAGCAACTTCTTGAAACAACATTATGTTTTAAATTATTTTTATGTGCTTTTAATGAAAGCCATAAATAAAGTACCTTTTTTTTTTTTTTTTTTTAAACTGTCCTGGTTTTTGATATTTACAATGCAGGTATTGCCAGCACTTTAAGTGTAAATATACATACCAGAAAGTACTTGCTGACAAATGAGAAGGCAGTTTTATGAAAGACATCAATAACATAAGGAGACTGAACTGAAAAACTTACAGGGAAGGGTAAACTACCAACCTATGCATGTTTTGACTAAATACTGACCTGGAAGGCTGTGATAATTGCCTCTAAGTATATGGAGTCTTTAAACATCATGAAGAAAGTGAATAAGCAGGAAAAAATATAAGGGTTGAAGAACAGGAAAAGCATCTTGAATGATCATCATTCAGTTATGAAGTAATATTCACAGGGAAGTAGTAAGAGCTTAACGTTGGATAAAGCACTGTCTAGTCTATTGTAAGGAATAGTTCTGCAATGGCCGGATATAGACTAGATGACTTAATAAGAGTTTTCCTCACTCTCATTTCCATTATCCCACTATATTAATGTCAAAAGCAGCGCAAAAAATGTCACAGAATATCATCTGAGTGTAATTGTCCAACCTTTTTTTCTTTCACAAATAATAAGCACAGAACATTTCTCTGCTTTACCTCCTAATCTGTGATAATTTTTCAATGGAATATTATTCTCTACTAGTGTTTGGTAGTTTTGGTGAACAAACTCATTGACTTCTCTTCAAATACACTCATTATGACGTGGAAAAGAAAAACAGTTAAAGAGTTTTCAGTCAGAAGTTGTAAATGTATCAAAACTTTTCCTTTGAAAAGACACTGCTGGTACTGGCAAGAATAGTACACACAGAAGGAAATACTACTGCAAGTATTTTAGAAATAAAAAAAAAATGAAATACAGGAAAAAGGTACCTTCTTAATGGTTTCCAACATGGATCGTCCTCCTTGCCAAGGCTTAGAGTTCTTTCTGATGCACGTCAGGCTGGCCATGCTGTGCCACTTCCTGTCCTCCAGCTTCTTATGAAAGGCATTCGCCAGCAGAAGGACAGTATCATACATATACAGGTTGGAAATCTGCAAAGACATTAAAAATGGAGTATTAGCATATTATTTGTGGTCTCCTGCCAGCAGCCAGAATTTATCAGTTGTTTTGCCTTGCCTGTAATCCTCTGGTAATTAAACGACTTATTTGGTATTATGAAGAAGCCATAAGAGTCAAAAAGTCCTCCCTTTGGCTCTGGTAGAAACAGCAGCTAAGGGCTGTAATGCTACAGTTGATTTGCAGTGACAAACTACACACACGTAAAGTACAGGCAGTCCAATCACTGGCACAGCACCACTTGGAGGATTTAAAACCCCACTCATGAGCATAAGCAGACTTTTTATTTTTAACCAGTTGCTTGAAACTTTCAATTTTTCAGTTGCCAAATGTTTTAGACACCATCAAATTCTGTTCAAGGCTGTTGTTTTGAAAAACAGCAACTATGAAAAATTTAAAATAAATCATTTCAGTATGTTTTTTCTTGATTTTTGCAGGCAATTCTGAAGGAGGTAGTACAAAATCTGACCCAGTGAAATCTTCCTCTGTGTGCAGTTGCATGTCAGTTCTGAAGTTTACAGTGTTTCTTTTCAAAGTATCTGGCAATGGCTGTTAATTCCTTGCAGGACCAAAGTCTTACTGACTGTACTTGTTCACGTTTCACCTTGAGCATGTTTACACATATGCAGTTGAGAAAGTTCCAGTTTGGCATCAGTGAGAAGGCAGTTGAATTCAAGAAAAGAAATTACTCATGTGCAAATTCCACTTACCCAGGTACCATTTCTATATAAGTACTTTTAAATGCACACAGTACAAAGTCAGTTGTAAAAGAAAGAATTCAATGTAAAAGAACAGAAGTATAGAATTCATAAGCATTTCTGAAACAAGTGATTTACCATATAGCCTTATTTCAGTCACTTGTCTACCCAGATGCCAGGAACATTTCAGTTACTAGCAGTATTATAAAGACAAACATCAGTGCTCCTGAACACAGGTGCTCAGAAAGACACAATGTTCAACAATGAAAAGGACCTTTGAGAAAATTATTTTTAGATAACCTGTTGGTCATTTAAAGCATAGGAAACTCTGTTTCCTCAGCTGCACTGTGAAGGGGACCGTAGAGCATTCCTAGTCTGTGAAAACAAATTAGCCAGCAGCAATTTGCTAATTGAGCCACAGTTGCTGATATATATTTTTTTTCTCCATCACGCACGCCAAAAGACATTTCCTAGATTTGTGGAATATGATGACTGCTCTGTGTACAGGTTTCTCCATACAGCTGGTCAGCTCAAAACATTAAAAGAAGAAGAAAGCTTACAATAGAAAATTATGCCAACTTTGTGGAGAATACCCTTATTCTGCCTTTTGAAAATCTCCAAAGACTGGGAAAGTCCCATAGCTATTGGGAGCAGGTATATGCCAAGGATGCACAATAATGCTGATGATCTGAGATGCTGATTGGCAAATGACCTTAAAATGCGGGGGGAAGCCTCTCTTCCTGTCCAATACTTTCCATATAACTTTTTTTTTTAATGTTTTTGTTTATTTTCTTATGTAAATTCCATCTTTATGCTGGCTTTGCCTGTGTCATCTGCAATCTGCTCTGTACAGTTCTCACAGAAAGGTTTTGTGACAGACTTCTTCCCTGCCTAGTATCCAGGAAAGAGGTGATCTGCCTCCTCACCTTGCTGCAATTTCTTGGGGCATTTTGCCTTCCACATCTTATTGAAGGAGATCTAATGGTCTGCTTTTTTCCTTTCCAATAAACTCTCTGTATTCCCTATTGCCTTTGCAACTCTAAATCACAAACGCATAGAACTTCCGATCCTTATTTTCCTTTTTGTTTAAATGACTGTGATCCTTCACTCCCTGTTTCTGGAATATGGCTATTGATTCTTACTCAGCCTCCTCCCGTGACTCCAGTGGTTCTACTTCCATTTCAGTATTCACACAAGAATTAATTTGCTTCCTGCAGATACACAGGCCAGGCATCACTGTGCATGACAGGATTAGAAGCATGAACTGAGGATCTGGGTTCAGATTGAGTATTTTTAAAATAGCTTGGATGATTTGTCTATTTATTCCCTAAACCTATAAAGGAGTCAAAGCCTTTCAGTTAAAACCATATTTCCCCAAAGAAGTAATCACCTGAGGGATGTTTGTTTGAGTGGGAGAGAAGGAATTATTACTATGCTATATGTTTATTTTAAATATGCCTTCACCAAAGGGAGAAAAAAAAAAAAAAAAAAAAACCTCTAGAGAGCACAGACAGTAAGGACACTAATGAGACTAAATCGGTACACGAAGGGCTACAAATGCCAAGTCATATTTCCCAGCAAAATGACATTGCATTCAAGGTAGCTTCCATAACCTAATATCATGGGAACAGAAGACTGTTGTCACAGTTCATGAGGAAGGATGCACTTACTAATCCAAGAGTAATATAGCTGGGCCTTCATCAAGTATTAATAGGGCTCAAGAGTACAGAGTTCAGCAATTATTAAGCATTGTTATTCCTTTACTAACAGTTCACCTTAACATTTACAGCAATCAATCACTGATAATAAAATGAAAAAGACACTACAGTTAATTTCTAGTTCTCAAAATCACCCTTCCATTCCACTGCCAGATGTACGCTTCTTTAGTAACTGTGCCGACACACAGAGTGGGGCTGCAATTTTAAGTCACTTTACATTTTTATTCATTTTCCATATATATTTACTGGGACATTTGACTCATTGCCTGGTGTTTATTACTGATACTTTATCCATTCCAAGTCTCCCAGACTAATGTCTGGACACTTACTTTACCAAGATGTATCTAATTGGATAACCTTCTGTTGATGCAATTCAAACTTCAAATGTGAATTTTTGTTCCAAAGTGTAGAAGAAAGATAATTCTTTTAATCAGACTAAGTATGAGTGATTAATCTGGATTAACTGCACTTACTTTACTTATACCTTGACTATTGCACAGAGCTTTTAGGTGAAAGGATTATGCTGGTAAATAATTCTGCTAATCCAGTTTTTGACTTCCTGTGCTTTTTGAGGCTTCCAAAGTGATACAAAATTTATAGAAATTGTTGTTTTGACTAGGATAATCCTAGAGACACAATAAGAGACTTTCACTATGATCTTTTTCAGTATTTTAATTAAGGTGCTGAAAAAATTAATTATTCACACAGCCTTTAGGGGGAGTAATTCAGGAAAAAAAATAAATAAAGAAATCCATCCTCATGATTTCCAGAGAATACTTCTGATTAGTCACACTTCGATGGCATAAAAAAGCATTAGAAAATTCAGTTTATAAACTGTTTCAACTCCCCACTGGAATAGAAGTTAATTTATAACATTGCTGGGGAGAACAAAGAAACAGCAAACAAACCCCAAAGCTACTTGAATGTCTGTGCATCACATCAAGACACAGGGAAAACGACATCAGAGTTTTTCTTCCTTTCACTATTTGGTATTGTTTCACTCAGCTACGAATGAAGAGCAGTCATCTCAGGGAAAGTGAGAAGATAGAAACTGAGCTGTGCAAACAGTTAAACCAAACTTTCATCATTCCGTTGAACTGAAATGTTATGAAAGCTTTGGATAGCAAGATTACGGCTATCCAAGCAGTAGGCTGATCAAGAAGCATAGCTTAAGTTATAATATGGTCCCATCTAACACATTAAATGGAATTTGCCAAGTTGTAGAGAACAAATTTTGATTTCCAGAACTTTCCTATAGTCAGTTCACTGTTGAAGTGAAAAGAAAGTTAAGCTGCAGTGAAAAACAAAATAGAAGGCCTCCTATTAACAGCATTCTTGTTTTCTGCATTGCTCTAGCTAGTTACTTAGTTCATGAAAACTGCTCCTTGCAATCTCTAGTGGCTGCACATAATCACACCCTCAGCTTTTATGTATTATCCATAGACTACCAAAAATTTCCCCTAGGACCACGCTGCCACAACAGAACAGCACACCCTAAAGATTTTTCACAATTCCTAAATAGCCTCTATGGATATCTTATGCACCTATTGAACTTACAAAGGCCTGTTTATTTTAAGACCACTAATAGGACCACCGTGCAGTGTACTATGGCCAAAAAAAAAAAAAATTCAAGCAGGGTAACAAAATGATTACCCCACTGTCTGGAGATCATGTGGCTTTCCTTTATTTTTTCCTCACTTGTTGTGGAGTGGGTGAGTTGTTCTTTTCCATCAGAATTGTGCTCATCCCCCACCCAAGTACCTTCTCCTGTCACGCCATGAACTGTTAAACTGCATGTCAGAGAGTACATGAAAAATAAACATTAAATTATGCTAAGCCTCTGGGGAAAAACCTTGAACTTATCTATAAAGACAGTTCCCGGGTGGGAATAGACCATAGTATGTGAACTACCTCCATGCTTTGGGAGAAAGGGTCCTTTGGATCACATAGTGATGAAGATATTCTGTGGTTGCCACGGAAACAGCGCTGACTTATGTTTTGGGGGACTGGAAATGTCTGTCGAATAATTGTTAACCTTCCAATTGACCTTCTCACCAGCTCCTGCACATCCAAATCATTTATTTCCTAGAAGATAAGGCAAGGGAGACAATATGCAAAAAAGTTAAAATACAGAAATGTTACCAGCAAATAATAAATGAAAAATAAACTGAGAGGACCAAGAGATGTTTCACTGTCTAAAACATACCATACCCAAACCTCACAAAATCTTTGTAGGTGTAACTGGGCTTAGCTGTTTCATTTGGGGTTTTCTTTCCCTCTCCTTTTACCTCTGATCTTTCACTTAAAAGTGTTTCACAGCATTCTTGGCAGATAATGTGTAAATCAGTGGGAAGTCATAGCATGATGTATTCCTAAGTGTAGCATTACTTAGGAGCTGTGAAGGGACAGACAATTATTCAGGTCTTAAGCGTTCATTTCTTGGAAACAGAGTATCGAGTATGTGCAAGTTAGTGAACATCCTTTACCATAAGGGCAAAGAAAATGCATTAGAGCATTCCAGGTACGTAGGTACTTGTTTATAGCAAGACCTAATTTAACACCAACCTTTTACTCCATAGGGTACCTATTAAGACTTACAGCTGAACACTCAGCTCTATGGACAAACACTTCAAAGAAAAAAATTACTAAATATATACATTAATATGTGAAACATTAAGCTTAAAAGATTAACTTTAAAGCAGGTTAAGGAAATCACAAAAAACAGTTCTTTACATAGTATGAATTCCTGCAGTTTGGCGACACAGTGTTTTACACCACTGAAAGATATAGCGACAGAGAGGAGCATGGGCTCAGGGGCAACCACAACTGACTACAACCTGCACATAAAAACTTGGTATTTGGGTATACACAGGCTGTTTCTGAGCACTTGAGTAACTTCAGCTGGCAGTTTTCAAAGCAACTCTGCATCTATTTCTCCTGCTTTGCAGAAGAATAATCTACAAAACTGCTCAGCCTTTTAAGTAGAATTTATTTTCCATCATACTTAATTGTTTGTCCATAATCTGTCTTAATAACAGAGGCTGATGCCCCAAAACTTCCCAGACATATAACTCTGGGATGACCTCCCAGGAAGGGAAGTGCTTAAGGAGCTCCCATCAGCAGCCTGCATTTAAAATGTCCTTGCATACAGCCAGAATTTATTGAATATTTGATTCTTATTTGGGTATTTTTAGCTTCTCATTTTTGAAAGGATTTAGTACTTCCGCACTGTTATGCCTGTAACTAAACACCATTGTCATTCCTGCCTCTAGTGTCTTGATCTATACCCATTTCTTAGGAGAAAGCTGGAGATAAATTTGAATGCAAATTACAGACTTTACTGTGAAAAGGTGGCCAAGGTTTTTGAAAACAAAGCTCTTCAAATGTTAAGACAACTATCATGGTAAATTTTTTTTTTCCTGGGGCTTCAGTTAACGTTCTTTAAATTAATTCCTTTGGACATACTGGCATTTATTTCCTTTAAAGCTTTGAAGAAAAATCTGTGAGATGTAAATTTTAACTTCAACTTTCTTCACTACAGTAAAACCATTTTATTCCTTTTCACAGATTGTCATAGTTTTTGAATTCATATGTTATTAATGTTCCTTATGAAATATAGATTTTTCTGCAAACAAAAATAACACACGGCATCAGCTGTGTCCACTGTAATATCTTGCATTTCTGGTCGATTAATCCTTAATGTACCACAGATAATGGCTTCTCTCAGCTTAAGATGCTGTCTTTTCATTTAGTTTGTATCATTTCACTAGCTGTAGGGCTAAAAAAAATGCTGTTATAGCAACGCACATAATTTTTAAAATACTTCCAATAAAATCATCTTGATTTTAAACTATATCCTTTCTCAGAGTGTTTACAACAAGTTTGTCTGGTTTCATTATACACTGTGCCCAATCTGTAACAGCAAGGCTATTAAAATGGTTTAAATAATGTAAAAAATGATACCTGCATGGTGGTTACATTGCTAAATAATACTTTAGAAAAGATTTTGACTTTCAGCTGCTCAAACATTTATCTTTTCTCTCACAAAAGTGTATTTCTTTTTCCTGTAATCAGCTTTTTTTTGTGCATTTTAATTAGAAAGTTCTCATTTTAACCTTTAGGTTACTATCTCATGTTTTTATACACAACCTGGGAACAAGTAACAGAATCCAAACACCAAAAGAGATTTGCTTGTGGTGCTAAGAAGATATAAACATCAATAGAACAATAACTATCATCTTAAATGCTGTGAGTTCCACTGATTATATCATAAATTCAAATTTTAGGTTAACTCAAAAGCAATACCATACAAACCCACACTCAACTTGTCATTTGCTACGTATTTCTTTGTCATTTCTTAATACTTGGCACTGGCTGAGTGATCAGCCTTTTATATAATGACTCTCCACTATCATCTCTCATTCTTAAATTTTGGATCTGACTTAAGAAAACAAACTATATAAAGCAACTATTGTATGAGAGGAAACAATTTTCATTTGCACTTCAAAAGAGGATACAGTACAATGATATAAGGATGGCAAATGATCTGTTATATAAGCACCAAATGTCATAAAAAATAACAAAGTTGGCCAAGTTGAACTGAGTTGGCACCTGCATAAATTTATGCTAGGTTTTGTGTTTTTTTTCTGGAAAAATCCAAAGTTCAAGATATAGTTCCATATTTTTCTTTTGTAGGTCTGAACTTGGAATAAGGGGGAGGCTGTTCTTTTTCAAATGGAACACGGATAAAATTAGGTGTCCATTTCATCCTAGTAGGCAAGTAAATAAGGAAAGGACTACAATTTTAAATGAATATGTCTTTACAGATGAAATGGAAAAAGGGAACTGAAGAGGATCATCTCAACATATCAGGCACAGACTCCAGTGGGAAGGAAGACAATATACTGGACATCTAGTATATACATTGCCATTCAGCTTGGTCTCTTTATTTTAAGAAAAGCAATTTAGAGAATTGCTTTTGGTAATTATTTAGTAATAATAATTACAGAATTACTATTCACCATAGAGCCACTGCACAATTACTGGGACGTGGAGGGAAAGAATTTATCCATATACTCCTGTAATAAGCCCCAAAGGCAGAAAAACCTTTTCTTATACAGGCAACTTTCGGCCAAGATCTTTCCAGAGTTTATCATATATTGGACAACTTTATTTTCCAGAAATTACTTCTAGTGCCATGTTCACAACACATCCTTCATGACATTCAGAGAGGGGACCGTTTCTTCCTCCTCTGAAAGCTGGCTGCAGTGAGGAGAGGCAGGGGCCAGAGCAGGATGGGGTGGCCACCACACCCTTTAGGCCTCTAAGCTGCCACTGCTGGTGCCTGGCAGGAGCATGGATGAGCACAACAGTACTTGTGCTATGCCCTTTCTCTATTTCTCAACACTTTCCAAAGAGGAGAAATTGAGGGAAAGGCATAACTAGATGAAGCTCCAAGTCGAGTAAAAAGAGATCTTGACCTGCACAACAATTTTCCCCATTTTATCTCCCCTAGGTTTCTTACGTTCTGGGGAGGATGAAGAAAAAGCAGAGAGGTAAGATGGAGAAAAAGGGACACAGAGAGAATCATATCTATTATTAGCTTTCACAGAGAAACAAAAACCAAAAGCATTTGGCGAAAGCAAAGCAGGGAAAGCCAGTCCCATGTGCAGAATACCTCCGTCCATTGGCTCTAACCTGTCCGAACAAAAGAGCTGTTACCTTGGTTGTCAGCCTGACAAGGAGGGTACACCAAAGGGGGTGGCATTTCACACCTGACCTGCTGTCATTGTTGAAAAACATAAGGGTTGAAATGAACCTCTAACACTACTATTAATCAATTATCCATATTCAAACGTAGAATTATGTGAGCTCTTAGAATTGAGCTATGATTTTTGGACCTGATCCAGCTGAAGTTCAATAATGGAGTTCAGTGGGCCAAAACACAATGAAATAAGCTTAATGCATCAGTCGAGGACCAGCACTCTCCTAGGAAAACACACATTCATCTGAAAGCAGGCTTTGAATGCAACCATGTGGGTTTTCCAGTACTCTCCTGTGCTATGACAGGCAAATCTGTCACTGGATCTTTTCCCATAAACTGTTCTTTAAAATAGTTTGAGTTCTTTACCCATGCTTCTCCTTAAAGGAGTTCTTTCAGACTTTGATGCTTCTGATAATTATAAACCTTCTACGAACTTTCTCCTTCACTTTATTCATGGACAATTTTAACTCAATTTATTTTTGTGGCAACCTTGTCCTCTGTAGCCCTTGACAAGGATACGTTTATTCCGAGAGTGCACATAGTGTTCTCCTCTATCCTCCCAGTTGGAGACAGGGACCCAGGAAGGAGGAGACGAATGGATCAAGTGAATGATTGGCTGTGTGGCTGCTGCCACACACAGGGTTTTAGATTCTGTGATCTTGGACGTACCTTCGAGAGACCAGGCATGTTGACACTGGATGGGGCGCAGCTGACCAGGTGGGGCAAGAGCGTTCTGGGCAGTACGTTGGCTGGACTTATTAGCAGAGCTTTAAACCTGATTCAGTGGGGGAAGTGGATGTGCTTCTATGTGATAGAGAAGAGCCAGGGAACATTAACACTTTAGGAAACAACAGGGAAATACCCGTGAATTGTCCCACAGAAATTAGGGAGGGCTCCTCCAAACAAGTGATGTGGCCAATAGCCCAACTTAAGAGCCTCTACACCAATGCACGCAGCACGGGAAACAAGCAGGAGGAGTTGGAAGCCACAGTGCAATTAGAAAACTATAACCTAATTGCTATCACGGAAACGCGGTGGGACAAATCACACAACTGGAATGCTGCAGTCGAGGGCTACAAGCTATTCAGGAGAGGCATGCAGGGAAGAAGGGGTAGGGGTGTTGCCCTCTATGTTAAGAAATGGATAGATTCTGAAGAGCTGTCTCTGAGAACCAGCCACAAACAGGCTGAGAGCTTGTGGATAAAAATTAAGGACTGGACCAATAAAGAACATCTTGTGGCTGGGGTCTACTACAGGCCGCCTGATTTAGGGGAGCCTGTTGACGAGGCCTTCTTGCTTCAGCTGCAAGAAGCATCGCGCTCACAGGCTTTCATCCTTACGGGGAATTTCAACCACCCAAATGTCTGCTGGGAGAGTAACATGGCAAGCTGTAAGCAATCAAGGAGACTCCTGGAGTGCATCAAGGATAACTTCCTGGTCCATACGAGACAAAACAACAAGAGGAGAAGCATTACTGGACCTGCTGCTCACCAATGCAGATGACCTCATTAAAGAGGTTAAGATCAGAGGCAGTCTGGGCTGCAGTGACCATGCCCTGGCTGAGTTTGTGATCTCGAGGAGTATGGGCCTGGCAAAGAGCAAAGTCAGGACCCTGAACTTTAGAAGAGCAAACTTCCAGCTGTTTAACAAATTAGTGGATGAGATCACCTGG